>MEHQ01003802.1:29005-48297 GCA_008828725.1 Saccharina japonica
GGGGGTGGGGAGTACTCATGTCATGGATGGTCGTAGTCGTATGACAGTATATAGATCTTCGCATGCCTACCTCTCCGGGACGGAGAGGAGAGGAGGAGAGACGTTCGCATTTGTTGCTTGCCTTACCCTTTCGACCATTGGCCACGCATCCCTTTCGAGGCGGGCCACCGTTCCTACTCGTCCTATTCGAGACACCTCTAACATTTGAGCGCTCATGTCGTTTTTTTTTTTCCCCATGTATTACGTAAAACGACGGGGGGGGGGGGGGGGGGGGGGGGGGGGGCCAAGTTGTTGCTGCAAAGCACAGCGTTTTTTGGTTCTTTGAATGTATGTCTTTCCCTATTAATTGGGGGGCCAATATTTATACTTCATAAAAGAAGTCATGGTTTTCAAGCTTACCGCTATACCATTAAAAAAGTGCACGCAAAATATCGCACTCAAAATATCACTTGATAATCGATTTCACGAAATGACTTGATAATCTATTTCACTTTTTTTTAGTGGAATTTTAAAGCCGCGGTTGATTACCTAAGAGTAAACTCTTAGGAATAGGAAGAGGGTGGTGGTGACAACACCGAGGCCGTCACGATTTCTCAGGCCGTCGAGCTACATTTGGCAAGCGTCGGGGGGGGGGGGGGGGGGCAGGGGTCAACGCTAAAGGAACAACTTATTTTTTCTCTTGTTCTCTCAAGAAAATAAAAAGCATTCCTCTTTGTACCAGATATGTTTCACTCGTATTGACTGCATCATCCATCCATGCCGTGATAGCCCAAATGTGTTCTCGGGATTCAGCGCCGTGCCTCGCAGACTTCTTGTCAGGTCGCGATTTCGTACTCAAGGCCGTAATTTACATCCTTCAAAAAAATATTTAGCTGCCCCCTTTCCCCCCTCAAAACCCTGTTCTCCGCGTACACCACTTCCGACGTCAACATGACCGTCTTCATGTTCACTATTTTTCTGCGAATGCGTTAATTTTAGTGGATGTTGCCTTTCGGGGGTGGGGGGGTGGGGCCGAGGGGGTACCCCCACACACACTACGGTATATGGCATACATTCGCTCGTAAATTTTATGTAAGTTCACTCTTGAGCAGCAGATCCTTGTGTGTTGTCAGGATATTTGTAGCGCAAGAACAACTCAATACGTAGGATATTTGGGTTTTGTACTGTATTGTATGGCGTTTTACTTGGATACGAAACCATCAGTACAGGCAGCTTCGACGCCTGTGCCGTGAGATATTAATTCACTCTGTTTTTTTTTTCTACCCGAACCTCTACTCAGCGCTCGTAGCTCGTACTGCATACTCTACTGCTGCAGCGCCGTCACCGCTGCATGCTCTACTGCTGCAGTGCTGTCAGGTTATGAGCCTCGTGGTGGCGCTGATTTCAGAGTCAACCATGACGTCTGATCCGGAAAGCAAAATGTCGTTTCCAGAGCGGCCGCACGAAATGACCAAGTCAAAGTAGAGGTATCGAGAAGGAAGAAAGAGGACGTGGTCGAAATGATGGAAAGGACCGCCACGGTCGATGCAAGTACTGCCGTAACTCAACGGAGCACGGCTGGCACGACTGTCCCCTTCGCTTATCGCACCGACAGACTGATGAAATCCAAACTTGCTACTGCTACACACGTTAGTCCCGCAGGGGCAACTGCCTCGCGCGCTTGGTGCACGACCATCGAGAACGACGATTCAGTAGAGACCTTTCAGGTTGTTGTTGAAAACGGCGCAGAATGCTCCTCGAGCCGTGATACAATGCCAGCGAAGATGGAACGAATACACAGGCGCAGGACATATATTTTTATTCCCAGGCGATGATGTAAATTGGAACCAGCACCCCCCCCCGGTGATACAGCAGCGTTCATCGATACCGCGGCATCGAGCCATATGCTGTGACCGCCGAATCCCGTCTTTGTCAACATGTGGTGAGTACGACAGCTTGCAGAGTGCGCATTAAAAGGGACATGCCGTCTTTCGAGCGCAACGTCCAAAGGAGCGCTCGTGCTTCTTTGGACGTGGCGCTCGAAAGGCCGCATGATTTTTTTGATGCGCACACTGCAAGCTGTTGTGTTCACCACTTGTTGACAAGGACGGGATTCGGCGGTCACCATATATATGGCTCGATGCCGCGGTATCGATGACTACTGCTGTATCACCGGGGGGGGGTTCTGGTTCCGATTTCCATCATAGCCGGGAATGCGATATATCTTCCTGCACCTGCGTTTTCGTTCCATCTTCGCTGGCATTTAATCAATATGGAGGTACGCCACATAAACGGAAAAGTGACCCCACACAGCAGTGAATTCGTCGCCGTTTTCTGCGTCTTCGCTGATAGTTAATCCAGTTGGAGTCGTGCCTTTTCAAGCACCTCAAAACCCTCTTGTATCTTGTTCATCGCTCTCGGACCTGGTTTAGACATGCTTCACGTAATTTATCATAACTGCATGCGCAATATCCGGCCTTGCGCATCTGCCAAGATGAAGAAGAGGTCCCGTGGCAGACCTGAATAGGGTGGTGTCCTCTGTTGACAAAAGGTTAATCCTCTTCAGGTCTGCCACGGGATCTCTTCTCCATCTTAGCAGATGCGCAAGGCCGGAAATTGCGCATGCAATTATGATACTGACGCATTTCGCGCCATTCCTGGTGTACATCGCAGCTTTCGAGGGCTTCAGCCCACCGTTTCTCAGGAAGGTGACGAGCTCCCAGAAGTAGGCTGCGCGTAAGCACCAATGATGATGGTGCCAAAACCACGCTCTGCGATAGAGTTTCCTTGGGGAAGATACGGTGCGTTGGCCTCAATCGCGATTGGATTCCAAGTGACTACGCCTTTGCTGTGAGATATTAATTCACTCTGTTTTTTCCTGTACCTGAACCTCTACTGCAGCGCCGTCACTACTGCATGATCTACTGCTGCAGTGCTGCCAGGTACTCATTAGCCACATGCCATGCATGGCTGTAGCGGTGTGACCATAAATCATCGCATCTCTCTATACAATGCCGGGACGGAGCACGTCGAGTTTTTCACCCACCCACCAGGCAGGCATTGCTTTGAAACCAAGCGTGGGACGAGATCATAAACTATTCAAAAACTGCAGTGCTTTCCCCCCACCTCTCCATCAGGGGCGAAGTGCTCGAACAGTCTCTCGGCAGACATGCCCCTCTCTTTGGCCTGTCCACCGATGCAGCAAGCACCGCAGCACACCACGCAACAACAGTAACAGCGTCCGAACAAAGGAGGAGGAAGGGGATAGTGTCTCAAGAAAATTCAAAGAAAATTCTAAAGCGACGTAGGGGAAGGAAGCTCCATTTTTTCGGAGGCTCCTCCACTTTAGGAAGTCTCAACGTACCCCCATCTAAAAAAAACACGACGAAAAATATATCAAGACGGACGATCCCGTGTAGCCTAGGGATACAGCCAGCGATTTGTCATTTGTCAGACCACGTACCTGAACCAACCCCCCCCCATATGTATATAGGTCTATGATCATACGGCTACGGCCATGCATGAAAATGCAGTACACCCCCCCCATATATATATACTAAGTACCTGAACCAAACCTCTCCCCCCCCCCTATATTTAACACTCTCATATTACACACGTTGGATAAACCACGATCTATGTAGACAATCTAACTCTTACGTAGCCTATGACGTATGTTGTGCAAGACATGCATAGTACAGATCCAATCTTCGTCGGTAGTAAACGCCCGCAGCTTCGAACCGCAACCAACCCCCCCCCCCCCTCTATTGTCACCTTCGTCAGTAACGCCTGCAGCTTCTCTACGGGACTGGCGTCAGCTTCCGTCTCCGCCGCAGCCTCCGCTTCTTGCTTCAGAACAGAGGACGCCGTGTCCATTATACCTGGATTTGCGACTCCCATCTACCCAAGGGCCGAGTGGGGTTTTTGGGTGGGTTGGGGGGGGGGGGTATTGGGGAGGGGGGTGTATGTGGAACGGGGGGTATATTTAGCATGCATTAGCATAGGCGGGTTCGGGGGAGGGGGGGGTACTTCATTTTTACGCATGGCCGTAGTCGTATGACCATAGAGGGGGTGTCACTCCTTTGCTGCTTGCCTTAGTCGTTTGGCCGTTGACCACGCATCCCTTTCGAGACGGAGCGCCGTTTCTACTCTTAAATAAAGACGCCTCCAACATGTTTGGGTGCTAAACTAAATATCGTTTTTTTCCTATATATGTTATTTTACACTAAACGGTTTTTTGCTTATCTTATCCCCCTCCGGTGTCGCCTTTTTGTGTACACCATCGTATGTCCCCTATTGTTCAGGATAGCGGTCGTTTTCACGGAATTTCCTTAAGTGTTCTAAACTTCCCCATGATGTCGCCTTTCGTCTATGTTCCTCATCTCCTCCTCCCAACACATCCCATTCCTCCCTTGTACATTCCACAACAACAACAAAACGTCACGGACAAAAAAAGAAGAAAAAGAAAAAAAAGAAAAAGGAGAAAACGATATCACACTCCCCGCGCCGGGTGCACAACGCACAAGACAAGCCACGGCAGGGGGAGGGGTACATCTTTTATATTTAAAGCGATTTTTGTTTTTTTGTTTTATTTTTTAATTGTCTTTGGTGGTATATAGCCCCCCTCCCCTGTCTGGGTCTGGAATACTCTTGTATCGTTTTCGTTTTTCGTGTTCCCCCGCTGTATCGGTGAAGCCACTCCTCCTCTTCCTGCGTGTGCCGACCCCTTCCCGAGACCTTCCAGGCACGGCGGCGTACCTGGAGCAGGGAGCTCCGTCGTCGCTGGTTCCTGGTGTTGGTGGCGTTTTCTTTCCGGGCCTTTTCCGCTTCGTGGCGTTCCTTGCCCTGTTAGCCGCCACGGTTGGGAAGGAGGGAGGGAGGGAGGGAGGGAGGGAGGTATGAGGAGGATGCATTGAAATGGTGGAAAGTGATAAAGTGCTGGCTTAGTCTAGAGTAATACTGTATATACGAATTAAAAAAGAGACGACAGAATATTACAACAGGAAACTTGACGGCAACAACGGACGACTATCACAGCAACAACTGACTGATGTTACAGCCACTGCGTGATTCGGGGGATGATACAATACAATAGTTGGTGTCCCGAGTCGCAATGGTTGCCAGGCGAGGAGTCGGACGGCATGGGCGGTGGATGGGGCGCAACATCATCCTACCCATGCTGGCGGGGTGTTCACGCTGCTCGTAAACGATTTGTTGATATCACAAAAAAAATAAACATCACTGATTTGATTCTGGTCGCTATCCCTATATTACAGTCACTGCGTGATTCGGAAGATGGTATCATATATACAATGGTTGGTGTCCCTAGTCACAATGGTTGCAAGGGAAGGAGTCTCGTACGGTACACGGGCCGCAACATTTAGATATAATCCTACCCGTAATGCTGGGGGTTCGCGCCGCGTGTGTGTGACTGTTGATACCAATACCGGCGTTATCGTTGTTGTGTGGGTGCTATCCCTAAAAAAAAGGGGGTCCCAAAGCGGTCAATAGCCTCCCAACAAACGTGTGTTTGCCTTTAGGGGTAAACCGCGTGTGTGCCTTTTTAGGGGTACGTAGCTCCTATTTCTTCTTAGGCGTATTTAGGAGCTCTCAACCTTAATGGAAGGAGTCGGACGGCATGGGCGATGGGTGGAGCGCAACATGATCCGACCCATGCTGCCGGATGGGTGCTCACGCTGGTCGTAGACGATTTGTTGATGTCCCACAAAAAAAAACACCATTGATTTTGGTCGCTATCCCTTCTATCTCTGCTATCCCTTAAAACAGATCATACATATCATACGGATCATACATATCGTACAGGCCATACAGGTCATACAGATAATACAGATCATACATATCGTACATATCATACAGATCATACAGATCATACATATCATACATATCATACAGATCATACAGATCATACAGATCATACAGATCATACATATCAAACAGGTCAAACAGATCGTACAGATCATACAGATCATACATATCACACAGATCATACAAATAATACAGATCATACAGACCATACAGACCATACAGGTCCCCAAGGGGACAATTAATAGTAAAATCGGTCGAGAAAGCCCGCGTTGCGGCGATCTCACGTGGGTGTTGACGATGTCGCACAGGCTAAGGCGCATCGTGGCCGTAGCGTTGTTTCTCGAGCTACTGCTCCGTCGTGCGTGGGCAGCAGCGGGCGAGGGGGAAGCCGAGGCGGCGGCAGTGGCCGAACCCGGCGCCTCGGGTTTCCTAGAGAAGCTAGCCATCACTCTTTCCTCTTGTCTTCCTCCTCCTCCTCCTCCTCCTCCTACCTCCTCCCTCCTCCTCCTACCTCCTCCTCCTCCTCCTCCTCCTCCTCCTCCTCCTACCTCCTAGTAATGGAGCGCGTGCGAACGTTCGCGATGGGTTGCAAGCACACGGTACGGCGGAGCCAGCGACTAAGAGGGGAACGCGCGTTACGAACATCATACATTATCACCTCCTAGAGGGCGTGACCGCAAAAAGGTGGGGATGCGTTGCAAGCAACACGGCCCGACGGAGACAGTGAGCAAGAACGGGGGATGGGGCGCCATGCACGAACAAATTGTTATCGCCATGATGTTATTTTACTCGTATAAGTAGTACGGTACGGTGTCGCCTGTTGGGATAACATCACGAGGGAACAAATATAATAGTAAAATGGCGATTCTCACCGAAGGGTCCATAATTATGGAACCACGGATTTCGATCAGAATGTCTGGAGAATTGGTATCCCAGAGAGGTCACTCCTCTCGGTCGCTCCCGAAAACTCGTTAGCAAAGTTGGTTCACGAAATTCTTGACGACGGGACCACGGGTCGGCGCAGGAGGCCTCATCCAATCCAATACTTAACATTAAATAATCGGAACCAAATACGGTGTGTCCACATAGGGGGATGTCTGGACTTTCGGTTCCATCGTAGGTTTCTGACTACTATTGTTATTACAATAGCCCACCCTAAATAGTATGTACATTTACCTTCGTACATCACTACAATAATAGCTGTGTTGTCCGCGTTTTTGCGATAGGCCCATTATTGTTGCGAAGGACCACAGCAGTAAACAGGGACGTACAGTAAAAAACAAAAGCGGCATCAACTGCTGAGAGCTCCTAGTAGCGTGGGTAGGCACAATTCGATGAGAGTCGACGAGGGAAGAAAGGGCTGAAGTCTTGTCGCGATAAAAGTGCAAGGTACGAACCGTAGTGGGGGAGGAGGGCGAGGAGCCTACTTTGTGACCCCAGATCTGAGTTACGACTAGGAAGGAGAGAGAAAAGAAGGGCGAAGTTAATAAACGGGATGAACAAAGAAAAAAAGTACACGCAAAAAACTATACCAGTATATATTGGCCCTCTTTTTGCCAACATTCTTTTTGTCCTATTCGCTATGTTCCCCCCGCAAATAGTTTAATTTTGTCAAGAATTCGGGTCTGATCGATATGGCACCTTGCATGTCTTACGTCATCGGATTCTACAACAACAGCGGCAGTAGCCACCCTTTTGTATGTGGATGGTGTGATTAGAATACGCGCTGCACATTTGTCAGGTGGCAACCGAAACAACAACAAAAGCCTGACCTATTTACGGGGGGGGGGGCATAGTTAATACGTAGGACCTACGTAAGGTACGTATAAACAAAAAACTATGTATTTTCTATTTTCCTATTTTCACCATACCACTAACAATTGTGGTCCTATTTACTATAGTCTCCCGTAACAGACTGGCCGCCGCCCCTTCAGAACCAGTCCCTTAGCCCCTTGGGGAACAAACTACTTGGAATTAGTGTGATATAAGTTTTTCAGTTCTGAATGGATTAAGGCCACACAGGTGGCCGGGAGGGACCCCCCCCCGTACCCTTCATGCGACCCGCCCCCAACACCTCACGGCGCTTCGCGCTTGGTGCTAGCAATGTCTGCCTGGTTTGCTGTGAAAACCCGATATGCTCCGTCCCGGCATTGTAAGGATGCGAGGGTCTATGGTCATACGACTACGGCCATGCATGGGTTTGAAGTACACACCCCTCCCCCTCCCCCCCCCCCTTGCACAATGCGGACGTAAAAAACTCATTGTGGGGACCATTACCAATGTAGTAGCAAACTCCACGACGACGAGGTGTCGACAGCTTCTCATTTCGGTGCGCGCACGTGTGATGGTGTGCTATTACTACTGTATATGCGTTGCTCGATGTATCCACATGGATTGTTATCATTTAACGCCCACATTTCGACGCGAGATGACGATGTTGATAAGATTAGGGCAAGGAATGAACGTATCGTAGTAGTAACAAGACTAAGGTAAGGACACAGAGTATCCCTAGCCAGGTCAGCCTATGGAACGGGTACTCGTTGGTACTCACGTGTGTTGTTTGCGTAGAGATAGAAGAAGAGCAGGTTTATTCCGTTTTCGCGTGATGATGGAAGACTGAAATCGTGCGGGCGGCCTGAAGCCACCCTCCCTGGAACCCATGTAAGATACGCCTTCCAAGTACTACCAATACGATTCATATACCTGATACCAGGTACCAGGTATGTACCAACGTTTTCACTTCGTTCCAGCGGTACCATAACATAGTGGGGAGGGAGGAGAAGAGGCTACTTAGTGACCCCGGATCTGAGTTACTACTAAAAAAGAGGGAGAGACAAAAGGAGGGCGAAGATAATAAATGGGATGGCAACAAACAAAAACAAAAATGTGCATGGGGGGGGGGGGTGTCCTGGCCACCCGTGTCAAGGCTAGTACAGCCTTAAAAATCCAGCGTCTTCCACATATTTATCGCCAAGTAAGATCAAAGCCCAATTGTTATTTATCACTGGGTGGGTGCTGGCTTGTTGGATCCGATCTCGCCACACAGCAGTGGGAACCCAACGCTTATACTGCTGCTGCTGCTGCTGCTGCTGCTGCTGCTGCTGCTGCTGCTGCTGTGTGTCCGCGTTTTCGCGATAGACCCGATTACGCAAAGGCACTTCTGAGCAACCCAAGAGATCACCAGCAGCACAACTGTACGTACTTCGTATACACGTTGCGTACGAGTGGCACAGACAGTAGTTCTGTGTTTGCTCCGTTATTTTTTCAGTCATGGTACAACAAATGTAGCAGTGTTGTCACAGGCGGTCCTTTGTTCGTTGCCTACGTAGCATGTATCTCATGGAGTTCTTATTCTTCAAGCCCTCAAGTCTCAAGGCTGTGCAAAGGGCTCGTCGTTGGTGGTATCTACCAGGTATATAGATATATAAGAGGGGGGGAGGAGAGGTTCAGGTACATGGTTGGACAAAAATGAGGTATGGGTTCCGCCTGCTTAATATTTTTACGAGGGACCATAGTAAATGGGACCAAACATTGGTAGTAAAAATAGGTGTGTGCTGTAGGTCCCCTATTTAGGGCCCGAATTAACGAGTATAAAATAAATTCAATTCGGAAAAAATAAAATTCAAATTCGCTTTTCATTGGTCAACACACGCACCAGCACCAAAGATTAGGATCTTGGGGCATAATAGTTGGTGCTGGTGCGTGTGTTGACCAATTAAAAGCGTATTTGAATTTCATTTTTTCCGAATTGAATTTATTTCATACTCGTTAAAACGGGCCCTTACTATGGCCCAGCAGTACCATAACACCTCCGTAATAATACAGTTACTTAGTAGTACTGTAGCACCTCTCCCCGTTTTACTAAGATCGAATGCTCTGCAAAGAACGCTTGATTATCATACCAGTACGTAGGTACAGTAGGGTATTCACCAACAACAGCACTTCGCGCAGTATTATTCGTAGTAAGAAGTAGCCATGCCCCCCATGCTTACTCCGATCTTCTCGCATCTCACAGGTCCATTTTGTTCTCTGCGTGCGAGTATGTATCATACGTACGTACATAACTCATGGCATTCAAGTTGAGGTTTGGCATGTACGACCTGTAAAAACACGCGAGACGCCGAAAGTTCATGCAACAATGTGAAAGCCAGCTCCAACTTACACTATAGCGACAAGAATATCGGTCGGCGAGCACTGCTGTACGGCGTACTGTAGTAGCTCTCTACTCGTACGTACGGGGGATCCCCTCAAACAAAACACCAACGTGTCTGCTGCGTGTGCTGTGTGTGCTGATTGGGCCGGGATTGGTTTGTGCGTGTCAAAGCAAGAGCCTTACGTAGTACGAGTAGGGGGCCGATCTTTTTATTTGAAAAAAAAGTCGTGGTCGCGAGGACGGACGGATGCTGGATGCACGAAAGCCTCTCTGTACATTGGAGACAAAGGATACCCGTAGTTTTTACCGGCGAGCCGGCGAGGCAAACAAGATACGTAGGCACTGGGGTCATACGCAGCCCTGTCCCATGGATACACCACCATCGCCTAGACTTTAACGTCGGCAGCGGTACGCCACGAGTACGTAGGGGCTACGAGTAAGAGCATACCAGGCATATCTGTACCTATTGGCATCTCTATCCACGACGGGCAGGTATAAAGATACGGCGAACCGACATAAACGCGTCGTACCGGGTACGCGTTGTTGCTATCCATCGAATACACTAGCAAGACGGCAGGACATCACCAGCGAAGTACATACCTGCTGATAAGTTTCGGCGTCCCTTCCTCTCCCCTTCTCCTGCCTAGACTCGCGTAGCGCCGGCTTATGGTTGGGCTGCGGCGTAGCCTGCTATCTATAAGACGTGTAAGTAAGTCTCCAAATAAACGTCAAGTTGATCGAAGTCGACAAGCTATGTACGAAAAATGTGAAAAGTGAAAATGGCGGTTTCACTTTTTTTGGCTTTGGATCTTTTGCTGGTAGCTGTTGGCTTTTATTATTTGTTTGCAAGATACAAGATACGTACGAGATTAAGATTTCGCGCATCGAACAGCAGTTCAGATCACAATCCAGTTCGCGTACGTATTAATAGTACCTTGGGTAAAACCGTCCACACTCCACACTCCACAGCTGCTACGTACGTATATACTCGTAAGCAATCATCGTGTTTTGTTACGTAGCTCTGTTCGTTTGCTATTTATATTTAATCTGCAACGCCAACAACATCTGTACGTACGTATATACGTACGAGTATATCGAATAAGTGAGACCAAAAATGTATCATATGTACGATACGAGTACCAATGCATGTCTGTATGTAGACGACACGGAAGCAGCAGCAGTACGTAGTATAATTGATTGTATGCGCGTCGAAAGTCGATATAAATGCGCCGTGTTGTTGTAGGATACCCGCATCATCATGCTGCATCCATCGCGGTCACTCTCACCACTGCTGCTGCTGCTGCCGCCGTTATAAAAATCTGATCACTGATCTGGATCGATATATTTTTTTTTTTTTTTTGTCCGTCCCATTTATTATCTTTCGGGTAGATCATTTGTGCGGGGTTGATAACCTCATCTCCGCACAAGGGGAATGATCGTATTATACGAGTATGCCTTCGGAAATAATAGTGTGGGGGGACATTCGTATCGAGAAACTGTCCATAAAATCGAAAATATCACACATATCGATATATCGCACTTTTACGATATGCCGAACTTCGATACATCGAAATTTCGATATATCACGTATATCGGGCCTCGTTTTGCGCACTTATGACATCGATATGTCGCGCTTACCGATATACCGCGCTTATCGATATATCGCGTTTATCGATATATTGCACTTTTACAATACACCGAGCTTCGATGCATCGACTTAATTTTTGACATAATCATATATATTCGGGCCTCGTTTTGCCCCTCGTCTCCCTCATCCCCCGTGCTTTTTTTATGCTGATCGTAGTGAGTTGTACTTGGGAGTTCGGATGATGTTGGGATTCATCTCCCCGAAAAAACACAGCTCCAATAGTTCCTACTACTGTATTAATTCATCAGGAAGCATGCCACGGTAGAGGTACACCATGTTTTTTTTTTTCTGAGGGGTAAGGGCCCATATTAACGAGTACAAAATAAATTCAATTTGTGAAAAAATAAAATTAAAATACGCTTTTCATTGGGCAACACACGCACCAGCACCAAAGATTAGGATCTTGGGGTATAATCTTGGGTGGTGGTGCGGGTCCTGACCAATGAAGAGCGGATTTGATTTATTTTTTTTCCAAATTGATTTTTTTTTTTCATCGNTGATATAGTAAAAATAAGTTCCTCGTAGAGCCCATAGCCCCCCCCCTACCCCCAACTACTCGTGCGGCACGTGCCGTGCTTTGCATTTTTTTTTTAATCGCGAAAAAACTTCAGCCCTTTCTTCCCTCGTCGACTCGTGACGACGTATACGGCATACAGCAGATGCTACAGTATACAGTACTGCAGCAGTAGAAATACTACTGCTGTATATTTTCTTGCATTTTTGTCTTTGATTTTCTTCTGGAGGGGCGGGCGATTATGCCGTGTTTGCGTGTTGCGCCGCGAGCCTACTGGCCTCCTTTTTTTACTGCAGAGCAGAGCCAACGATATGCGATGTCGTGTTGTTCCCTACCTACCTGGGTACAGTTTTGAGGTTGGATTGCCATCATTGAGACCCTACGCAAACTTGGGGACTAAAATTCCAGCTACATCAGCAGTACTACTGTAGTAGGTCAAAACACACACAGATAGCCTACAACATACAGAACCACCGCAGGAACATTGATGGGTGCGTGAGTGATGCCCCGCCTTCGGCGATGCAGGATAGGGCAGCAGTACTTTACGTGCAAAAAAAACGTGTGGAAGATTATCGGAACATACAACTCACCCCTGTCAACGGGAACATATAAAGTGAAACTGTCGCGTGGAACTCGCGCAGCAGGATATTTGTAACTGTCGTCGTCCAAGTTACGCCGCGTAAAAAATCAACTGTTTAATCAAGTACGTACAAAAATCGGTTTCAGCCGCCCTCTCGAAAGGGGTCCCCTCTTTTTCGGCGCCGTCAATATTCGAAACCCGCATTCGCTTGTGACTAGAATACATACTTATTGGTTCGCGTACGTAGATACATGTTAGTTGGGCGTGTCGGTCGATGACAAAGAAACATACAGAAAATAAACATCTACAACTAAATATTCCACACTAATTCCAAGTAGTTTGTCCCCAAATGTGTGGGACCAGTCCTGAAGAACTGGCCCTACGTGCGCATTTGGGGACAAACTACTCGGAAATAGTGTGGGATTGGTTTTTGAGTTCTGAATGGGTTAAAGGGTTACCTGAACACAGAGCAAGAATGGCCGAAAATCCTCGGCGGTTCTCTCTCCGCCATTCTCCAGTAAAAAAAAAGGGGGCAGTTTTGCACTTTCGGGCGTTCTCAGAAGTCACGGGGTATAGGAGTCCCCGCACTAAAACTAGTATGTTTAGTTTACGTAGACGGCCGTCCGTCACAAGTATAATATTCGGCCGTCTCCTGATAACTTTCATCAGCCAGCAGCCAGCCCACTTCCCATTCTACGCAGTGCTAATACGCGGGGGACATCAATCGCAAAATAAAACACCAAACTAATAGTCAAAAGCAGCTACGACGAGTACGTACCGGGACTGAAGAAGTGCTGCATGGCTGCTGCGACGGGTCAACTGCACTCCCCCAAACACAATCAACACTCTGTCCCTCAAAAGTAATACCCGCCCCCCCAGCGCGAGCCCCCACGCCCTCAACTGATTTCGCGGGGTATCGTTAAGGACCGGAAAAAAATGTCTTCGGTGTGAGTTCCTGGCCCTCAACCATGTCGACAAGAAATACCCCGAAACCTACTGCCTGTAACCACCTAAGCGCGTCAAGTTTTCCATCCACATTCAGTCGGTATACTTCGTACCAGGCATCTTATCTGCCTGAGTACGCGAGCTCGAACATCCCGCGGGCGCTTGCAACCGCCGGCGTGAGTGGTGTGCTGCTGTTATCCCCGGATCTTCGGAGATGAGAGGGTGGCGACCGACCCGATGCCCGTCACTGGCAGACAACGTAGACAGTTTCTGGAATATAACCAAAACAAAACAAGTAGATAGGAGTAGCATCTTCGAAAGCGAGCGCGCCGTATAGATACGACGATAACCTAACATCTCCAATCAGAAACTCCTATAAAAACATTGACCAATCAGAAGACTCCGGGCACAGAATCCCCTCCAATCTCTCCAATAATAGTATTTTTTGGAAGGCGCCCTAGCCATTTTCGCGAGTGCTCGTGCTCAACGGTCTCCATGACCCGTCCCCGCGACAGCACAACAACGGCACGGAAGCCACCAAACAACAACACACACACAAGATAAGCCGGTGTACGCGATCGAAAACAAAAACGTACCCATCCATCAACCAAAAAAAAACAAAAGCAAGCAAAACAACAGCAGCACGAAAGATAAAAAGGAAGAACAACCCACAGGCTAAACCAAAAAAAGGCTGAACGGAAAAAAACAAGAAAAAGAACAAACAAACAAAACAAAACCGAACCGAACCAACCCAAACCAAACAGCAAAGCAACGAAACAAAAGAAAACTACCAAATCAACGCCATCCAGCTATTAGAAAGCCCGACTCCACCTATCATTACAGCCCATTTCTCTTTTTTTTTTTTTTTCTCGCCACCTATGAAAAAAAAGAAAGGAAAGTAGCCACAAAACAAAAAAGGCATGGGGAGGGGCGGGCCGGACCTCTCGCAAGGCAAGCATACGGCTCATCCAGCCAGACAAACCAGACCCCCCTCCCCGCACCAAAACACGTCATTTTAGGATCGTCGCTCTTCTCCTATTTGGTACGAGTCTCCGCATAAATCAACCCCCCTCCCCTCCAAAAACATCCCGTCAAGGGCCATCGACGTCCTCCACCGGCATGTGAGAGTCTTCGTCATTCTGTTTTTTTTTCTAACCCAAAGCAGGGTTTGGGTGGCCGTTTTGTTCGTTCTGTTAGCCCAAAAGCGGGTTTGAGCATTGGTGCTCTTGGCAGTAGTCGCGGTAGTAGCAGAGCAAGGACATGGGCTGCCCCACGACGCAGAAGAGGACCCAGAAAATCCAATTGCCCGCCTGCAGGGAGAGCGACCGGGTTAGACCACCGGGCCGAGGGGGGCAAGGACAGAGAGAGAGGGCCAGAGAGCCGGAGAGAAAGGGGAAGGACAAATCAGACAGAGCGAGAGAAACGTTTTTTGGTGGTGCGTGGCGCATCGGTATGTGTCTCTCCGCAAGTCTAGGTTTTGGTGGATCACGATCATGGGTTGTGCTGCAGACGAGGGCGGCGAAGGGCAAAACAAATCGCGCCCAGCTACCGGTGTGAACGCAAGGCTTTCCTTCGCTTAGTCCGCTTTGCGCATGCCGCTACTTCCTGTCTAGTCGCGGCGTGGATGTGACGGGCGCTTGCTGCTGCGTACTGATGTATGCTGCCACTGTGTATGCTACTGCATACTGCTGTATACTCTACTGCATACTGCTGTATGCTGCTACTGTATATGCTACTGCATACTGCTGTACACTCTACTGCATACTGCTGTACACTCTACTGCATACTGCTGTATGCTCTGCTGACTGTTAATATGCTACTGCATTACTGCTGTAACACCTAACTGATACGTTGCCTGCATGCTATTGGGTGTCCGCAAGCTATTGGATGTCACTGTGTGCGAATTGTACGCTCCCCTGAACTGCTGTGAGACACCGCCGCATGTTGTTACGCTACTGGATGCCACCGCTGCATACTGCTGTCAATAGTAAGCTACTGCTTCCAAGTAATATGCCTACTGCAGCAGTGCCGGTACTGCTGTAGATACTGTATACTACTGCTGGTACTACTGCTGTAGACACCGTATACTACCGCTGTACGATTGTTCTACTGCTGTACGCCACCGCTGCATACTGATAATATTAGTAAGCTACTACTTCCACGTAATACGTTCTCTGTAGTAGTGCCGGTACTGCTGTAGATACTGTACACTACTGCTGGTACTACTGCTATAGATACCGTACACTACTTCTGTACGATTATTTTACTACTGTACGTAGACTATCACTCGGTCCCGAAACAAAAAAAGGACCGTTTGGATCCAATCTAAACATAAAGACGGTCCAAATATTCCGGAACAACAGAGTAGTATCATACCATGTACGAGTATACCTGTTGGTCGTCGCCAAGGGTGTCGTTGAGCATCTTCGTCAAAGGAACCAGAGGCACGTTTCCGATCATGCCGAAGAAGGCGTAGAATTTCACCTGCCATGTAACGGCACAAACGCCGCGCAAGGTTGATGTGTCATGTGCCTGCCATGGTACTCGATGTGATTCCCATGTTTTTGATGTGGCTCCCATGGCCATCATGTGCCCGCGCGAACGAAAATTGCTGTGATACCACCAGGTTATTGTTAGTTTGTACCAGGTACGTACATATTTATTTTGTTTTTGTCGAAACAAAAACTAATTAGTTCCATGATTTCACCCCTTCAAACTCTCTCTACATAAAAGCGTTCGGATTTCGAGTTGAATACCGTATACTGTATGTAGCATGTCATGTTATTGTTATCATCGTGGTCACGGTAGGACGCTTAAAGAGTGAACAGGCCGGCGCGCAGACACGGAAAATAGACGTGCCGCACCAGCAACCGTAGACCAGAACGTTGCTGACAGCAACACCGTGACATAATGTTAGAGAGATCTCCGCATTTAGGCTAACATCCCAACATAATGTTATGTATTTGGCCGGCTGAGACTGTAACGCATCCAACGTATGTTAAAAGGTTGCGTTATCCGAGCCTAAGGCACATGGAACACTGGTCACCTTTTCTGCAATAGCCATGCGTGCAGATATAACACAATGCAAGGCGCTACACACAGCTTCCTCGTCCAAGGGCAAAAAAACAATATAAACACAATGCAAGCCCCCGCCGTTCGAATCGCCCCCCTTGAAATAAAACGTTTGACACCGCAAAGCAAATGCTCACTACAAACACCCGTGCCTTCCTCTCGACATCGGCTTAATTCCAGCACCACGTAATGAAATAAGCACAGCATACACCCATAAAAAAGGCGACCCATACCAAACAACGCACATCACAAACACATACACCCGATCACACAACGCAAAAACCAGAGAGCCCACCGCCAAAATAAACACACAACGCCCATAAAACTGATCCGTGCCAAACAGCACACACCACATCCACAACAACCACGAGCACACAAGGCACAGACCAGAGAGTGCATCTCCTCGTGCATGTCACCATACACCGCCACTTCAATCACACACTCTGCCCCCCTCCCCCCCCGAGCAAGTCCGCCACATGAGCGGTTCTTCTTAGTAGATGCAGCTCACCCTTCATGCGGCTCGACGAACACCTCACGGCGTTTCGCGCTCGGTGCTAGCGATGTCTGTCTGGTTCGGTAAAAACCTGAAGTTGCTCCGTCCCGGCATTGCAGGGATGCGAGGGTCTACGATCACACGACTACGGTCATGCATGGCATGAGTGCCCCCCCCTCTTCCCGCCATTCTCACTCACCAACCTTCCCTCACGCCCACTCTGCCCTCGTCTCACCATATGGAAAGGCACGGAGACCAGGAGCTCGTGAATAACGGCCGACAGGAGGAAGCAAAGGCCGGAAGCGACGTTCTTGCTCAGGCCGGCGCGCAGACACGGAAAATAGACGTGCCGCACCTGCAACCGTAGAGTTAGGCATAGAGTAACGGTAGAGAACAGCCGTAGATAAACCGTATAATCACCGTAGCATAGAGTAGAGTAGCAGTTCAGGAACAGTAGAAGCAACCGTAGACTAACGGTAGAGCAACCGTGGTGTAACAAACAGTAGAGTGACAGCAGCAGAGTAACCGGAGTGGGTAACTGCAGAGTAAACGTCGAGTGACGGTAGAGTTAACTGTTGACTGATCTGTTGATTGATCTCTAAAGGTAGTTCGTAGTTGGCACGCGTAGCCCCGGTCAGCCTAGAGAGGCGGGAACCAGCTCCGAGCGATGCCTGAATCAGAAGGGCTAAGCGTGGACGCTAGCGTCGAAGCAGAGGAGAGGATGATAGAGATGAGAGAAGAGATCGAGACGCTGACGAGCACAGTGGAGGGGCAGAGGCTGCGCGCCCGGAGGGACGCGCTTCTCGCAGAGGCGGGAAGGAGGGCCGGTGGGGGGAGGAGAGAAGAAGGACAAGAACAAGAACAAGAAGAATAAGCTGCGAGGGATGCAGCACCGAAGACTACGGTGCCAACACCTGGGCAAGGAGCCCAATCAGGCACGTCGCACGTTTCCCTTTCCCGCCCTAGTTTAACTCAGTCGAGACCCCCTCAGTTTGATAACGTAGAAGCCCACTTTGGTATGTGGCGAAGTAAGTTTTACGTATATACGTCGTTCGGTTGCCTGCACGTCCTCAAGGCGACAGCTAACTCAGTGATGGAAGGAGACACGAACGTGTCTAAAGAGGAATTGGAGATGAGGCACACGGCGCAGGAGATTTTGGATGGGCGGTTTGTGTATGGTGTGATGATGGAATCGATGACAGGATATGCTATTATTGTCGAGATTCGCATGCAGCAGGCCATGTCACCAAGTGGTGCATGCCAAGAGTTGCAGAAGTATTACATGCCGAGGACCATTGCAGCAACCCACAGACTCAAGAGGGGATTTGATACCATCCGAATGGTAGAGGGAGAAGACCCTCTGTTGTTTCTCGGCAGGGTATAGACCAGGCGGCGGACCAGTTGGCCATGCTAGACTGTGGCAAGATTGTTGAGCAAGCGAATAGCCACATCGTTAACAACCTTTCCTCACTTTGCACGATACAAAGGATTCGTGTAAAGCGAGGAAAGGTTGTTAACGATGTGGCTATTCGCTTGCTCGACAATCTTGCCACAGTCTAGCATGGCCAACTGGTCCGCCGCCTGGTCTCTACCCTGCCGAGAAACAACAGAGGATCTTCTCCCTCTACCATTCGGATGGCCTCAAATTCCCTCTTGAGTCTGTGGGTTGCTGCAATGGCCCTCGGCATGTAATACTTCTCCAACTCTTGCCATGCACCACTTGGTGACATGGCCTGCTTCATGCGAAACTCGGCAATAGCATATCCTGTCATCCATTCCATCATCACACCATATACACACCGCGCATCCAAAATCCCCTGCGCCGTGTACCTCATCTCCAATTCCCCCTTAGACACGTTCGTGTCTCCCACCATCACTCGGTTAGCTGTCGCCTTGGAGGACGTGCAGGCAAGCGAACGACGACAAGTAAGCCTGAAACTTACTTCGCCACATACCAAAGTGGGCTTCTACGTTATGAAACTGTGGGGGTCTCGACTGAGTTAAACTAGGGCGGGAAAGGGAAACGTGCGACGTGCCTGTTTGGGCTCCTTGCCCAGCGGTTGGCACAAGTAGTCATCGATGCTG
>MEHQ01002267.1:0-17041 GCA_008828725.1 Saccharina japonica
GCGCCCTCCCATGCCCGCGATGGCGCCGGGCTCGCCCGCGCTGCCGTGCTGTCTGGGCACACACACGAACCCAAAACTGAAAGAGGAAGAAGCCTCTCGACAACTAAAAAAGTATATAGGGAACAAAGAGGAGCAAGTAATGAACGGAGGCGGTTTTTGAAGTGGGAGCTCTGAGAGTGCAGGGATAAGGGATCCCTGAGCCAGATATTAGCAAGTAAGTCTATGCTTTTAAGATATTAATCGTATTCTTAGCTATTTTTTGCCATTTCGTTGCTCCGAAAATTCAATCACGTATCATAGGAATAACGCAGGTGTGCAGTTCCAAAGGGAATGCTAACTTATTCCAAGTACCAGGTAGTTCGTCTAGTGGTTCGTCTCCGAAAACAAAGGTGCAGTTCAAAATGTGTTACAATCGCGTGTTGAGCAAGATAGGCATTTATGTCTGAAGCCCTAAACTACTTGAAATTAGTGTTGGGTTGAGCAAGATAGGCATTTATGCCTGAAACCCTCAACTACTTGAAATTAGTGCGGATTGAGTAAGATAGGCATGTATGCCTAAAACCCTAAACTACTTGAAATTTGTGTGGATTGAGCAAGATAGGCATTTATTAAAAAAATTAATGAAACCCTAAAACTACTTGAAATTAGTGTGGGATGTGCCTTGACGGTTTCAGGCACGTTTAAGGCATTTCAGGCATTTGCCTATCTACGTGCCTATTTCAAAATTTTTCGCCCGCGGCGGGCCTATCTCCATATGCCTATTTGCGCCTGCGGCGTGCCTTAAAGGCCTGGGCCTAGTTGGCTGGGTGGCTTTTACGAACGAATGAACTGCGTGTGACGTCCCGGACACGGTTTTTGTCGGTTTTCTTCGTCGAAAGTTTTTTTTTTTTTCAAACGGGAAAAAGTTCCACTTTGCGATTTCACAAACCCATCGAAATCCGCCCTCAGATATCCTTAATATTTAATACTCTTCGGTGACGCCGGTGATGATGATGATGTCGTTTGGGATCTTCAGGACTATGCCGGTTTCGGTATGCCCCGCGGGAGACCGGCTCTACCGCGCGCCACCCGACCCCGATCGGCGCCGCACCACCGCCCCGGCTGCCCCACGCGTCGGCCCTCGGTGACCCCGGCGAGAGAACGAGCCCCGGTGCCGAACTCGGCCAGAGGGGATTGGGGGAAGGCGGCCTCCCGGGGACGGCTCGCTCCATCCCCTGGAACGGGGCGGATCGGCGGGAGGGGAGGGGTTAACAGCGGATTCGGAGGTCTTTCCCGCGCGGGGTCCAAAATCCACACTAAGTTCAAGATAAAAATCCTCCATACTAAAATCAAGTAATTTTTTTTAAAGAGTCCCCAAGACGTGAAAATATGGATCTCCAGAACTTTGGTCAGAATCGAAATCGGCCCATAACTTCGCGGGTTAGCGGCTTTTACACTAATTTCAAGATAAAAAGACCAGACGTGAAAAAATCGACAAAAAAAAGGGCAGCGGCCAAAAACAGGTACACCTGGTCCGTTCGGGGCCAAAAACAGGTACATCCTAAAATCAAGGTTAAACCGCACCCCACGAACCTGCCGTTCCTTTCAACGCAAAGTAGAGTGTTTTCATGTTCTTCGTGCTCGCCCGGTGGCTACGTATACGATTAGCTGCTGTATCCTCCCTTCTCAGCTTGCGACACCCCTGGTATTCCAAGTCAGCCACAATCCCGAAGGGGAGCCTTCTATCTCGTATTACTTCGGCGGAGGTGTGCAGGCAGATATCATATGTGTGTCGCTCGAGTGGCGTGTGGTGCGAGGTGCGAAGGGAGGAGGGGGGTCCGTGTACGTCGGCATTTGTATAAGGGGCATAGGGTGGAACTATAAAAGGCCTCTGATTGGCTTAAAAACGACAAAAAAAAGGTGAAAGTCAAGCAGAGTAGACAAAATCAGGTATACCTGGGTTTTAAAGAGGCAAAAACAGGTACAACGAGTTTTGGACCAATGGCAGGGCACGTGGACTGCGTTTTTGACTTGATTTTAAGTATGTACCTGTTTTTGGCGGCAAACGGCCCAGGTATACCTGTTTTTGGCCGCTGCCCAAAAAAAAAGGGTCACTGCTGTACGTACAAGGGCTGCGCATCCATGCCGGCGTTTTGTTTGTGTCCGCTGTACGTACGCACGAGTCGTACGTGCTGCTACTTTCTGGACTGCCGCTGTAGATTGGTTATATATAAGGACTACTACTATTGCTGTACGTACTGGTGCTGTGGTGCTGCTGTATACTGATTTCACTCTGCTGTTGTTGTAGATTGTGGGTGGGTGGATCGGTTGGTACGTGTGTGTCGATCGGTTGGTGCGTACGTACGTGGTTGGGTGGGTGGGTGTGAGTGAGTGGATGTCGGTAAGTACGTGAGAGTGGGTGGGTGTGGGTGGGTGGGTGTCGGTGGGTCGGTTGATACGTGGTTGACTGCGTGTGTGGATCGTGACCCAGTTCTTATTTTGCATTTTCGTCTCTGTCCGCTATTGTTATACCGGCCCCGCCCTGGCATGGTTCGGGGTACCACTACTGTAGTAGCTTATTAAAACAGCACACCTAATGGGAATGGAATCCCTGTTTTCTAGCGCTGTGAGTTGGCTGGAGTTCCCGGCTAGTTATTAGTTGGCTGGCGAAGCCAGCCAACTGACTTTAGTTGACTACTTGGCTGGCGCTTTAGTCGACTAAAGTCAAAGCGAGCCAAAAAAGCCTCCCCCGGCCGAGGGGGGCCCGCTGGAGGCGCCACCGGAGGGCCCGCCGGAGGCGCGTCCGGAGGATCCCGCTGAAGGCGCCGCCGGAGGCAAAAATTACGCTATTTGGCTTCATTTTACTCACGAAAAGTATGATAAATGGGCCAAGTTTATCTCTGGTTTTGATCACGAAACAGGTATATTTATAAACTTCGTCTCAGTTTGTCGGATATTAAAGAGATGCACCAGAAATATATGGTACATACTCGTGAGGCAGGCAGTAGCACATCACCAGTACAAACTAAAAAAAGGACACACAATAGACTGGGACCGACCAAAATAGACTGGGATCGACACACAGCTCAGGGCGAGCATCACTCAAACACCCGAGCCAGAGGTGCTCATCATCCAGTTGACACACTTATGAGAGAGGCATACTTGTATTATTACAGTGATAGCATGCTGGGACAAAGTCCTGCCATCACAGTTGACCGCATGAACCATAATACCAGAGTTCTACCTTTTGCTGTACACTCGTATGGTCCGTCCGGCATAAAATATTTCCAATGACGTTTATAGTCAAAACTAGAGTGTTTGCGTTTTGTTTTCTTACTTGTACTTCTCTAAAAATTCTCCCGAAGGGAGGATTTGAGGTAATTTTTTAAAAAATCGGCAAAAAAAGTGCTTTAGCGAAGTAAGGATTTGATCAAAAGTTATGGTAACTTTTGGCTCTCAGTTCCATCGGCCTACACACACCGAGCATTCTACCAACGCAGAACGCCCCTACACAACACAACAACCGATGGGAGCACAGAGGTCTAAGAGGTGTACGTAGCTACTGTAAAGTATGATGCAACCATATTCGTGACCGCAAAGACATGAGGAATCGATGCTGAGAACGAGAAAGAAAAAAAGAAATCCACACTAAATTCAAGTAGTTACGCAACCTTGCATGAAAAAAAATCTCCAAAAGGCCAAAATCGACCAGAATCAGTCATTTTGGGCAAAATTATGAATATCTCACGCAATTTCATATTTCTGCAAACGAAAAAGAAACGGTCTGGAGGTGTGGACGAGAGCAATCGTTTGCCGTATTCTATTTGTATATCGCACGATGTGTCAAACAGTAGTAACCAGGGGAAAACGATCTCCAATATACATTGCTTCCCTCATATCTCCCTCAAAAGCTGTTTTCTTATTGCGAAAAAAATGGCCGGTGGCCTATTGTCATTGCTCTCCAAATCAGTGCTCAGAATTTTGGTGTAAAAAGTATTACACCCAGGGAAACAAGGGGCTTGTTTATACGTTTTTTGGTATAATAATTATTAAACAAAATCGTGAGAAGCTGCGCGCAGTGGTTGAGCTTCCTGACGGTGCCTGCAGATTTCCGAACACAGCTCAACACATGCTGAGAAAAATGCAGCTTGGTGCGGGGAATATAGTGGAAATATTGTCCCAGATGGACTACAAACATGCAGAACCCCGCAAATCATCTCGCATCAAAATATGAAACCCTGTCCCCGTTTGAGGGGCTTGGAAAGCCGGCGCTCCTTCTGTACGCGGTAGCGAACCGCTACCTTGTCGCATGCACTCGCTACCTTGTCACTTCTTCGTCGGACGCTCCATCACCGATATGGTCCGTCGACAGGCCAGGCTCAGCGGTGCCGGCACCCTCGGCCCTGCCATCGGCACCGGCACCGTCGATGGCGATGGGTTGATGCGCCACGAGTTGTGGAAGGCCTCTCTCTGTGCGTGGTGGTACTGCTTGGGGACGCCGAGAAATACACACCCCGTACTAAACACCCTGCCATCGGCACCGGCACCGTCGATGGCGAGGGGTTGATGCGCCACGAGTTGTGGAAGGCCTCTCTCTGCGTAGTGGTACTGCTTGGGGACGCCGAGAAATAAACACCCCGTACCAAACAAGCCTTCCTACAAGCAAGGAAACCCAAAAAGCAAAAATAGTTGGATAGTTGGCACCGCCGCAACTAACTTGAAAAAATAGCCAGCTAATAACTAGCTGGCAACTATTAGTCAGCCAACTCACAGCCCTACTGTTTTCAGGTATATTGGTCGTAAAAAGAGTCGAAGAACAAAAATAAAATAAAAATGAATCCATCTTCCCCTTCGCGAGGAGATGGGCGTTAAAAGAGTGTTTTTTGGAGTCATAACTCTGCTCCCATCTCTAGAAAATGTGTACTGTCGAGGTCGTTTTTTTGGAATTATTCCACTGCATGGACTAAACAAACGCAGGATGTTGTTGTTGTTGTCGTTGTCTTCACATTAAAAACCGTGCCGGTCTCTCTATCCAGTACCTCCATCTGTCCGTACGAATCCAACACTTGACGAACACGGCTCACAGCACGGCGCCGCGCTGCCTGCTGGGTGTGATTTGTGCCTTTTTCGTGATTAGAGTGTTTGCGATAGAAGTAAACATAATATATACTTTCCTTCCGCTCGAAAAAGTAAATTCCCTTCCCCTCGTGGTTTCGGTGTGTTTGCGATAGAAGTAAACAAAATCCTGCAGGCGACGCCTCCGAAAATGATAAGGGAAGTGGGGTGAGGCAATGCGGCAAACCAAACAAACAACGAAAACAAAAAGTAGTGTACGAGAGGAACGGCAGCCCAGCAACGGTGGCGGCGGCAGGGGTATGACCGCAGTGCCGCAGCTGCTATCCCACGACCGCAAGCAGCAGCACCGGTGGCTGCAGCTACGTGGCGGCAGCCCTGGCAGAATCGGCAGCCCCAGCAGCAGCAGCAGCAGCAGCAGCAGAGCAGCAGAATCAACAGCTTCCGTTTTTGCTTTTTTCGATTTTGGGTCCGACTATTCTTGCCGTGTGCTGCTCCTGCTGCTGCCCACGACCTACGCGGGACACCGCGCCGGCACGCTCCGCTCCAAGCCCCCTCGGCGCCCGACATATATAGACCGTGGCGGCGCGCCGCCGCTGCTGCTAGTGCTGCTACTGCTGCTACCGCAGTGTGGTGAAATTGAAATGATACACGACGATCTGTCATCCTGTCGCGCTCTACAAGCAAGGCGTACGAGTACGTCTCCATACGAGTACGACTCGTACGAGTAACTCGTACTCGTACGAGTAGTTCTTCTGAACAGCGCATCCTCGACGACACCAAGCCGGCGAGAGCGTAGCGTAGCGGGCCGCCAGCAGTCCGCCGGCGCCCCGTTAGCAAAATCCAGCACCGCTTGTCCGTATCATACTGTAGCTATAGCCACACCTCTCGAGCCTCTGTGCTTCCACCGGTTGTTGTGTTGTGTAGAGCAAGCAACAAGGTTGGGGCCTATGGGAGACATCTCCCATAATTTGGGGCGTTCTGCGTCGGTAGAATGCTCGGTGCATGTAGGCCAATCAACCTGAGAGACAATAGTTACCGTAACTTTTGATCAAAAACACACTTCTCTAAAGTAAATTTTTGCCGTTTTTTTAAAAAATTACCTCAAATCCTTCGGCAGAATTTTTACAGAAGTAAAAGTTAAAAAAAAAAAAAACGCAAACACTTAATTACCTGGTATGTGTGGTATTACAACAGCAGTACTCCGTACATTGTACTAGTAATTGGTGGTAATGAGCCGCGACCTCAAATACCTGCAGCAGTCATATCTGCGATGCATCACGCTGGAAAAATACTCGTGTGCTGAACCAACAGGAACGAACATCTACGTATACGTGCTTTGGTTCGTTATTTTTGGCCCTTTTTGGAGAGAAGAAAACGTCAGCCTTTTTGGAGAGAAGAAAACGTCAGCATACAGCAGCAGCAGCACCTGTGCTGGCCGGAGCAACAACAGCAGCGGAACAGCACAGCAGCAGTAGGACACACGAGGCCAGGCTCAGCTTTGCTGTAATACGCTCGGCTTGTCGGTCTAACACTTGAACCCTCTGTACTCGTACTCAATTTCTCGTGTGTCCCCTGCTTGCTCAACGCGACACGTACCTCGTTCGTATTGTTATTCGGCATATTATGAAAAAATCTAAACCTGATCCAAAAACCGATATTCTCCTAGCACAGGTGCCACCACTACTACTGCTGTACGGCATCTACAGCAGAGCTTACCCGTCCCCTCATCAGTGCGAGGGTGGGCCTTACAATGCCACCTTCGTCATGTCGTAGGGACACGGCCCACACGTTGCTTTGGTCGGATATATTTCGCCTACAGGTAGAGTAGGGTTTCGTTCGGTAGAATTAAAAAAAAAAAAAAACGTTACGATATTTTACGTTCCGAAATAAAAAAACATGATTCAGCCATGTGCATGGCCCACAAAATCGTCAGCATACAGCAGCAGCAGCTGTGGCGGCCACAGCAACAACAATAACAACAACGACAACAGCTGTAACTCGTCCAGAGTTGGTCGAGCTAAGAGCGGCAGCGTGTGCTTTTAGAGGCACATGACCGGAGGCATTTTTTTCAATAATTAAATTTCACAACGGTTTTTTTTTTTGAAATACAGAAGAAATCAATTATGCCGAACAATACGATAGACCCAAGCGTGGGAGTATCGGATTCAAGTGCTAGACCGTCAAGCCGAGCGTACAGTGACGTTGGCCCTAGCCTCGTGTGTCGTGCTGCTGCTGCTGTTTACTGCTGTTCCGTTGTTGTTGTTGTTGTTGTTGTTGTNGCCTCCGGTCATGTGCCTCTAAAAGCACACGCTGCCGCTCTTAGCTCGACCAACTCTGGACGAGTTACAGCGAAACCAGCACGAGAAGACTTCGTTAAAATTTGTGCGTGCACAGAGCCCGACGGGACTGGCGTTGGTGCCGTGTACGATGAGTGCGATGTACGAACGTGGATGTTGACTGTGACACGCACAGATTATTTACGAAATTAGCCACCCTGCACGCCCTCGTGCGAGCCGATAGGAAGAGTCTTTTTTAAAAAATCATTAAAAAAAAGGCTCGCGTTGCGCGCTCGCGCAGCTCATTATGAAAGAGAAAGCACAGCACGCGGTCGTCAAGTTGTGAAATACGAAAAACAAACCCACAAAACTGAGAAAGGGGTATTCTACACAAGTGCTCCGCTGCGCGGGCGGCTAACGCCGCCCGCTACGCTCGCGGAAGGAAGAATATAACCAAATACTGTAAAAAGGGTAAAAGAGGAACATAAATTAGCTGCAATTGGCGACTTGATAATGCCAAGAGCTGCATCCGTATGTCGGCAAATACAGGACATACAGTGAATATCTATCTTCCAACACGAAAACAAATCGCGAAGAAGTCAAAGCTCCACTCCGAGGGCGGCTAACGCCGTCCGCTACGCTCGTGCAAGGAAAGGGGCAGAAGAGGTCCACGATGTGGTGCAAGGACCGACTTGAAAATGCCAAGAGATTAATTGGTGCAATGCAGCGAAGTACGTACTGCTGTACGTACGTACAACTGAACGTGCAGTACCCGCCTACCGCTCTGTATCGTACTGCAGGAGTACTGATATGTGGCATGTGGCAAAGCACCTACGACACGACAGCAGCACAGCAGCAGTCGTATACCACAAAACGTTGAAAATAAAAAATAAAAAATAAAGTACAGGCGATTCAGGGCGACTTGCAAATGCATACTCGTACATAGTAGATAGATAGAGCTCCATGCTCCAGGACTACAAAGCTCTATATTCGAAAGGAAGAGAAAGCACAGCAATACGGCTCACAGCACGGCGCTGCGCTGCCTGCTGTGGGTGTGATTTATGCCTTTTCCGTGACCTACGTGTGCTATTAATAGTATTGCGAAAAACAAAGGGCAATGGTCATTTGGGTGTATACCCCCTGGTTTTACGGCCATTTGGGGGTAGGGTCAACATGCGCCCACGGAACGCGCTCCCGCGGGCCCAAACATGCCTCAAACGCAATTCCGAAGCGCTGGCGAGATGCCCGAAGCCCATGCCAAGCACGTACATGTTTTGTTTTTTTTTTAGGCACGTCTTTGGGCCTTACACTACGGCGGCGCACGAGGGAGCAAACTAAGTCCCCCCTTTGACCACATATTGGGGGGGGATAACCCCACGTACCTACTAAATTTATCTACTCCCCCCGATTGACCACTTTTTTCACCCCGTTCGACCGAAACCATACCCCCGTTTGACCATCTGCGACAGCCTCAAAAACGACTACAGCAGTACGTATCCACGTCACCGCCGAACAGACCGAATAGACCACGGGGCGGAACATCCAGAACTCGCGAGTAGTCTGGATCGTTTTCCCCCCAAAATATCGGCGGAACAATATAAAAATCAAATCTTTATAGGCGACATGAAGATATCGGCTCTTCTCAGAAAATGTAGGCCCTTCTGATGGGAGAAGCAAGTGGTGTGAGAAGCAGGACACATACGGGTACGAGATGCTCGGCGTATCTCAGGGAGTATTAATAGTAGTAGTAGTAGTAGTAGTAGTAGTGGTACAGTAGTAGTAGTAGTAGTAGCCGTAGCAGTAGTAGAATTAGTATAGTACGAGTAGTATAACATAGGTTAACATATCGTGTGCTCCGTCGCAAGCGGTCTCGGGGGATGGATACGATGGAGGACGGGAGGAAAGCACCTCTCAATAACACTAACGACCGAACGTTGCGCCTGATGTTGTTCGTGTCCCAAAGACCCCTCCCGTCCGACAAAACCAAGCACCGAGCATCCATGACGCACAGCACCCAGCAACGAAGCACCACGCACCCAGCACGAAACACCCAGCAACCCACGACCCCCTGAGATAGGCCGAGCATCTCGTACCCGTATGTGTCCTGCTTCTCACACCACTTGCTTCTCCCATCAGAAGGGCCTACATTTTCTGAGAAGAGCCGATATCTTCATGTCGCCTATAAAGATTTGATTTTTATATTGTTCCGCCGATATTTTGGGGGGGAAACGATCCAGACTATTCGCGAGTTCTGGATGTTCCGCCCCGTGGTCTATTCGGTCTGTTCGGCGGTGACGTGGATACGTACTGCTGTAGTCGTTTTTGAGGCTGTCGCAGATGGTCAAACGGGGGTATGGTTTCGGTCGAACGGGGTGAGAAAAGTGGTCAATCGGGGGGAGTAGATAAATTTAGTAGGTACGTGGGGTCACCCCCCCCCGATATGTGGTCAAAGGGGGGACTTAGTTTGCTCCCTAGTGCGCCGCCGTCCTGTAAGGCCCAAAGACGTGCCTAAAAAACAAAACAAAACATGTACGTGCTTGGCATGGGCTTCGGGCATCTCGCCAGCGCTTCGGAATTGCGTTTGAGGCATGTTTGGGCCCGCGGGAGCGCGTTCCGCGGGCACATGTTGACCCTACCCCCAAATGGCCGTAAAACCAGGGGGTATACCCCCAAATGACCATTGCCCAAAACAAAAAGTTGACAGCTGAAAAACGAAAAGAAAAACGAAAGCACGAGCAGCAACAATTCAGCGTGTCCTACTGGTCAGCGCAGCCACGTCAAAATATCACATCAGGACTGCCGCACGCAGCACGCAACCCACAGCTAGCACGGCAACACAGCCGCACAGATCCCCCGTAAATAGCCAGGAGGCCAACCACAGCACCAGCCCCGACGCTCTAGGGCCTTTGTTTGCCGGCGTTCGAGCCAAAGCGAAGATAATTTGAGTAGAGTTCAGCATCATGCCCTCGAGAATGAGGTTGGAAGTTCGTTCTTAGTATAAATTGAATTTTGATCCCGGGGCGTCAAAGTTGGACACGCGACCACCTCCATGGAAGGCCCAATGACCTCCCGGTATCGAATTGTCGTCGCTTCTGCCTGCTTCTCTGGTGTGCCTGTGGTGTAGGCCCTGACCCATTTTTTTTTTTTTTTTCGTGCCCCCTTCTTCGGAATGGTACGAGTCCAAACAAGCCAACTATGGCACCAGGGTTTGGCCATTTCCCCACAGTTTTGGCTTAGGTTTTGGTAGCCATAAGCCACCTTTTGGGGGGGCGTTCACGAGTTATTGGTCGGTTTTGCGCAAAAGAGCGAACTATGACTCCAGGGTTTGGCCATTTTTCCACAGTTTGGGCATACGGAATACGTTCAAGACTTCTTTGTGTTTTAGGGTGTATTTAAACACACGAGCGGGGTGTGTGAACATAAACCAACTGCTGAAATGCTGAATTGTATGCATATAAGTCAACCGATTTGATGCTGTTTAAGTATTCGGCGAAGTTCCCGATGCCGACTGGGCATATAGCCCGGGCTTTCAACGAACCCAACGCCAAAAAAAGGGGTGGCATAAGCTGCCTATGGCATATTTTCTCTTGTTTTGCCACCCCCTGTGCCCACAATCCTAATGGCACGTGCCCACTTATGGTTTTGCTTATGGTACATAGAGCCAATTATGTCAATCGCTATGCCCACCAAATGGGTCAGGGCCTACTGTGGTGCCGAGCGCTAGATTGTCGGCATGTGTGCATAGTTGTGAACAGCCCATGGCTCGTGCTCTCAGTTGTTTTTCGCCTGGATCTTGCTGTTCCCAATTCGTTTCTGTTTGGACACGTCGGCTAAAATGATGCCGAAAACGAAATGATTTCGTTTTTCGTTTTCGTTTCTGTTAAGACATGCCCTAAGGGCCCGTCTTAACGAGCAAATAAAAAATGAAAAATAAAAATAAAAATGACGAACAGCCTTTTGTTTTCACAGTAGATAAAAAACGCAGTTGAGTCCAAACGACAGCCAACTTTATATCTGAAAAAATAAACGAAAATAGAAGTAAAAACTCGCGGTGCAACTTCTTTTTTGAATCACGGAATAGTTCAACCGCCACCGCATATGGACTCGCGGCGAATGCACCCAACGACGCCGCTGGACAAACCCAACTCGCACGCGCGAGACACCCCTGAGAGCAGGTGGTGCTCATGGTCCAACCCGCTCCCTCGGGAAGGCCCTGGAAGTTGTGTTTGGGTCCTCGCCGTTTGTCGGCAGACATTGGGCCGCTCTCTGGCACCCCCATCGCAAAAAATATCGCCACAGCCACGTCCTGGCCCTCTGGCCTCTGGTTCCTTGCATAGGCACAGCTTGGTTATACCCTATCCATATATGCTGGCTTTGATGGCGCACAAGCCCTGCAGCCAGCCGCCGTAAATCCGCCCTGCGAGGCAAAGTTTGAGAACCTGCCTCGCTCAAAAATGCACTTGAAAGCCAGTGGAAACCCACACAAATCGAATTTCATCACAACTTCAGCGAATAGACCACTTGTATTAAGCGAGGAAAAAAATAAATGCCGAGCTGAGGGGAAGCGATTTCCACGTATGATATACGGGTCGTTCTTACATCAGGCGAATAGTGAATAGTCTGAATGAAACTGAAATTCTGATTTTGCTCACAAGAGGCAATTTGCATGCCTGTGAGGCCAGCTCAGACCTTGTCGATATACTTTTTTTGCGGTTTGCGTCAGAGCGCACAGCACCAGCAAACGACGATGTGTGCGCGGTGGGTGTTCACCATCGGACAGCCAAGTCATGGCCGCAGCTCCTCGTCCCTTTTTTTCGACTCGAGGTCTCGGCATGGCCTGGTAATCTCGTACGAAAGTGAACCCCAAAATATGTGCAAACCCACCGAAAGAAGACAAGAACAAGAGGACCTCGTCTACTGGCTGGTGGACGTACGTGCGTGCACACAAGGGTATGCGGTGTGAGACCTTCGATATACTTATTTTGCGGTTTGCGCCAGAGGGAACAGCACCAGCAAACGACGATGTGTGGGCGGTGGGTGTTCACCATTGGACAGCCAAGTCATGGCCACAGCTCCTCGTTCTTTTTTTTTGGCTCGAGGTCTCGGCATGGCCTGGTAATCTCGACGAAAGTGACCCCAAAATTAAAATATGTGCACAGTAGTACTCGTAGCAGTGTTGTGCTACTTGCTGCTGCTACTGTACTAGCTATACTGTACGTACGAGTACTATATTTTTATATTTTTTCGGCTCTCTAACACTCAGAAGGCGCCATCTGGTCTACGCGCGAAGTGGCAAGAAAAGACGCTTGGATATATCTAGCTCGCCCCACCGCAGAGCTAGTATAGAGGCAAGCACTGGAGGGGGCGGGTTCGGCGTGGCTGGCTCGTGGCTGTGACCAAAAGCTCGGTGTGTACGACGAGTCCTGGACCAAGTCTGAGCAAGTACTCGTATCATTTTTTTGCAGATTTCAAATTGCTCGCTCTCGAAAGAATGAAGCAAACACGAGATACGAGTACGTACGCCAGCTCGACCTCGTGTGTTAGCTCTCCTGGGTTGCGTGACGGCTGCTGCTGCTGCTGCTGCTGCTGCTGCTGTCGCCAGGCAACGAGGTCACCGATCGATGCGGTCGAAGGTGCAAGCTCATGATGAGCTCACTCTTTTTCACGAGTGGGATTGATGCATGCTGTTCAGTTCTTGTCTTCGTTGTGGTTGTGGACATATTTTGGGGGTCACTTTCGTACGAGATTACCAGGCCATGCCGAGACCTCGAGCCAAAAAAAAAGAACGAGGAGCTGTGGCCATGACTTGGCTGTCCAATGGTGAACACCCACCGCCCACACATCGTCGTTTGCTGGAGCTGTTCAAAAAAGTATATCGACAAGGTCTGAGCTGGCCTCAGGCATGCAAATTGTCTCTTGTGAGCAATATCAGAATTTCAGTTTCATTCAGACTATTCACTATTCGCCTGATATAAGAACGACCCGTATATCATACGTAGAAATCGCTTCCCCCCAGCTCGGCTTTTATTTTTGGACAGCGGCCAAAAAAAGTACACCTGGTCCGTTCGGGGCCAAAAACAGGTACATACTAAAATCAAGTTTAAAACGCACCCCACGAACCTGCCGTTCCTTGCAACGCAAAGTAGAGTTTTTTCATGTTCTTTGTGCTCGCCCGGTGGCTACGTATACGAGTAGCTGCTATTAATAGTACGAGGATTGAACGCCTGCTGCTGTATTCTCGCTTCTCAGCTTGCGACACCCCTGCTGGTATTCCAAGTCAACCACAATCCCGAAGGGGAGCCTTTTATCTCGTATTATTTCGGCGGAGGTGTACAGGCAGATATATATGTGTGTCGCTCGAGTGACGTGTGGTGCGCGGTGCGAAGGGAGGAGGGGGTCTCCGCGTACGTCGGCATATGTATAGGGGGCATAGGGTGGAACTATGAAGGGCCTCTGATTAACTTAAAAACAACAAAAAAAGATGAAAGTCAAGCAGAGTAGACAAAATCAGGTATACCTGGGTTTTAAAGAGGCAAAAACAGGTACAACGAGTTTTGGACCAATGGCAGGGCACGTGGAGTGCGTTTTTGACTTGATTTTAAGTATGTATCTGTTTTTGGCCGCAAACGGACCAGGTATACCTGTTTTTGGCCGCTGCCCTTTATTTTTTTCCTCGCTTAATGCAAGTGGTCTATAGCACACACAAGCAACCAGCAACCACAAGCAACTACGCTGTCGCTACTGCTGCTGTACACACAACACCCAGCAGCAGAGGTTACAGCTGGCACGCAGCGACACCGCTGGCGCTCATAGCATCAAATGAAGCAGGTAGTTGGCAGTTGGGCGTTGTTCGAAGACGAACTCTCGCGGAACCAATAAAACACTCGCAAGTAGCAGCCAGCAGCAGCCAGCAGCACAGCAAGCCTTTACCCTTCCGTCTCTTTTTCGCTCGCACTTGACCAACGGTTTATATTATCTTCATCAAGGTATAGAAAGAGAGGTTTGCCCCTTCGCTTGTCTCGTACTTATAATACATACCATTGTTGCCCGCGTATGATGCATATACCCTGCTCGCGCTTGGCACACCCTCGTCCCACTCGGACCTGAGTCCTCCAAACTTAGGGCTCAGGTCCGGGTGGGACCAGGGTGTCAAGCGCGAGCATCGTGTTATCGTGAGTCAGCGTATTTCGCCGGCTGGATAATCGGTACTGCTGCTGTACAAGTGCCTCTCTTTCTATACGTATAATACATAGATGCAGATAATAAAAAGCGTGCCTCTCTTTCTATACATTGATGAAGGCAATATAAATCGTTGGTCAAGTGTGAGCGAAAAGAGACGGAAGGGTAAAGGCTTGCTGTGCTGCTGGCTGCTGCTTCCGAGTGTTTTCTTGGTTCCGCGAGACCTGAGTCCTCCAAACTAGGGCTCAGGTCCGGGTGGGACCAGGGTGTCAAGCGCGAGCATCGTGTTATCGTGAGTCAGCGTACTTCGCCGCTGGATAATCGGTACTGCTGCTGTACAAGTGCCTCTCTTTCTATATGTATAACACATAGATGCAGATAATAAAAAGCGTGCCTCCTTTCTATACATTGATGAAGATAATTATAAATCCCTTTAGGGTTTAGTTTTTGTTTCGGCTCTGAAATACCTCTATCTTTTCTTGACCGTGGTTATTTGACCGCAGCAATTTGACCGTGATTATCTGACCGTGGTTATCTGTCGCCGCTTTTTTTACGGCTTTTCGATCGTTATGCACTCGATTAAAGACTAAGGTCTCTTTTTCCAAGACTAATTAAAGTAACAAGTATGTGGTGATTTGTTCGTTTTCACGCTTGATGAGTACGAATAATCATCACCAAACCTTGGTTATTCCACATGATTATATTATCGATTATAATCATGCCTCATTGCTCGGCACGTATATATGATACGAAATATGCTGTAGATAGCTCGTACTCGTAGATAACTAACAACTACCTGGTGTGTATCAATCTCATCTCTTTCGTATACTGTATCGTAGTATTTCATGTCATAGGAACTTACGGACTTCTGCAGCATGCGAAAGCAGTCACTCAAGTACCGGCCGACCGACCGACCGATCCACCCACGTACAGCAGAAAACTGGCCCATGCTGGATTTCTTTTTTGGTTCTTACTACTACTACTGCAGATTATCATGACTCATTGCTATACGTATATGATACGAAGTATGCTGTAGATAGCTCGTACTCGTAGATAGCTAACAACTACCTGGTACCGTATGTATCAATCTCATCTCTTTCGTATGCTGTATCATAGTATTTCGTATCATAGGAACTTACGGACTTCTGCAGCATGCACGTCTGTTTTTTTAGAACAGAGAGTACACGTCTGCGCGAAAGCAGTCACTCAAGTACCGGCCGACCGACCGACCGATCCACCCACGCACAGCAGAAAACTGGCCCAGGTTGGGTTTCTTATTTGGTTCTTACTACTACTACTGCAGATTATCATGACTCATTGCTCGGCACGTATATATGATACGAAGTATGCTGTAGATAGCTCGTACTCGTAGATAGCTAACAACTACCTGGTGTGTATCAATCTCATCTCTTTCGTATGCTGTATCATAGTATTTCGTATCATAGGAACTTAAGGACTTCTGCAGCATGCACGTCTGTTTTTTCTTGTTTTTTTAGCACGGAGAGCACACGTCTGCGCGAAAGCAGTCACCCAAGTACCGGCCGACCGACCGACCGATCCACCCACGCACAGCAGAAAACTGGCTCAGGCTGGATTTCTTATTTGGTTCTTACTACTACTACTGCAGATTGAGTACATACTCGTACATGGTTGTTTTGTACTGCTGCGTACTACATGGTTACTTTTATATGTTTCACAATCAAAACGTTCAGAAGTAACGTCGTATGTATTCAGATGCGGACCGCGTATGATTGAGAAAAATGGAAAATAGACTGTTTGCGCAAAATACTTTTTAGAAAAAAACTTTTCCAAAAATTGTCCCGCGGTAAAAATTAGCGGTATTTTTCTGACAAAACGACCTGAAAATACTTTTCAGATGTAACGATTTGGCCGGAATTTGCGGTACTTTTTGTGCTCTCTGTTCATTGGCGTACAACGTACCGAGATTTCACCCGACGCACTGGGTCTCATCGACACCACCGGGAGCCGTACCTTGCACACCCGACAAAAGCGCCGCTACTCACAACACGGCAACTAACCGCGGAGCGCACCGAGGCTCAAAAGGTGTAGGCTGGAGTATGGCACGGACGAGTGGTGTTGGGCTGTCACGGCGGGCCGCTGCTGCGGCACCCGCCCACTTGGTGTCGTCGTGGAAGGTGCCTCGATCAGAACTTGGTACTCGTACGTGCCTCCTGTACCTCCCTATGATACAGCATGAAAAGTCTTGTGTACCATTTTCGTAACACGGCCGCCACCAGCTGCAGCTACAGCAGCAGCAGCAGCAGCAGCAACGGCGGCGGTGGCGCGGCTTGGGCGGGCGCGGAGGCGACTGCGCCGCTGTGCGAGGGGATCGGGCGTGCTTGAAACGTAGCGTTGGCACGCGTAGGCTCGAACAGCGAAGCTCAGCAGCAGCACAAAAATAAGAAAAAAAGCTGATCCCATGATTGAAAGTTGCAAAAACGGAAGCTGCTTGCTGCTGAGCTGCTGCCGCTGAGCTACTACTGCTGCTGAGCTGCTGCTGCTGCTGCTGA
>MEHQ01002267.1:19319-138248 GCA_008828725.1 Saccharina japonica
CCGGACTCGCACTCGGGACCCGTTTCGACGGCCTCGCGTTGGCTTTCTCGCCCGCTCTTCTCGAGGGTCGCACCCCTCAGCCTCCGCCTGTCACTTTCCGCCCGCGCGCACTCTCAAGTCAAGCGCTGCCGCCGAGCGCAGCGACCTCGAAGTGCGCGGATCTTGCAGAGATACCTCGGCTCTACTGGCCGCTGAGGATGATATGCGTGGTGCCGTTGCTGCTGAGAGAGATATTTATATCTGTGGTGCGAGTCTCCACTCAAAATTTCTCGCCTCAATTAAAAAATCAAAGATCTACGGAGGAATGAAAACTCGGCTGTTTTTTTTTCGGGTGGATTCAGTACAATAGTAGCTCATTTTTCAGTACAATAGTAGCTCACTGCTGTGCCTGGCTGTAATATATACGTACAAGAACAAACAGCAGTACGTACGAGTAGTACCAGGTACGAGTACTGTATGTACGACGTAGCGAGCAGCTGGTGTGTATAGTATTGCTGAGTGCTGCTGTGCTGTATTGTACAGTGCTGTAGATACGAGTCTGCTCAGACACACGAGAGTAAGAGAAGAATTGAGATTTCCCCCCCGTTGCCAGCTTTTAAATATCTCGACTTTGCATATCCACGCGGAACCGCTTGCTCGGCACGAAGTGTTTTTGCCGCACGTGCCAAAACTGAAACTGAGCCCGCCACCTGGACCTCGACTGGTGCATTTCTGACAGAGACTGAGAAACGAAGTTGCGAACTGAGTATCAGCAATTACAGTAGCGTTTCCTTCTTCCTGCAATAACACCTGGCATTGCCTTGATTCTGCACGTAGTATGTGTCAGATGTCAAAACACGAGCGAGCGCCATCAGATTATTGTTGTCGTAAATCTCACAAACTATCCTGAGGACTGAGACTACCCAGGGAACACCGAACGCGACTGATTATATTTCTGAGACTGACTGTTGAGACTAAGAAATGAGGTTGCGAACTGAATATTTCAGCACGCAGCAGTCTCTTATTCCTGTAACCCTTGGCATTGCCTTGATTCTGCACGTAGGCGTCAGATAGTGAAACACGAGCGAGCGCCATCACATTGTCGTAAATAATAAGGATGGTACCAAATAACTGATGTACCAGGTATATGTCCTATCCGAAGCATGGGTGCCGGCGAATGCCGGCACCCATGCGGAGCCCTTGTACGAGTATAGGATGCACCTGGTACCACGAGTCGTATGTACATACGCTGGTACGTGTACGAATTCCTTTTTGTTTCTTCGTTTTTGTCTCCCCGTGCTCACCCGCTTCCCTGTTTCATACGGCACGAAGGGTTTGCAAAAGTCTTTTTTTATTTGCTTTTGCGCAAACACTAACAAATCGTGAGGGGAAGGAAATTCACTTTTTTTAGGGTCGAGAAAAATATTTTCTGAAGAGACTTTTGCGCAAACACTCTAATGATAAAAACAAAAATGACGTCGACATATTCGAGATTAATTATTTTTTGTCACGTAGCAGCAAGAGCCATAATAGCACAAGGTACAAGGTACCAGGCACCTACTCAAACGTACTTGGCGGATGTTCCTCCTTCGACCGTCACCTTGCCACCACATGCACGGGAGGAGACAACATGCAGCACAGCGACTGTTTGACGTGGGCCAAGCTTTTGTATTTTTTCTCGAGGGAGGTGTGGTTATTACCACAGCCACTCCTACTATTAATACTACACTTTTTACTATTTGTAGGTGATGCGGTGTCTGATTCTTCCGTTTCTTTGTACGTACCGTACACTGGTGTACGTTCTTCACTACGCAACCGCCGACGGCACCTCGGGACATTCTGTATATCTGTGATATGTTTCCCGTAGTTTCGAGTTACAGAAACAATCGGCAACCTCGCGGTACTGCTGTGCATCAGAACATCGAAAGGGTGGACAGGGTTCGTCTCGGGTGTGCTCGCTGCCGCCAGCGGCCAGCACAACTACTAACTGCTGCTGTCTGATGTCTATTTATCTCCCACAACATGCACGATGCACGCGACCTGCAGTACACCAATATGTATACTTTTCTATAGTCGTATGAAGCGTATGTACGCATCTACTGCGTGCAGTATTTGCCATCTGACAATCAATGTGTAGCGCTTGTTCCAATCATCTGTACTCGCTACTGGTGCCTGGCCGTTGCGAGCTGTGAGCATCACAATCAACTACGAGCTCTTCTCGCTGCCCCGGGATATCAAAGGATGGGGGATTTAGATCGAGGCTGGGGTTAGCCCAGGCGGTTCTATAATAATATAAACCTTCGGTCAAGTGTGAGCGAAAAGAGACGGAAGGGTAAATAAAGGCTTGCTGTGCTGCTGGCTGCTGCTTCAGAGTATTTTATTGGTTCCGCGAGAGTTCGTCTTCGAACAGCGCCCCAGCCGGTCGCCCCGGTGGTCTAACTGGTAGCCACGAAGCCTTTTGGGCCGGATGTCGAGGGTTCGATTCTCCCCATGGAGGTTTTAATTCTCAAATGACACCGACTATCTGTCGAGAGCGCATATTATAGCGTGGGTAAGCAAAATTCGACGAAAGTTGACGAGGGAAGAAAGTGCTGAAATCTTCTCGCGATAAAAACCAAGGCAAGAACCGTAGTAGGGGAGGAGGGAGAGGAGCCTACTTTGTGACCCCGGATCTGAGTTACGACTAGGGAGGGAGAAAGACGGAAGTGCGAAGATAATGAATGGGATGGGAAAAAAAAAACAAAAAAAAAACTGCCAACTACCTGCTTCATTTGATGCTATGAGCGCCAGCGGTGTGGCTGTACGTGCCAGCTGTAGCCTCTGCTGCTGGGTGTTGTGTGTACAGCAGCAGTAGCGACAGCGCAGTTGCTTGTGGTTGCTGGTTGCTTTGTGTGTGCTAATGTTGTGATGAAATTCGAATTGTGTGGGTTTCCACTGGCTTTCAAGTGCATTTTTGAGCGAGGCAGGTTCTCAAACTTTGCCTCGCAGGGCGGATTTACGGCGGCTGCCCTGCAGCAGCCCCAGGCACTACCCCACCCACCGTGCGCTTGCGAACCGGTCATCCTATATGTTCCTCTTGGCGACGATATCCCATCATCAGATAATATTGCACCCATTTCATCAAAATTAAACCCTCTGGCAATTAAAAAAAGGGCAATAACCACAAACGGGTATACCCGGTCGGGTTTCACTCAAAAACGGGTACAGACTGGAATCAAGTAAAAAATCCACCCAGCGAGCCACGCGATTGGCCAAAAATAAATTGTACCCATTTTTGAGAGATACGTACTGTCCCGGGTACAACTGTAAATGTCTACGTATTATGCTTGGCTTTCAACCGTTTTTGGTCGTGCATTTTGCTTAAACCACTTGCCTACAGTGTGCCTCGCTCGCCACTGCGTCTGCTGTCGCTCTTTCGGTGTTTCATTTTTTTTCAAGCTTTTTCACATTTCACTCAAACTCTATTCAACCAGTTTACGCATCTGGGTATGTACGTCTTCAGAGTGATACGACCTGATACGACCATCCACCGATAGATACTCGTACACTGCTGTTGTATGTATGCACAGCAGGGCATTAATTAGTGGTTCGGCGTCTGTTGCGCGCAGCGCAACAGACGGCTCAAGCAGTGTTGCGCGCAGCGAAAAAATTGCTATCTATGCGCGAATATACGCCTCAAAACTAAGTAAAAGGCCTTTTAATTTATTTTTGGCTACGGCGAATAGCAAATGGTGCCTAATTTTTGTTTTCGACGATGGCGAATAGGACAAGGGGCCTAAAAGATGTTCGATTACGACTAATTATCGAGAAAAAAAGACCCCCAAAAAAAATTCAAGCCTCCGGCGAGAAAAAAACGCGCAACAAAAATTTTCGCCTACGGCGACAAATGTTGCGCGCCCAAAAATGCGTGTCGGTTATTTTGACCAAATGTTGCGCCAGCGCAACAGCGCAACACCCAATTAATGCCCTGATGCACAGCAGTATCAACATACCTGGTATGTAAGTATGATACCACTGATGTATTTTTACTGTAATACGACTGCTTCTGTAGTAAGGTACAAGGGCTCCGCTACGCTCGCGGAAGGAAGAATGGAACCAAATGTGAATAGCGTAACACAGGAACATACCTTATTTAAGCTGCAACTGGCGACTTGATAATGCCAAGAGCTCCATATATATATGTATGACGGCAAATACAGGACAGAAACGATCATGGGAATATCTACAGTATATTTCAACACGAAAAAATATCGCGAAGAAAGCAAAGCTCCGCTACGCTCGCGAAAGGAAAGGGGCAAAAGAGGTCCACGATGTGGTGCAAGGACCGACTAAAAAATGCCAAGAGAGATTCATGGTTCAATGCAGCGAAATATTTTTTACTGCTGTACGCAACTAAACTGAACGTTATAGCACCCGCCTACCGCTGTATCGTAAAACGTACTCACTCATGCACGAGATGAACATATCACATTATGGAAGAAACGACACTACTACTGCTGTAAGATTTACTGAAGAAGAGAAGGCACATCACGGTACAGCACTGTCTGCACGGCAGTAGGCCACGGGACCGCATGGCACCCAACAGCGCTGCGCTGCAACACCTACTGCTGTACATACGTACAACCGAACGTATAGTACCCGCCTACCACTCACTGCTGTATTGTACTGCAGTATACACAAAAATGAACGAAAATCAAACGTACAGCAGTATTTTTATGGGAGCATGAAGAAATCACGCGAAAAAAACTTCGAACGTCTGAGGTTCTATCAGCCTCGTAAGCCCCCTGCCCCCTCGCGACCACCTCTCGATGGACACGCGAAGCCTAGCCACGAAAACGGCGACCGCGCTCCTGCCGACCCTCCCTCTACTGGGCAGCGCCCGCCGATACCCGCGATAGCGCCGCGCTCCTCCCCGTTGCCGTGTTCAAGCACGAGCACAAAAAAATGAAAAAAAGCTGGAGGCAAAGCAAGTAATCGCGAACATGCGAAGAAAAAAGAAAGCAAAGAAAGAACTTCGGGAAGCAAGTAACTTCTGCTTCGGCAATTAGAGGCTGAGAGTGGCTGTCAGGTACGAAGATATGCCGAGGAAAACTTCCGAAACTCAAAGGATCAACGTATGTATATTTATAGTAGGGTGCACAAGGGCTCCGCTCCGCGGGCGGCTGACGCCGCCCGCTACGCTCGCGCAAGGAAAGGGGCAGAAGAGGCTCATGATGTAGTGCAAGCACCGACTTGAAAATGCCAAGAGGTTTATGGTGCAGAGAAGAAAAGGCGGACTTGACATGCATGCAAAACATGCTCGGGATGCACACATTATTATAAGCTCCATGCTCCAGGACAACAAAGTGTATGTTCGAAAGAGAAAGCACAGCAACACGGCTCGGTCACAGCACGGCGCTGCGCTGCCTGCTGTGGGTGGGTGTGATTCGTGCCTTTGTCGTAATCATGTGTGGTAGTGCAGCAACAACAACAGTAGTAGTAGTACTTCCTCCTTTTTTGTGTACTTGTAATATGAAAGAGAAAGCACATCACAGCACGGTCGTCAAGTTGTGAAGTACGAAAAACAATGAACTTGATAGAAAGACGTACATGTACGTACGGGTATACGTACTCGTACTCGTACTCGTATATACTCGAACAAAGAACAAAGCGACATGAGACAGGAGCGAGAAACAAAAACGAAAAAAACGGTCGGAAAAAAAACAAATCATGTACATCTCGAAACACACACGAAACACGAATACTCCAAATGACATATCGTGATTGCGCCGCTCAAAAAACAAAAAAAAATTAACGACTGTCACACGTTCTGTCACCCTCGATGCTACCCGCTCCCCCGCGACCACCTCGCCATCAATTCGGTCCGGGTCGAGCTCTACTGCCTCTCTGCCCCAGTGAGCCCCGTGGCCCGCCTCGCGTGAAGCCCGGTGCTCACCGTGGCCCTCGTTCGCCCGCTCGAGCATTATGGTGTTCAAACCACCTGGCTGTCTCTCCAGATCTCTCTGTGAATACTATTTGGTTGAAAAATAAGCACCGCTTGAATATTATTTTACAAGAAGAAACGAACCTTACAATTTCGGACATAGTGGATTCGCACCACCAGTAGCAACGCAGACAAAGCCCTTTCATGCTTCCCTCGTGTCTCGATGGACACACCACGCCTAGCCACGAAAAAGGCGACCGCGCCCCTTCCACCCCCCCCTCTACTGGCCAGCGCCCTCCCCTACCCGCGATGGTGCCGGGCTCGCCGGCGCTGCCGTGCTCTCACGAACCCAAAACCGAGAAATAAAAAGGCTCGCGAACAAAAAATTATAGGAAACAAAGACCGGGAGGCAAGCTCCGGCAATTGATCAAGTAAATGGAAAGGAGGCGGTGTCGAAGTGGGAGCTCTGAGTGTGCAGGGATGAGGGATCCGTCAGATAGACAAAGCAAGTATGTCTATTTCAGGTACACGCTGAGACCAAGTAAAACACACATGCTTGCCGCCAGAACCCTCCGCCTCTCAACACCCCTGACCCCTGACCCTGCTCCCGATCCCACCCGGACCTGAGCCCTCCAAACATAACCTGGACACGTTTAAAAGTGTATAATTAGCCGCCGACAAGTTCGCCTGGTTGTCACTACCCCTCAGAAACGGGCACGATGTGGTTTTTGCCAATCTATCCCGTGGGATGTGGTGTTTCGACTCGATTCCATGCCGTACCCGTTGTTGACTCCATCCGGTGCGGGTGTACCCGTTTTTGGTTCTTGCCCTAATAAATATGTATGTATCATACGTATGTGGTCCTAGCAAAATACCAGGGTTCTTTACGGTGCGGTTTTTCCTATCGGTTCGGTGCGGTTCGGTGCGGTTAACCGCACCGAACCGCACCGAGGATGTTTGCCCTCTTGAAAACCGCACCGCACCGCACCGCACCGTAGGTTTTGCGATATCGGAAAACCGCACCGAACCGCACCGTAGGAAACAAAATATAACCGAACCGCACCGTAGGGTTCACGACATCTGAAAACCGCACCGAACCGCACCGTAGGTTTTGCGATATCGTAAAACCGCACCGAACCGCACCGTTTAGAAAACAATATAACCGAACCGCACCGTAGGGTTCACGAGATCTGAAAACCGCACCGAACCGCACCGTAGCATTCCCGATTTCTGAAAACCGCACCGAATCGCACCGTAGGAAATATCACAGCACCGAAGCGCACCGTAGGATTTCCAATATCTAAAAAACACACCGAACCGCACCGTAAGATTCCTGATTTCCGAAAACCGCACCGAACCGCACCGTAGGAATGACATAGAAACCGCACCGCACCGTGTGCATAAAGATACGGTGCCAAAACCCGTTATATCGGTTATTTAACGGTGCGGTTAACTTGAAACCGTATACAAACCGCGGTTCCATCGACCGCGGAACGGTGCTATAGGGTCACGGTTTCGCACGGTTCATGGCGATTTCTGCTCGGTTTCGTGTCAAAAGTTCTCCCGCTAGCTTGGTTGATCTTATGGTATTTCATATTTTGATTATTATTTTTTATTTTTGACGTTAAACGGCAAAAAAGTTGAATTATATACGTGGTATGTTTATATATTCGGAGTACGAGTATATATGTACGTATTTCATATTTCATACCAGGTAGTACGTATTAATTTATTATTAATAATAATTATTTCTTTTTTATCAGCTAATAATCTATATATTTATTATTTTTCCAGCTATATATTATCCCCTCGATTAACATATCCTAAATTAGTAGGCTGTGAGTTGGCTGAGTTCCCGCCTAGTTATTAGTTGGCTGGCGAAGCCAGCCAACTAACTTTAGTTGACTAGTTGGCCAGCCAACTAGTCGACTAAAGTTAGGCGAGCGAAGCGAGCCAAAAAAGCCCCCCCCGGCCGAGGGGGCCCCGCTGGAGGCGCCCCCGGAGGGCCCGCCGGAGGCGCCTCCGGAGGATCCCGCTGAAGGCGCCGCCGGAGGCAAAAATTACGCTATTTGGCTTCATTTTACACACAAGAAGCATGATAAATGGGCCAAGTTTATCTCTGGTTTTGATCACGAAACAGGTATATTTATAAAACTCGTCTCAGTTTGTCGGACATTAAAGAGATGCCATAAACGTATATGGTGCATACATACGTACATACTCGCGCAGCAGGCAGTAGCACATCACCAGTACAAACTAAAAATAGGACACAAAATAGCCTGGGATCGACACACAGCTCAGGGCGAGCATCGCTCAAACACCCGAGCCAGAGGTGCTCATCATCCAGTTGACACACTCACGAGAGAGATATACTTGTATTATTACATTCATATTAATAGCACGTTGGGACAAAGTCCCGCCATCACAGTTCATTGCATGAACCACAAGACCAGAGTTCTACCTTTTACATTTTACCTTTTACCTTTTACTGTATACTGTACTCGTACGAAGATGCAGAACCCGGCAAATCATCTCGCATCAAAGTGTAGATCCCTGTCCCCGTTTTCCGCCCCCTCCCCTCATGGTCATACGCTTACGGGCGTGCACGGCATGAGTACACCCCCCTTGGACCGAAACAAAAGCGCAATACGTGCAAACTTCAACAGAAGAAACCACACGAGCTTCGAGAAAATACTAAGACACAAGGCAGAGAAACCCACCAAAACGGCGGACAGTTCGAGCTACTCTTTCAGCCATTTATCGACGGCGTTCCAGTTGCATCGCAGGAAAACCAGCATCTCCACATTTTCCGGGTCGAGCGAACCACGCCTCTTGTTCACAGTCAGCCCCGCAGCCGAGAACATGCGTTCAGACTGCGCCTGCGTGGCGGGGATGGATAACACGCGACGTGCCAGCCTTGCGAGGTAGGGGAACTCCTTCGCCCTCTTGCGCCACATGTCCAGCGGGTTGTTGTACACCATGTTGGTCTCCCCTTTGGCGTTAGTCCCGTCTCTGAACATCAGCATTCCCCTTGCTTTCCTGAACAAGGCCACCTCGGTGCTTACGGCGTGAGTCACGCCGCGCCTGATGCTGTCTGCGTCCGTGTCGACGTCATCGCTGCCCTCCCCCTCGACATCCACTGCCTGAGACTGCGCGGCAGCCAAAAACCCGGTCAAGCGCGGTTTTTTGTTTGCCGCTGCCACTGATGCTGTCGACCCGCCCTCAGATGCCAGAGGAGCTGGAGAAGTACTCGATGGAGGTGTTGGAGCCGCGCGGTCGGCGAGGACCATTGCAGCAGTCTCTGTCACCACGATCTCCCACAGACCCTCTTTCTCGTCGTTGTTGAAGCCGAACAGGACGTTCTTCGAGCACCAATCCAGAGCAGTCGCCACCAGCTGCCACCGCTTGAACCCCTGAGGTTGCTGGCGGGGACCCGCCCTGTACTCCAACAAGTTCGTGCCGTCCCCCCAACGGCGCTCGAAATCGTCGATGAGAGCGAGCGCGCAGATAATGACGAGCGCTATTGCCTCATGCTTATGTCCAGGGGTCCCGTTAGGGGGGTCAGCTTGCAGCGCAGCGATACCGTCGCGAAGACCAAAGCGGAGCCCTTGGATGGCGGGGACGACCAGGCTTACCGTCACGTACTTCTCCCCCTCGAGCAATCGCTGGGCCACCATGAATGGCTCAAGAAGAGGCACCAAAAGCTCGATGATAGCCCAGTCCACTTCCGAGAGCAAGGGTTGGTAGGTCGCCCTTGAAGCCCTGGCGAGTTCAGCCTCGTGCATCTGGATCGCCGGCTTTAGGAAAACCAACCGCTCCAAACAGGAGTGGGTCGACCACCATCTCGTCTCTACGTCCTGGATGACCTTGAGTGGATTCATTCCCAGAAACACCAGGCACTCCGCCAACCGGTGCGCAGCCTGGCTTGACTTCGTGTAGCGCCGCACGCACAACCTCGCATGTGCCATGCTGTCCCTCGTGCCTGGCCCGTCGAACGCGATGCCGGTGGTGCATTCCAACCGATGAGCCACGCAGCCGTGGTGTTCAGCAACGCCTTTCGCCTCCACCTCGCGACCGGCCTTCACCATGGACGGCTCACAGTCGGTGACGAAGGCCACGGCGCGCCCCTCAAGATTGTGCTTCACAACCTGGGCAATGACTGCGGCGGCAAGATCCTCACCCTTCGCCGATCCAGTAGCCTTCGAACAATCAAGCGACAGGGTCCTCAAAACCCACCCACTGTCGATGAGGCTGATGGTGAAGGAGTGGTAGGTATCGTTGGCGCAAGACGTCCACCCGTCTGACGTAATGCTGAAGTGCAACCCCGCGATGAGCGCATAAATTTTCGCTAGCAGCACGGTGCTGACCTCGGTCATGCCCCGCACGATGTCGCGTCTGGAAGGGACGGTCTGCGATCTGCTTAAAAAGTGCACCATGTTCTTGAAGTCTGGGTGGTCCACGATCTGCAGGGACACATTCGGGAACATAAAGCAAGCGAGTTAGCGATGGTCTGTCTAAAACGGCTACAGGCTCGTACAGGTCAAACAATTTGCAGCGCATTCACCAGGCATCATTCGTGTAGAATACTACACATATCACTTATTCTATAGGTAGACTAAATAAACGGTAGCAGTTATTGCCACCGATTTTGCGCGTGCGATAAAACTTGCCCCGTTAGATTATGCACCATACGTCAGTCTGAAAACCGTAGGAATCAGGTAGCACTGGAAAGGTGCGTACAGCAAGCAGGTACTACTATACTAACTATAAGTGTGAAGAAAAAATACAACAGTCACGCCATGTAACTCGACCACACACATCGAGCAAGCTGCACGAACTCAGCACGCCGTAGGACACTACTGGCAGAGGATAGAGTTGTTTGTTATGGGCTGCCATAGCCCCCCCGTCCGTCCCCAAATCGGTGCCGGTTTCGTGCATTTATCTACCAAAACGCTGTAGACGCAAAAACAACACACACTCCCAGACTCACAACTCACAGGCACAGGGAATAAATATAAATCATAAATCTCAAATCAGGAAAAGATCGCCTCGCTTGGAACAAATATGTTGAACGTAAATATCTCTCTACTCTCTACACACAAGACCTCCGCACACCCGACCGCTAGGAAGAGGGATTTTTTCCTGCTGAAGCAGAAAAAAAAACGTCGCGCTCCGCGCCCCTCGGATTTTTTACTCCTCATTATAAAATCGTATTATGTAATATGTAATATACGTGTATACCAGGTATACAATATACTACCAGGCGTGTGGTGTGTGTGTGTTCTTCACATTAAACCGTTCTTCTACTCGTCGACATTCAGCGCACCCAGTGTCCGTACTGATTCTTCACCCGAGATCTACTCTGTGGTCACAAGCTACGACACAAAAATGATGCACCGTAATGCATTAGACAACGATTTTGAGGCGTTCCTAGCACTGGGTACGACAGGCACAAGATACATAAATCAGCAACCGAAATACAGTGGAAGAGCGAGTACGAAATAAACAAAACAAAACAAAAACAAAGATAAAGGTAAAATTAAAACGAAAATGGCACAAACAAGATGAAGACGGAATCGAAGCAATCAAACCAACCGGAGAGGAGAGCCAACGCACCGAAGACAAAAATAATAAATAAAGTAAAACAGGTATATATCATACCTGGTACTGTTTATTAATTTATTGATTATTGCGCTTGCCATCCGACAATGTGCAGCATGACCTACGAGTACTGCTGATGTACATACGATCGTACTGGTACTATACCTCGTATATATGTCCTGATTATTAATAATACGAGTACTCGTACTGCTGGCAGTACTGCTGTATGTGTGTGTTCTTCACATGTATGCAGGTACGTACTCGTATATTATACGAGTACCTGTATATTACTACTATTAATAGTACATGCCAGCAGTACTCGTATTTACGTTTGTTTGCTGTATTATAATAAATACCTACCAAGGTATACAAGGTATAGTACCAGTACATGCCAGCAGTACTCGTATTACGTATCATTCATACCTGATATTCAGTACCAGATAGCAGCCTATGCAGCTACGTATCATATTATAGCTGGAACGATACCAGCTACAGCAGTACATATATATTATACGAGTAGCAGTTATACTCGTAGCGTATACCAGCATATTACTCGTAGGAGTCACACAGCCACACACCACACATCCTATGTATACGACTCTGGACGGAAATGTAAAATGTAAAATGTAAGGATTTGTTCACTATTCAAACCAGTACACAGCAGTCCTTATATATATGTCCACACAGAGTGGTAGCGTGGTAGCACACATCAGCACACAGAGAGCTTGTATATGATATTATACCAGGTATCATGTGCCAGGTACTTTTACAAAAACTCACCGAAAAAGCCTGGTAGCTGCCGACGATGAACCGGGTCGTAAGCATCGTGAACGGTCGAACACCGTCCATGTAAGCAACGATCGTGCCCTGGCCCTGACCCTCCCCACTAGAGGCCCCGCCCTCCACGGCGCCTGTTCCGCTTTCGCTTCCGCTGCCGCCGCCCCGGCCGCCTTTCAAAGCCTCTCTGTGCCCTTTCCGCTTTGTCTCGAGGTGTTGCTTCAGGTGCGTCGGGGAGGTGTATCTGATCTCTGCGTTGTCAAGGTCGCCGTTAGCCTCGCAAAGGCGGCAAATGGCGATGTTGACTAGTGCTTCCTTCGCGTACACCATGAAGAATTTCCACACCCAGTGCTGGGATTTGAGAGGCTTGGAAAGCCGGCGCTCCTTCTGTACGCGGTAGCGAACCGCTGCCTTGTCGCGTGCACTCGATTTCGGAGCAGCGCTCGGTACAGCAGTCACTTCTTCGTCTGACGCTCCATCACCGCCATGGTCCGTCGACAGGCCAGGCTCAGCGGTGCCGGCACCCTCGGCTCTGCCATCGGCACCGGCACCGTCGATGGCGATGGGTTGATGCGCCATGGGTTGTTGTGGAAGACCTCTCTCTGCGTGCTGGTACGCTGGTACTGCTTGGGGACGCCGAGAACTACGCACCCCGTACCAAACAAGCCTTCCTACAAGCAAGGAAACCCAAAACCCAAAAATAGTTGGATAGTTGGCACCGCCGCAACTAACTTAAAAAACTAGCCAGCTAATAACTAGCTGGCAACTAATAGTCAGCCAACTCACAGCCCTAGAAATTGGATATATGTAAAAACTGAGTAATGCGAAAGTACGAAAAAATAGAAAATGCACAAATATACAATTAACAAATACACAAATACGCAAGAACACAGGGAACCCGGAAATGCGTGCCAAAGCGTGCACGCCAGCAAAGCTGCCTGCACTATCGGAAGCCGCCGCGACCTGCCCTCCTCCGGCCGCGACGGCGCTATTAGTCGGCACAGTCGGTCGTGAAATAGTCGACGTTGCGGAGGAAGCCTGGGGCAAGGTCTCCCCCGTGTGGTAGTTGTTGCTCTCTTCACTTTGCGTGGAAAGTAAACAATATATATTAGAGAAATTAAAATATGGACGTACCTTGCACGAAAACCGTACGAATCCGCGGGTTTTGCGTTTTTTTCAACGATGCCTGTAGCGGTTTCGTTAGTGCAGTAGTGCCCCGAGAAAAGGGGCAAAAACCGTACGAAACCGCGGTTTTGTACGGTTTATTCATACGGTGCACCGTGGAGAAACAGCGGTTATGAACGGTTTTCCCTACGGGGATTGGAATCGCACCGTAGCAAAACCCGTTCAACGGGGAACCGCACCGGACCGCACCGTAGGATGTTTCACAGCACCGAACCGCACCGTAGGATTTACTAAATCTAAAAAACCGCACCGAACCGCACCGTAGGATTTCTGAGTTTTGAAAACCGCACCGAACCGCACCGTAGGATGCATGAAAAAACCGAACCGCACCGTTGCATTTACGATTTCTGAAAACCGCACCGAACCGCACCGTAGGATGCACGAAAAAACCGAACCGCACCGTAAGATTTACAATATCGGATAACCGCACCGAACCGCACCGTAAGATTTCCGCTTTCTGAAAACCGCACCGAACCGGACCGTAGGATTTAAAAAAAAAAACCGCACCGTACACGGACGGTTAACCGTAAAGAACCCTGGAAAAAATGTGAAACATTCAAGCAAGCAAACAAACAGTTTTTACGGTGTGTGTGTTCTTCGCATTAAACCTTCCTTTCTACCCGTCGACATCCAGCACACCCAGTGTCCGTGCCGATTCTTCATCCTAAAAAGGTACCAGTTATGTGGTCACAGAACTACGACACAAGAGATACTACGCTCCAGTGCAGTAAGCAGAGCAGACAATGCAATGCCGATACGACAGGCAAGACCCACCCTGCTATAAATACATGTACAAAATTGCAGCTGCTGCTCGGAGAGAGCTCCACAGCTTTTCTTAGACGTAGATTTTTGCCCTTTTCGCGATAACTGGCGAGGACGTCCACCCGGCGGCACGCAACTCCCTCATCGTGCTCGCCGACCCCTGCTCTGCCTACTCTGCCAAGGGCGGTCTCGGCCGTGCCCAACTCATGTCTCACGGGGCTGCGATTTTTCCAGGAGTCCATGCCCTTTTTGTCACGTGCACATACCATACCAACCAGTACATGCTTTTTTGTTCTACACGCAAACCGCATTATTCAAGATTCCGTTTTTTTATGTAGACAACAAACCCGGAATTTTATGGTACCGGCTCCTTTTACTGCGGATATAGACGTACTACGTATTATATGTACGAGTATCAGCACCGCTGCAAGCAGTAACAGGGTATCATATACCAGGTAATTTTTAATATGCGATGATATCTGTACAGTATTCATGCGTGCGTGGTATTCAGCAGTACGATAGTGGTCGGTGTGTGCCTGGATATAGTACCGGGCAGGGCCTCGCGTGCGCTCGCGGGCGTGGACATGAGGGCGGTGGGCGCTGCAGCAACGTTTACCAAGAATATGGTGATGGAGAGCGCACATACAAAACACACACGCTCTTTTTTTTTTACACGCAGCTACTACTGTACATGTACATACCCGTACGTACGTACGTACGTACGTATCATAACACCTCAGTACCATAGGGTGATATTTACAAGAAATAAGAAATTCGGAAGCCGTTATATTGAAGCTAGTATAAAACGCATCCTCTCCTCTCATGTGAATAAGAAACCTAGCTTCCGTTTGTGAGTGTTTTTCAGTATTAGGTGTCATGTACTACTGCTGTACACCCCTTGGCAGTACAGAGTCGCTTTGTTCGCCCTAAGCTTAGCTACCAATCTACCTCAGTAGGCTACTCCTCGCCGTTACGGGCATTGCGCGTAGCCGCAGGCGGGCATCAGCCCGCCGCGGCGAAGCCCCCCTTGTATAGTAGTATTATAGTTGTACCCTCGAATGTTTATATGAGTTGATTTACGGTGTTCGAATCTCACGTGGGTCCGACTTTTGAGTTTATTTGCAAACAAAATAAAAATAACAAAAAACAAAAAACGGAATCAACTCGTAACTGCTGAGAGCGCCTGTTAACCCTTTTCGGACTGCAGTCCCATTTTGGGGACAAACCACTCTAATTCTAAGTAATTTGTCCCCAAAACGGGACTCCAGTCCTATAAGAGTTAACAGTAGTGGTGGGCACAATTCGATGAGAGTCGACGAGGGAGAGTCGACGAGGGAAGAAAGGGCTGAAGTCTTCTAGCGATAAAAATGCAAGGCACGAACCGTAGTGGGGGAGGAGGGAGAAGAGCCTATTTTGGGACCCCATATCTGAGTTACGACTATTGATAGGAAGGAGAGAGAAACGACGGGCGAAGATAAATAATAAATGGGATGGGAAAAAATGAAAATAAATAAAAATAAAAGTGATGGTGGTGATGTCGTTTTGGATCTTCACGACTATGCCGGTTTCGGTATGCCCCGCGGGGGACCGGCTCTACCTCGCGCCACCCGACCCCGATCGGCGCCGCGCCCGCGCCCCGGCCACCCCTCGCGTCAGCCTTCGGTGACACCGCCGAAAGAACGGGCCCCGACGCCGAACTCGGCGAGCGGGGGGCGGGGGAAAACGGCTTCCCGGGAACGCCTATCAACCAACCTTATTATATAATACGCTCTTCGGTAGTGATGGTGGTGATGTCGTTTGGGATCTTCACGACTATATGCCGGTTTCGGTATGTCTCGCGGCTCGCGGGGGACCGACTCTACCTCGCGCCACCCGATTCCGATCGGCTCCGCACCCGCGCCCCGGCCACCCCACGCGTCAGCCCTCGGTGACAATGCCGAGAGAACGGGCCCCGACGCCGAACTCGGCGAGAGGGGGGCGGGGGAAGGCGGCTTCCCGGAGACGCCTCGCTCCGTCCCCTGGAACGGGGCGGATCCGCGGGAAGGGAGGGGTTCACAGCCTATCCGGAGGCCTTTCCCGCGCCCGGTCTCCCCTACACTAAAGTTAAGTAAAAATATCCACAGTAAATCCAATATAAAAAATCCCCAGCCTAATTTCAACATACATTATTCCACACTAAAATCAAGATATGTTTTTTCAAAGAGTCCCCAAAAAGTGGAAAAATGAATCTCCAGAACTGCGGTCGGAATCGATTTCGACCCAAAACTGGGCGAGATAGCCGTTCTTACACTAATTTCAATATAAAAAGCCCCGAAAAACAAAAATCGAGCAAAAAAAACGAAAAAAGGGCCACTGCTATACGTACGTGCTAAACAAGGGCTCCGCATCGATGCCGGCATTTTGTTTTTGTCCGCTGTACGTGCTGCTATTTTCTGGGTTGCTGCTGCAGATAGATGGGTTAACTACTACTACTACTACTACTACTACTACTACTACTACTACTACTACTACTACTACTACTACTACTACTACTACTACTACTACTACTACTACTACTACTGCTGCTGCTGCTGCTGCTGCTGCTGCTGCTGCTGCTGCTGCTGCTGCTGCTGCTGCTGCTGCTGCTGCTGCTGCTGCTGCTGTACGTAATGTGCTGCTGTATACCAGGGCATTAATTAGTGGTTGGCGTTTGTTGCGCGCAGCGCAACACGCATGAAGCGCGTGTTGGCGTGCCGCAGGCGCGCAAGCCCCCAGCAGGGGCCCCTGGAGCCCCCCCCCGGGAGGGCCCCCAGAGGACCCCCGGAGGGCTGCCGCAGGGCCGCCAGAGACGAAACAATTGCGATATATATATGCGCGAATATACGCATCAAAACAAAGTAAAAAGCGTTTTAATTTATTTTCGGCCACGGCGAAAAGAAAATAGTGCCTAAAAGAGAATAAAAGCCTACGGCGAATAGAAAAAATATAGGGCAGCGGCCAAAAAAAGGTATACCTGGTCCGTTTGCGGCCAAAAATAGGTACATACTTAAAATCAAGTCAAAAACGCACTCCACGTGCCCTGCAATTGATCCAAAACTCGTTGTACCGGTTTTTGCCTCTTTGAAACCAAGGTATACCTGATTTTGTCTACTCTGCTTGACTTTCACCTTTCTTTTTGTCGTTTTTAAGCCAATCAGAGGCCCGCCTTCATAGTTCCACCCTATATGCCCCCTGTACAAATGCCGACGTACGCGGAGACCCCCTTCTCCCTTCGCACCTCGCACTACACGGCACTCGAGCGACACACATATATCTGCCTGCACACCTCCACCGAAATAATACGAGATAGAAGGCTCCCCTTCGGGATTGTGGTTGACTTGGAATACCAGGGGTGTCGCAAGCTGAGAAGGCAGAATACAGCAGCAGGCATTCGTTCCTCGTACTATTAGTAGCAGCTACTCATACGTAGCCACCGGGCGAGCACGAAGAGCATGAAAAAACGAAAAACTCTACTTTGCGTTGCAAGGAACGGCAGGTTCGTGGGGTGCGTTTCAAACTTGATTTTAGTATATACCTGTTTTTGGCCCCGAACGGACCAGGTGTACCTGTTTTTGGCCGCTGCCCAAAAATATACGTACCTATTTTTGTTTTCGACTACAGTACCGGCCCTCTCATAATAAAGTAAGTAGCTCAGTAGAAAGTCAGCCTTAAATTTTGAAAAAATTAAGAAAGCTCTCAGCCTAGTCAATGCCTAAGTTTTAAGAAAGTTGACCCCTTCCCGTGGCTGGCCTGGGCCCAAGACACCCATAGCACCACTTCCACCAGACGGCTTGACAGCAGCAGCTGTTTTACAGTAGCAGTACAATAGTACGTACTGTACAGCGGTACATTAAAAAAAATCCCATTTGTTTTTCAAACATTTCCCCTTCTTTTCCTGAAAAACAAATCATCCCCGGGCCCCTAAAAAAACAAAATGGGCCCTCAGGGGAAACCCGCTGAACAAGGCGGGCAGGTGACTTCCTGCTGTATGGTATAATATTATTCACCGTTCTTTGTCATAGACGCTGCAGCCGTTCTCTCTGTTAAGATCCGGCTGGCTACGTAGCCCGAAGCACACTGACTGGTGCATTGACCACTGACCAGTTTCAGCTTTTGAAGACACAAGCCAAAGAGCGTTTGGTCACAGATCAAGTCTTCGAGCATCTGCACAGACGAGATCCGGGCTATAGATGCCGGCTATGGGCGCACGTGGGCTAGGCCCTCGACAAATGGCTGATGGACGCTGACCATGTGGAGTTGTGGGAGTCAAATAAGCTGACGGCATCCCAGCGTAGGATTCTGATCAAGTAACGGGTCGGCGAAGCTGCGAAGAAAATCGACATCGATATGGACGTCGACTATCGCAGGCGCCTGTTCGAGAAGACTGGTCAGGCGATAACCGCAGGTGGATGACAACTTCCTCAACCTTGAAGGTATGGAGGGGGATATCTCCTTCCTGGACGTGGAGAGCACGCCGGAGCCATTTGAGGATGTGCTGCCGGCCTCGCCTGCTCCTGCCGACGAGGAACACCCGCCAGGCTCGAGCGACGAGGACGATGACTCGGGCGAGGAAGGGGACGGGAGCCGCAGTGGCGCGAACGACGAACTTGCAACCCTGGACGTCGACGATGACCTCGCCGAAGGCGAGGAGCCCCTGCCCCTCAAAAACCCCACGAGGTACGCCCTGCTAAGCTCAGCACCTACCGCACTCACCGCGGCACTCGTGAGGCGGCCGATAATGCTGCGGTTGGGTATCGGGTGGCTCAAGGGGACTATCACGCGGCAGTCTCAAGCGCGCACCCGCCACCTCTACGACTCCAGAGTGCTTCTCGACCGCGACGGCAGCACACACAGTGTGAAGCTGCCGTTGGCCAAGTACTCGGTCTGGACGGCTCGTCGAGGGAGGGATCTTGGGCGCTGCTAAAGGACCTTGCTCACGGCGTTGAGTCTGACAAAGAGAGCCAGGAGGAGGCGGGGGGGGGGGGGGGGNGACCCTCGCATCCCTACAGTGCCGGGACGGAGCACGTTGGGTTTTCACCAACCAGGCAGACATTGCTTGCACCAAGCGCGATGCGCCGTGAGGTGTTGGGCGGGTCGCATGGAGGGTGAGCTGCATCCTGCTAAGAACCGCCTGTGAGGCGGACTTGCATATGGACGACAGCCTCCAATGAATTGATTTAATTTCTGGTGTGGCCACTTGCAGAGACAGTAATCGGTATTACTATGTATCTGTCTCGTGGGTGCCTTACCATATCACACTACGTGATACAATCATTCCCCTTGTGCGGAGTTGAGCTTATCAACCACGCACAGATGATCTAACCAGACCGCCAGCCTGGGTGACCGCCAAAAAACAAAAAACAAAAAAACGGCACCCTTGTTGTCTAGCTCACGCAGTGAGAGGCATGTTTTACAGCGTTGTCGCCAAGCGACGCCAACCCAACCTATAAACATATAAAATATTTATAGGGGGGGAAGAGGAGGCGGGGGGGGGGGGTATGAGTAAGAAGATGAGGAAGAAGGCGAAGAACAGAAAGAGGACGAAGAAGAGGATGAAGTCGACGATGTTGAACCCGTCGAGAAAGTGAAAGGAAAATCCCGGGGCAAGTGCAAGCACGTCGCCTTGGGTGGGGAGGTGGCGTCGACCGCACGATCTAGTAGCAGGGCTTGCATGCCGAACGTGCGCCTAACGGACCAGTAGACCTTTGGAGTACAATAGCTCGGGGAAAGGATTTGCTGGATTTATTTCGTGTGGCCCCGAACCCGACTACCATTCAGTAGCGAGGGCATGGCTTGGCCTAGTTTGCCGCTGTGGAGGCGGGCGATGATAATGTTTTTTCTCATCCCATTTATTATCTTTGCACTTCTGTCTTTCTCCCTCCCTAGTCGTAACTCAGATCCGGCGTCCACGCTTACCACCGAAACACATATTGAAACGCGGTTGACCTCCTTACCGGTCGCGCTCTGCGAATAGGATACTTCCCTTCACGAGGCCGCGGTTCCCTACGTAGCACCTGTGATATCTATACCGGTTCGTCCATGTTTAAGGGGCATGCGTGCTCTGCATGTGCTGTGGATGCCTTGCCAGCGCGTCATATTCGAATCCGAGGCAGGTAGGGGCACGAGCGTGCACCTCTCTTTGACGTGTTTTCCCTACCCCCTTGTTTGGCTGAAAAGGGCGGGTGGGGGTATACCCCTGTTTGACCGTTTCTCTTGAGTATCAGTTACAGGTGTCAGATCTGTTTTATAGATCCGTTTACCAACCAGATCAATTTCAGGTTCCTTCGACATGTCAAAGTCGCCCATCCGTTCGTTGCACGTTTCGGGTTGCACGCATCGGTTGGGCGTGTCCGATACACGCATCCGTTGTGCACGTGCCTGTTTTGATTATGCGTGCAATGGATACAAGGTGCGACGTCCGTTGGGTAGATTGTGAAGTTATATGGGTATAAGGATGTTTGGTAGCGGGATGTTGGTTATCGAGATTTTCTTGTCGATACCATGCCCCGATGTTTATTTCCATGTTACTCTATATATTTCCGTGTGAGACGTGATAATACTATATCTATATTATTAAATGCTGTTAGTCTGTCTGTCTGGAATCATGGTCTCCAGAGCGCTTCAGTCCAGCCTTGCCCCATGGTTCAGGAGGCTGGGTGCCACAACCAGTGGAACGCCAAGTCTCATGCCCCACCGAGTGCTGGCCGTCGTGTGCTGAGCATCGCCACAATCCCAGCAACAGTGACAACGGACGGCAATGTAAGGGCCATTTGAACTCTACATTTATTCATCAATGGTCCTTATATTTCCGTTCAGACTGGTACATCACAGCACACTCCTGGTACCGGCATCACGTTCTCGCACGTCTCGCGATCCAGAGCGTTTCAATTCCGCCTCGCGACATCGGTAGAGAAAGTGCGAGACGAAATAGTCGGGACGCTGCGTCTGACGTCGTGCCAAGTCCTGGCCGTCGCGTGCTGAGCATTGCCGACAACCACTCAGACAACATGCAACGCGCGGGATAGCAATGCAGTGAGATATTGCAAGCCTTGCTGCTGTGGCTAACACAATTTTAAATTATGATCCAACTCTACCGGCTGGGCGAATAATTACCAATTTCAGAGGGCACGAAACATTTTCTACCAATTTGTGGCTATTTATTATTATATCTTATTATATAAAAGCTGCTATTCTGTCTGTCTGTCTGTCTGTCTGTCTGTCTGTCTGTCTGTAATTGAGTAGCGCTATCCAGAGCGGTTCAGCCCCACCTTGCCCCATGGGTAGGGAGGCTGGGTGCCACAACCCGCAGAACACTGGGTCCCATGGCGCGCCGAGCCGTGGTCGTGGCGCAATCCCGACGCAGTTCTGGCAGCCATCTAGCCGGCCTAACTGCTGACTTCCAATTTTGAATTACTATTCTGGCAGCTGATTGGTTGCCCAAATCCATGCCAATGAGCTACTGGCTCTTATTCTAGAACATCGGTGCTGAAAAGAGGCACCGAGGTTCGCAAAACCCGCGGGTAGGGATATGCTCCCATATCCGCCGGTCATAAATCCTCCATATTCTCTCACAACTCTCGCGGCCACCGGCGGACAAAAACGGCGATTCCCGAGCTCGCACACTGCCCGCACGGTATGGAAACTCCACCCCATGCAGTTAGGTATACGATGGTGCAGGCTCAGGAGGCCCGCGCGCATCGGGACGATAAGTTCCATACCGGATCAGAAATCCTTCCATACATCTACAAATCCAAAAACCGAGGACGGCAAACGGAACATCCCCCGGATTCGACACCGCCTCACAAGGTGTGGAAACCCAATATCCACGGCGAACATTTACGGTTGCCTGGCCTCACAGGAGCAGCGTGCGCTGCGAGGGTTGCCCCCTCGGGGCAACGTCGAAGGTCCCGCGCACCCGGGATGATAACGCTTAACATCCCGCGGATCCATAAATCCTTCCATAACATCTACAAACTTCAAACGAAATCAGGACGAAACGGACATCCCCGTGGGCGTCGATACGCCCCGCAAGGTGTGGGAAAACCCCACCACCATTGGCTGATTGCTTGATTTTAGCTGGGGCGCTGGAGTTTCATAGAGCCAGCACGCAGCGAGGGATTGACCTCTCGTGGCAACGGCGAGTCCCGCCGCACCCGGGGATGATACTATCCAATCCCGGATCAGAAATCCCTCCATATCTCTTTACGAGCTTCCGGCCAAAACGGGCGGACAAAAAACGGCGATTTCCCGGCTCGACACTGGCCCGCACGTCTGGAAACTCCACCCCCATCAGTTGGTCACTGATTGGCTGCCAGGCCCTCAGGGAGCCCGCGGCCATCCTGCGGGACGATAAGTTCCCATCCTCGGATTCAGGAACCTTCCAATACATCTACAACTCAAAGAACGGGGACGCAACACGACATCCCCCCGGATCGCACACCGCTTCACAGGTGTGGAAACCCCAATAACCACGGGAACATTTACGGTTGCCTGGCCTCACAGAGCCAAGCGTGCGGCGAGAGTGCCCTCGGGCGCGAAGACGTCGAAGTCCCGCCGCACCCGGGATGATAAAGTACTCCATCCCGATTCATAAATCCTTTCCATACAGTCTACAACTCAAACGAAACGGGACGAAAATCGGAAACATCCCCCGAGTCGATTAACCGCCCGCAAGGTGGGTGGTAACCCCATCCACATTGGTTTCCTGATTGCTCGATTGTAGCTGGGCGCTGGAGTTACAAGAGCCGAGCACCGCAAGCGAGGGGTGACCGTTGACACCCCTTTGGGCAAACGCGAGGTCCTGCCGCCCACCCGGGATGATATTATCCAATCCCCGGATACCAGAAAATCCCTCCATATTCTCTACAACTTCCGACGCAACGCGGCGACAGAAACGGGCCGATTTTCTCCGCTCTGACACTGCCCCGCACGGTATGGAAACTCCACCCCCATCAGTTGGTCACTGATTGGCTGAGGCTCAGGGAGTCAGCGGCATCCGGGGACGACAAGTTCCCATCCCCGGATCAGAAATCCTTCCATTCATCTACAACCCCAACTAACCGGGGACGCAAACGGACATCCCCCGGATCGATACCGCCTCACAAGGTGTGGAAACCCCAATACCACGGGAACATTTTCGGTTGCCTGGCCCTCATAGAGCCAGCGTGCGGCGAGAGTTGCCCCTCGGGGCAACGTCGAAATCCCGCCGCACCCGGGGATGATAACGTCCCATCCCCGGGTCAGAAATCCTTCCATACATCTACAACTCCAGCAACCCGGGGACGAAAACGGACATCCCCTGAGCTCGATACCGCCCCGCAAGGTGAGGAAACCCCACCACCACTGGCTGATTGCTGATTTGGCTGGGGCCCTGGAGTTCATAGAGCCAGCACGCAGCGAGGGTTGCCCCTCGGGGCAACGGCGAGGTCCCGCCGCACCAGGGGATTATATGATCCCATCCCCGGGTCATAAATCCTTCCATATATTTACAACTCCAACAACCCGGGGACGCAGGCGGACGTCCCCCGGGTCGATACCGCCTCACAAGGTGTGGAAACCCCAATACCACGGGCAAATTTACGGTTGCCTGGCCCTCATAGAGCCAGCGTGCGGCGAGAGTTTCCCCTCGAGGCACCGTCGAAGTCCCGCCGCACCCGAGGATGATAATGTCCCACCCCCGGGTCAGAAATCGTTCCATACATGTACACCTCCAACCACCCGGGGACGAAAACGGACATCCCCCGGGCTCGATACCGCCCCGCAAGGTGTGGAAACCCCACCACCACTGGCTGATTGCTGATTTGGCTGGGGCGCTGGAGCCGAGAAAGCCAGCACGCAGCGAGGGTTACCCCTCGGGGCAACGGCGAGGTTCCGCCGCACCCGGGGATGATAAGATCCCACCCCCGGGTCAGAAGTCTTTCCATATGTTTACAACTCCAACGACCCGGGGACGCAAGCAAACATCCCCCGGGTCGATACCGCCCCACAAGGTGTGGAAACCCCAACCCCACGGGCAAATTTACGGTTGCCTGGCCCTCATAGAGCCAGCGTGCGGCGAGAGTTGCCCCCCGGGGTAATATCGAAGCCCCACCGCACCGGGGGATGATAACGTCCTTCCATACATCTACAATTCCAACAACCCCGGGACAAAAACGGACATCCCCGGGGTCGATACCGCCCCACAATATGTGGAAACCCCAACCCCATGGGCTGATTTACGGTTGGCTGGCTCTCATGGAGCCAGCGCGCGGCGCGAGTTGCCCCTCGGGGCAACGGCGAGGTCCCACCGCACTCGGGATTGATAACGTCGCATCCCCGGACCAGAAATCCTTGCGGACATCTACAACACCAATAACCCGAGGGCGAAAACAGACACCCCCCGGGTCGATACCGCCCAGCATGTGGTTCCTATTTTCTATTTTCCAGTTCAGAGTGGTACATCACAGCACACTGTTAATGCGAGTACTATGTACCACATGAGGATCTTACATACTACTATGCGCAACGCAAAGCTAGCGCCACGGGCGGAGCCGTGGCCGTACCTCTAGTACCTGGTAAATGCTGCTATTATGTCTGTCCGTAATTGGGTAGCGTGATCCATAGCGTTTCAGCCCCACCTAGCCCAATGGGCTGGGTACCAAAACCTGTGGAACACCAGGTCTCGCGCCGCATCGCGTGGTGCCGAGCTGTGGCCGTCCCTCTGAGCTGCCGACAAAGCCGAGGAGTTCCTCGAGCCGGTTCCCGTGGCAGCTTCTTCTGGCATTATTTCGATTCAGATTAAGAAACAGGCATCCTATTGGTCCATAGGAACAGTGCTGTGCGGCGGGATTACGAATGCCACAGCCGAGCGAACTTTGCAGCCAGCGCCAAAATCGGACAGCAGCACACAGCAGCAGAAAGCAGCAGCAGAAAGCAGCAGCAGAAAGCAGCAGCAGAAAGCAGCAGCAGCAGAAAACAAGAGGCGGTAGAGTGGTACCCTAGCCAATCCACGCTGACTCCCGCCGCTGATCCACTGCAAGAAGAGTCCTCCAGCAGAGTGCTCCTCCCTCCAGTACGTAGAGTTCCCCACTTGGTAGATATCAGAACGTTCAGGGAATACGTTTGTTTTCTGGAACATGATGCAGCCAGGCACGCTGAATTCAAATATTCAAATATTCGAACCGTCCCCACTGCCTACAAACAAGTCGGTGCTCTACCCAGAACAAACCCAGCAGACCCAGCGTTAGCACACCCACCAGCACAACCCTTCACACGACACAGGTGATATTTCCTCCGCCGTATACACAAAACGCACGATGGCATTCGACATTAACACGCCCATCGTTAATAGGGTAGCGCGAGTTTGAGCTGCCGACAACCGCGAGCCGGTCCCCGAGCCGGTCCCCAGGGATGCGGTAGCTTATTCTGGCTATATTTCAGTTCAGGTTGAGAAGCAGGCATCCTATTGGTCGATAACAGCAGCGCCGTGCAGCGGGATAACAGACCGCAATAATCAACAACGTTTACGATTTTCTCCTTTTCTACACTATGGAGGGATCCTGTGTACCGCCTACAGATATGCTTACATGTTGCCATGGGCTACGCAGGGCTAGGTAGCGCCACAGGCGAAGCCATGGCCGTACCGCTAGTGATACTTGATTATTATTTACTCTGCTCTGCTTAAGCCGTGCTTGCTGGGTACGACGATCATAATATAAGAGTTTTATGTCTACATTGAGGAGCGCTACAGAACATTGACCCTGCCTGCCTGTGTAAGGGCCCGTCATACGCCCGAGATTGGATTAACACGCTATAGCGAGTCGTCCATGATCCCGGGCCGCTAGAGGCATCCAGTGGGACAGCCCGCGGAGGGTGGGTATTTCCGCATTGGAATGAATGATGTGGAATCAGAGAGTTGTGCTGCGAGATTGGAGGAAGCAGCGAGGCGGGAGCTTGCGTTTTATAAGGAAATGGCAGAGATGAGGGATATGTTGAGATGGACGGAGGAACTAGAGGAGCTGTGCACATGGAGGGCTGAACTGGTGAGCGGCTACAAGTCCTGTGCAGCTGCGATGGCTGCGCACTCTCTAGGTTATCGGACGGATGGAGGCATGACATTCGGTTTGCACCGTATTGCTTGGATTGATATTAAAATGCCCGAGATCCAGCTTATGGTGGAGAGAAGGCAAGAGGAGGCGAAGATGAAACGAGCAGCAGTCAAGCTGGGAGCCGCGACAAGCGAGACCCAGGGCGCCGACACGGGGAGGACTGCGGAAGAGGATAGGAGGACAGCTGGTGCGATGCCGCTACTGGGAGCTCAAGCAGGCACGCTCGACACTGTAGACTACTCTCACTCTGACACACCCAAATCCGCGCGAGAGCAGAGGAGGACAGCCGGGACGTTCTTATCGAGAAAAGGTTTTTCCAAAAATTCCAATATTTGTTTTCGCGTGATTTTTAGGATTTCCATTTTTTCCAAAACTAATTTCCAAATACTGGAATGCGACGCCTTCAAAATATTGTGCCCTCTGTTAAAATTCCAAACTTTGAAAAAAAAAACTTTCCTGCTTTTCCTGTTTTTTTTTGTAAAAATACTGGAAATTTTGGGGAAACGTTGCTCGATAAGAACGACCCTCAGTAAGATCGCCGCAGAAAATGCGAGGCAGATGAATTCGGGGCAGTTTCGTAGTTCGAATCGACTCTGATCTTGATATTTCCTTGTCTGTGTTTCGCTTTTTCTTTTTTCGTATTGGAGTCCGCTTTAATTTCGGGTCCAGCTTCGTCTCGGACTCCAGACACATGATCAACGATTCTCCCAGATTACATTGCCAGTTTTCGTTGGCATCGTGATTGCCATGTGCCCGAACTTCCTGCAGCTGTCTCAGGTTTTGTGCCAAGCCTTTTCATTGTCGTGTATTATTCTCTGTGTTTTACGGCCTTTGCCGCCCCGTGTGTTAGTAGGGTTTTTAATCCTGCCCCCCCCCACGATTGCTTTTCTTAATTGCAGGATCGGGTTGGTGTTGGACAATTTGGATGCTAGTCTCGTGGCGTAGGATTAAATTAATTTAGTTTCCTATATTGTTTGCTCTGGATGTGGTGTCTGGGCCAACCTCGGGCATCGTCGCGGGTTACCTACTGATATACCCGGCTAGATAGGTGGACTCGCAGAATAACACACGAGTGACCGCTTATTCGCGTGCCCTAGATGAAGCCCTTTTTTCTCGGGACGTGACGTTAGCCCCGATGTGTGTTCGATCCCCGTGCGGCTAGCCTACTGTAGCTTCCCTTTTTAATTTCCTGGCGTTGGTGTTAATTCGGGAGTGTTGTGTAGCCTAATAGGTGGGACATATGGGAGTGGCCACATGTTCGATTAAAGTGCTAATTCGTGGCACCTGTGTTTTCCCGAAATATGTTGTCTCGGCATACTACGTATACGGACCGTCAATGTGGGCTAGTGCCGATATGGTAACAGTCTGCCCAGCGAAGTTTGTGAAGGTCCGGGACAACGGTTATGGGGATGCATGTCGTACAACGTGGAAGGTCCATCTGTTAAGGGGGCACAATGTTTGATTGAGTGTAGCAAATTTATCTATCAAGATGCCCATCGGGAGACCTAAGACGCATGCTACGATAGAGGTGCCCCGTGTTTTTTCTGAGCTCTTCAATTAAGGAGCGTGATACCTCACCGAAAAAATGATTTCGGAGGGAAATAAAAGTGCTGCCGGATGAGCGATCTCATGACCGAAGTATACGCGGAAACATATTTCGTCACAAAAATGAATATCCGACGAATTTTGGTTAAGGAGCCCGATCGTTCAGAAACCGATTCAGCCAAAAAGTGCTACTTCTACCGTAGCACGCGTCCAAAAGTGGGTAATACTGCTGCACACTTGCGTGACACGAGGAGACTGGGCAACCCCGGCGAGTGAGCATCCTAGCGATCTACTGGCCTCGACAAACCTCCGCCAAAACAAGCAAAAACGAGAAAGGAGATCACCAACACGAGGGTTGTCACCTCGGCCAAAACCACGTTATCGCGTATCCCTCATCCAAGGTACAAAAACACGTACCTGGTGCCAGGGTCTTCTATGGGTTGGTGAAGCTACTTCACACTTTGAATCTAAGCAGAGCACGGGCGTCAGATGCATTCCAGATACGTTGCGCTAGGACCGGAGAGGGCAATCACTTAAGGAAGAGGCCCTGTGCGGTCTGTACACCCTGAAACCGTTAATGATCCGCATTGCGTGATGGTGCACCGATATGCTACACGTACGTACCAGGTAGGTTTTTGGCTATGGCCCAACACATGTGTTATGCTGGAAAGGGGGCCCATTGATGAGGGCACCACAGCAAGCTGGTTTCTTCAAACCAGCCGAGAATATTCAAATACATCACACGGCGTGCTTGCGCTTGGCCACGTCGTGATCGCCATGCCATTTTACAGAGAGCTCTCAAACTAAACAAAAACCGTACGTTTTCTAGGCCTGCCACGCATGATAGGCTACTTCGTCGCCCGGGATATTTCTCCGTCCGTTTTGCTTTTGCGACAATCCCTTTTACCCCGCACTCCTTGTCGCAACATTGCTTAGGGCCCGTATTAACGAAGAAGAAAAAAATCAATTTGGATTTTTTTTAATTCAAATCCGCTTTTAATTGGTCAACACACGCACCAGCACCAAAGATTAGGATCTTGGGGCATAAAAATTGGTGCTGGTGCGTGTGTTGACCAATGAAAAGCGAATTTTTATTTTTATTTTTCCAAATTGAATTTATTTCATACTCGTTAATACGGGCCCTTACGCTCGGCGATCGTCTGGACAAGACGTGGTCATTAATGCTTTAATGTCTCCCCCCCGGTACTGGCCTTCGTTTCTATCGCGCCGAGGGTTCGGGACTCCCACTGCTCGTCGATTCTCATCGAATTCTGTCACTCGCGCTCTCGCGGTTTCAACGCACTCAACAGCCGGCGTCGGCCGACAGGGATGGTAATCGAATCGCATACACTGCCGTGCACACCATAGAAAATTACGGCTACATGTCATTGTTCGGTTCCAGCGGCTTGTGGTCCACCAGAGTGTAAGGGCAAAGTTTCTGTTGTGCGCTCAGGCAACTCAACCCCGGCTTCTGCAGCTCTTGCGCGAAGTGTTTCCTGTAAGCGCCTATTCCTGCTAGTTCGGTCCATTCTCACGAAAAGGGAAATAACCGACGATACTAAAAACCAGAAAAACCAGGGGTCGACAGAACTCGACGAGTTGTCTCGAGGATAGTTACGAGCATCCATGAATGGTTCCATGTTTTTCTTCTCCTTCAGTAAGGCGGCCTGCCTGTCGAACACCGTCCGCGAACCAGAGCACCCGCATGACACGCTCAACTCCCCTGCTTTAGGGTTTACTAGGCCGGTCCCGTTGCTCGAGAAATCACCTGTAGCGTTATATTGGGTCGTTCGATACGCAAAAGGGGGGGGGGGGGGGGGGCATGGCCGTAGTCGTATGACCATAGACCCCCGCACCCCTACAATGCCGGGACGGAGCGTGTCGGGTTTTCACCGACCAGGCAGACATTGGTAGAGGAGGGGGGGGGGGGGTCAGTGCCTGTGCGAGATAGTACAATTGCCATTCCCCGGACGTACGTAACCACCAACGTACCCCCTACCCTAACAAAACGCACCCCCTTATCTAGGGCTACGTACCAGAGTACCCTCTGACGCATGCTACGATAGAGGTGCACCATGTTCCTGCCTTATAAGGGTGGTCACTTGAGGAGCTCTATACCCCACCCAAAACTGATTTTGGAGGAAAACAAAAGTGCTACTATTAATAGTACCCGACGAGCAATCCCATGGCCCAAGTGTAAAATGAAATACATCTCACTACACAAGAAGGATGAAATTACGACGACTTGGGGTTAAGGAGCAATTTTCATCCAAAACAATTTCTATCCAAAACGTGCTATACCTCTATCATCGTAGAACGCGTCCTCTGCCCTGAACAATGCACTCCAGTGAAACATCGTCAGAGTATGCCATAATCCAAACAAGTGCTGTAGTGTCGTACAGGATTTTCTTCGTCCCCAAGAGGGGCAGCCGAAACACCAACCAAAAAGCATGCTGGGGACTTTGACCATCCATCGACATGAACTCGTCAATCTGCATGCACATCCGAGGCGGTCCTAGCCTGCTGTATCTGCCAAGGCATGGCCACGAAGTATTCCTCCCTACATGTTGGACACCCTATCAGTGAGAGCGCAGCAGGAAGCGCCTTGGCTAGAGGGGACACGAGAAGCGGGTTGCCTGTGCACTACTACGCCTTCGTGAAGGCAAAACATCTGAACTACAGTGGGTGGAACGGATGCACTCACACATCCAAATACTGTCCGCAGGGTGGGTTGAATGGTCGGCGGGCAGGAGAGACATGCAGGTGATCGGGTGGTCTGTCCGCGTGGAACCTAACACCCAGTGCGGCTGCCGTGTTCCCAATGACGCGACACACACCCCGGAGCAAACATTCGAGAAGGACGCACATGAGAGAATGATGGGAGGGGTTATACAATGGCATGGTGGCTCGTGGGATGCGCGCAAGGCGGCTACCTCGTGCCGAATTCGCAATCTACTATTTCTCACAATTGTCGGGGGACCAAGTGCACAGCAGTGGTAACAGTCATTTGCGTCCTGAGCTCGGTTTCAGAGGTTCAACTTGAAACGCCTGCATCCCCACCTGCAGCATTGGAGCTTGAACGTTCGACTAGTCGGATGGTAAGGATGAGGATGAAATGAATTACGCAGAAAGTCTGCATAAGTTGGCAAAAACGGAACAGCTTACCGCAATTGGCTGGCTGACGAGGGTGTCGATAAAATACCCTAACACACCTTGGATTCTAAGCTAACTCGACCGCTGCAAGTGATTTTTCTCGAAAGCACGATGAGGTTAGTCCAAAGGTGGGATGCGATGCTGGCAGACGTCGGCAATACCAATGAAAGAGCCGGCACTCGCGTGTGTACCGCCAAACTCCAGGAACCACTACTATTAATAGGGGAAATCGTGAGATAATACATAGTTGTCCGAAGTCCGCAAGATAAGTTGTGATATCCTGCTGCTCATCAGCCAACCAAAACAAGCTGATACATCTATATGTATATTACGTGCACCACTACGCCAGTCAAATTCCGGACGATCGTTTGCTTGCAGGCGTCGCATGACGATTCGATGGCCAGGCACAGGACCACCCTTCAAAATTCGACACCGTTGCTTGCGATTGAGCATTGGCCGCAAATACGCAGCATTGTGCATGCAGCGCCTCTGCGCTTTTTCCTTCGCGATATAGAGGTAGAACAACATCTGATTCGAGATGACCGCGCCTTTTCAGACGGAAACAGCCGTAAACTGACCGTACCTGTTTTTAGTGGTTACTGTCGGCGATGTGCGTGGACTCGCTAAGTGCGTGGACACATACACCTATTTCAATAAAAATACGAGGTACCTGTTGAAGTAAATGCTTCAAAGTATCGAATTAAACAAGGTATCATACCTGGTATGTGGTTTGCTAGACTAGATGCTACCTCCCAAGAAATCTCGATAGAGTTGCGCACTTCGCCTTCTTGTTAGGCTGCATAGATATGCGAAGCGAGTGCACACAATCAATGGGAAATCGCTCCCTGTGTATAGGGGACACTCGCATACGTACCAATTGCATTCCATGAGGCCTCATCGCTATCACTGCTGTTGTTATATTGGTGTTGATGCCGTTGGTAGCACCCTCGGACAAAGCGTAGGTGTACTCTCCGGTCGATCGCGGAATCCGTCCTATCCCGCTCTCCGTGTAGCAACCGTCGTAGTAAGGACAACGGGATGAAACAATGCTGAACGATTGACCCTCAATGCACGTGGAGGTGGTGAAAAGACCGTACGCGTCGAGTCGTCGCTCGTAATGCTCAGCGTCGTCGTTTTCTTGTGCACGAGCATGCTTGCTCATAGCTGTGTCGATGTCGGCTTGGCTCGGCGTGGTCACAGTAGGTATGCGGAGCCCAGAGCCTACGGCGACGGAAGTAACCTGTTCGGTACCCAAAAAGAGGGGTAATTTGTATCCTGTTATCATTGTACGTTCTCCCCCTTTAGCTTCGATGGGTTTTCTCTGTGTACGAGCACGACCAAGCCGCCGATGGCGGCGGCTTCCGTCTTCCGTGTCGAGTGTTCACGCGGTAAATAGAGGCAACTGTTGCGTCATCTATCATGAATGTTACGCGGTACCAGCATGTCGCACGAGTAGAAGCACGTGTAGAGCTTCTTTATTTGAGTTTTACCTTGATTCCTGCTGCTTGTAGTACCTGTGCTGGGAGAGGGAGACATCACTATAAGTGGTAATGCACTACTGACACTGAAGCATACCAATCGCACGCAGAAACATATGAAAATATCCCCGATTCCGCGATGTATCGGTTTGGGACAACTCGAAACATGTCGCGGGTGGTTCCCCCTTAGGTTAGCCAGTCCTAAGAGTACACACAACTACATATATCCCCGCCGTCCAACTGCTGTTGCACCGGGGTACTTAAGTTGTCGTAAATACCAACACCATTAACTACCGCACGCGTATGTAGCATACCTGGGCGTCTCGATGGAAGACTGATGCTGCGCCAAGGAACACGACCGCCACGCGACGGCATATGCCGGTCGGCCCTGAAGGCATGTTGCTAAAGCACGACGGGAGAGAGCCAAGTACAAACAAAAGGAAAAGTCGAGATCAACACCTTGTACGTTTGTATTACGCTCTTCATTACGTCTTCGCTGAGCATCATGGTTGACATTTTGGCGGTTGTTTACGTTTTTATTTTTCGGTGCGTGTTTTGGTAGGGATATCTGACGTATGAAGCTCTTCCTGCCAATTTTCACCACCGTCTCCCCCAGCCACCATCACAGAGGTATACAGTCTCGCGGGTAGATGCCAATACCTACGCCTTGCGCGAGAAAGTGTGAGTACTCAGTCCCCACGACCCCTGTCGCCCATACTAAGGTACCTACTGTAGTTCGACGCGTGTTACGGTACGAGCTTGAACCTACAGTACTCCTCGCTTGAGCGTTATACTACTATTAGTATACCTCACCCCAAAAATTGTTTTTTGAGATAGAAGTAGAACGAAACCCGATGAACAGTTCCGTGGTCTACTCTACTGTAGGTACACCACGAACACAGTTTTGTAACGTTCTCTGTGTTTTCTGTAAGGGTATTTCGGTATAGGAGCCCCGTCAGCACCTGTGTTGCAGTGCCCACAAAACCAAAAAAAAACTCTTGACACAGAGACACTGGAACCATACCTGCCCAGTTTTTTTTCCCAGTAGGACATTCCGTAGTTCTGCTCTAGCTCCGAACTTTCCCATTAATCCAATATTTGGCAAGGCAGATATGAGCTCCTTGGTGCACTCCCGTGAGTGTGTCAAAGCGACAGCAGTTTCCGCGCCCTCCTTCGATGCGGACCTCGTCGCTGAAAATTGAAAATGTGGTTCCAGGCGTTTGAATTTGTGGATTCCAGTACTGTAGCCAAGTATTTTTTTTCCCTGCCGTAGAACGAGCTCGTGCTCGTTCTACAGCAGATTTTTTTTTTCAAGTACCTCGTGCTCGTTTTGCAGCAGGAAAAAAAATACTTGAATACAGTACAAGAAACCGCATATTCAAGCGACTGGAACCACATTTTCAAACTTCAACGACGAGGTCCGCATCGAAGGAGGCCACGGAATCTGCTGCCGCTTCGGCACACTGACGGGAGTGTACCAAGAAGCTTATATCTGCCTTGCCAAGTTTTGTATTAATGGGAAAGTTCAGAGCTAGGGCAGAATTACGAAAAGTTCTACAGGAAAAACAACTGGGGTAGACGTGGTTCCAGTATCTCTTTGTCAAGAGATTTGATAAAATCGTGTTTTTTTTGTGGGCACTGCAACACAGGTGTCAGTCAGAAACGTAATGTATTGATTGGCCCAAATGTGCTACCCCTATCGTAGCACGCCTCGTTCCAGGAATATTCTGGGAATTTTATTCTACCTGGTACATATGTACGTCAACGGAACGACACACATCGTCGCTGTAGTTCTGGGATCCAGGGCTCTCTAAGGTTCACAGAGCTGCAGGCTGGAGCTCCGTAGGCTCTGCAAGCACAAACTCGTATACTTTGTAGAATTTACCAACTGTTTGTAACAACTGAACACTCAACGCGAACAATATATACTCATCGCCCCAACTAATACTCCATGGTGCACAGAACGGGTGGCATACATTACCTGGTGCGATTTCTAGAGCACAAAACAACATAATTGTCAAGTGACGCCCTGCACAGAGAGTACGTGTGCGGTACTGCAGGCGGCCGTGTATACTACCGTAAGGATGAAGGCTGTCTCAGAGCCCCCACGGATGCAATGCATTTGACTTTTTGGTGGCATGCCACGGCAAGGCCCATGGATTTCCATCGGCCATGGCGGTGCCGCGGCACGTGCCACGGTTGTGCCCGCGGATACTGCCGTGGTACTTGCCACGGCATCCCACGGCAAGACCCAAAGCAATGTCCCCGGCTAAACCCGCGGCAAGACCCATGGCAAGACCCATGGCAGGAGTCCCCGTGGGACTTTCCGTGGGACTTTCCGTGGGGCTTTCCGCCGGACTTGCCGTGGGACTTGCTGCGGGATTGCCACGGGAGTTTCCGTGGGCATTGCCTCGGGGTGTTGTCGCGGGCGTTACCGCGAGCCTTGCCGTGGACATGGTCGCGGGGCTTGCCATGAGTATTGCCGCGATTATTGCTATGATATATCGTGAATATTGCCGTGGCGTGCCGTGGGTCTTGCGATGTACCGTGGGGATTGCCATAACGTACCGTGAGGATTGCCTTGGCGCTGGCTGTAGGGCTTGCCGCGGCAGTCGTTCCGGGGCATGTCATGGAAAACGTCGCAGGCTGCCATGACATGCCGCGATGTATCGTGGCATGCCGTGGGCACTGCCGCGGCTGCCGCGAAAAAATCTAACAATGTAAATCCCTCTCTCAGGGCAACGTGGTGTTTGGGATGTAACGGAAGAAGAGTAAGCACCCTGGAGGAATTCGTCGATACGGTGTTCAGGTCTTGAGTTGAGGGTAAACTTCGGGAAACGGCCGCTAGTTTTCCTTGAAACGACCGACACCAAGATGCCAGTAGAAACCGACGGTACAACAACTTTTACATTATTCATGTTGGAGGGTTTATTTTCGTCCTCCTACAGTTGCGGTTCGGGTAGCAGGGTAGTCCGGTGTGGTGGAGCAAGGTTGCAGTCGTGATGCAGCATGCGCAGCATACAGAGATAGACCCGAGGCGGTGGTGCGTGGAGCAGGCACACGAGACAAACATAAGTGAGGCGAGTCCTGTTGGTACGTGAATTCACGGCCGACAGCGGGTGGTGAAGGTGGCTTCTAGAAGGAGGGGGGGCGGAGGGGGGGGTAACAACCCTCTTGTTTCGTTGACAACCGCCAAGTGTCGAGTAGATCATAGTATTCGGACGAATACCCAACAACGGTATATAGGATGACTGTAGCTGGAACAGGAGGGCGCAGAAACGGACGATTGAAGGCATCAGGCGGTAGGCCTATTAAGGGTTGTCGATTAGCGTGTGTACCGGCTCTTGGCTGATGTATACGCTGTAGGCTCGCTTGCTGATGACCAGCTAAGAAGACAAGCTACTCCTCTGGTTGTATCCATTATCCTCCTGGAGGCCGTGCAATGGGCATGACGGCGTTCGTGAATGGAAGACTTATTGGTGACATGCCAAGTAGGGGGGGGGGGGGCAGTTAGGAGGAGAGCAATCACCGAGCAGAACGTGACCTGCGCAAATAGATGCCCGTGGGCGTGAGAAACGAAGGCCGGGTTTTTTTTCCTGCCTACCGCCCAGCACTCATTTTCACACGATCAAGTATACGGGGGGCGGGAAGCTGCAAGGACAGAGACATGCAGTAATAACGGAGTATCGACTGGTGCTGCGGTAGGGAGGCTACCTCTATACCACTCGGGCGAATGTCTCTGTACGTCACTCAAAATTGGACACAAAGCTATGTTGTTGCCGCAGGGTAGCGAACAATACCATGGCGGTGCATATCACGAAAACAAACAGCCGAAATACTCAAGACTGCTAAGAAATATGGTGGTCACTCGGCCGAGTGGCTCTCATCGGCTGAAACTAATGGGCTAAAATGTGACCCCACTATAATAGTCTATCCGGTGCTATTGGCCAAGGAATTTCGAATTTCAAACTCAGTATTACAATAATTTGTAAGGAGGCAAAGTGTGGTCCGCAGTTCGAAATATGAAAATAAAAGTACAGAACGTTGCGACCGCGGTTCTGGCTTGTTTCTGGCCCCTTTTGAATTCAGGTTAGGGTTGGGTTGGCCCGTGTACCTTGATCTCCCATTAGAAAGTTAAGAAGTGGTTCCTTTCCCGCATTAACTAACAACCCCACCCCAGGAAGATCCTACCGGACACGGGAGTTAATCTGGTGTTAACGTGTTAATATTACGCAGTCAACAACGATTTGATCGTGTCGACTTAAATCATGGCCGACTCTCAGCTCCACAACAATTTGTTTTTTTTTGCGTAGGCAAGGGGGGGTGGAAGCCAATGGAACACCCAAGGAAATTTCCAAAATTCCACGAGATTACGGGAGTGAGATTCTAAGAAAAGTTACAAATGCGTATTGCGGAACAAACCTGCTGTAATGGAGTACGTAGTATTAACGGAATGGCCGGGGGGACATTGCGGGAGGTTTCCGGAAAAATCGCAGAAAAGTCACTACTATATAGTGTTTTACGAGTTGTGCAAGGCAAGGGGAGAACCGTGGTCGTCGGGTCCGGAATAATAATTATATTACGAAAACGACGTAGTCGCGTTGCTCGCCCGTTCTTGGCCCGTTTGGGGGTCCAGGTTGGGGTCAGGGTTAGGATGAGGATTAAGGTTAGGCTTAGGGGTTGGGTTGCGTCTATGCCCGTACTGTGATCCCACCAGGAAGTAAGTGCTTCCTAGCCCGCAAACAAAGAAACAGCCCGACTCCCGGAAGATCTTGCCAGACACTTGGTCAATATTACTATCATTAATAGTAGTATTCTATGAACCATTATGTACAGTAGTTGAGACAGGTTCAGAGGAAGTTTGTGGCAGTAGATCTTATTGTAGATCTCACATTTTCGGCTCATTATCACATTCTAGCCCGATATATGTTGTGCGTCAGTGCGTTCTTCACATGAAACGTTAAACCGTTATTTTTGCCCATCGACATCCAACACACCCAGTAGTGTCTGCGCTGATTCTTCATCCTGGAGAGAAGCAAGCTCTGTGGCCACAAAACTACGACGCCGAGATACAATACTACAACATTAGATTGCCGTAAGGAGGGTAGACAATGCAACGCAAGGTCATCGTAGTGGATACGAACGCCAGCAACCCAGATTTCTATTGGAAGATAGAGAAACGGAAGACGAAGAAACATACATGTAGAAAAGAAAGAAAATAACGAAGACGACAACTAAACACAGTGAAAGAGATATGAAACTAAAGCAACGAAGCCAGTATAGCACTCCGAAAAATAATACCATACGAGTATACATACGAGTATACCGTACGAATATCAAAGAAACCCCAACAAGCGGAAGAATAATACCACCCAACGAGCAAAAAGGGAGGTTCGATGTACAAATAGGGAAATACAAATTAGATAAAAACCAAACAAAAAAAGAGGGGAAAAAAAACAGAACTCAAGGCAGACCTAAACAAAAGGACTCGATGCAGAAGCCGACATGGGTTCCGAGCTTCGAATATACCTGGGAGTGAGTATAGCCACGCGGTCTGCCACCTCCATGTTATATTGGGCGATTGTGGCGTCCGTACCGCTATCAGTGCGACCCTACCCCCAGCGGCAAGATAAAAAGAGAGAGACACACATGGACATGGAGAAAGATAACCAAGGTCGCGAAATAAATCCATGAATTCAAGGGTGGTACTGTAGTGCGTATTCGATTGAGTATTACTGTAGATACGCAGGGAAGGAGAACTGGCTGGACGAGCTTGGTGGTGTACGACGAATTGTGTAAGTTTTTTTATTCTGAATGAATAACGCCCTGCTGCACATTGTCGGAGGGCAAACGGAATAATAATAACAATAACAATAATAAGCATTCAAAAAGTACAGCTGTGTGCCTATTCAGAGTGTAAGGCAAAACCAAAACTAAAACTAACGGGAAACAGACGGAGTGGAGGAAATGCCGCACGAGAGAAACAAACCGTCGCGAGTGTGGTGTTATCGTGACGGTGTGAGCATATAGAATATGTATATATTCATTCGCGCGTACAATAGCTGCGTAAAATACTGTACGCAAGACGGTGCTGGACAAATAGTTCCCCACACACCACCACTGTTGTTATATATCGGTGCACCAGCCCGGTATTATTACGTGTTTACAAATCAAGTATAGATACGTATACGATACTACAGTAGTACTGTATGTAAATATAACGATGCCGGGTGTTGGAGCCAAGATGACATAGTCTATGTGATATAGTATCCTGGGCTGAAGCGAGTGCCGTTCTCTCGAATGACAAGAGCCACCACAACTCCACCGTTTCCAGAACACGCTGACTACTCTGCTGCTGCTGCTGCTGCGGTGCTGCTGCAGCCCCAACGTTCCCTGTCGTTGGGGGCGTCGTCATACCAACGGCAACCTTCGCTCGGCGTCATATTGTACTCGCTCCTGGAACACACGCGTCCCCACCAGCTGGTTCCCACTACAGTAGTAGTATTCAAAGACTGCGAGCGGCCGGCTGATTTTCTCGAGTGATCCCGCTGCTCGACAACCGCTTTGTATGTGCATTGTTTGGCTGTACTCGTCGCACCGAGATACATAATGTCTGGTCATGCATTATGCACTGTAAGTAAAATGCCTCGTCGTGACTGTGATTGATGGTTGAGCGCATGACAGGTACTTACTGTAGACGTTATTTCGCAGGCAGACCAACACAGCACAGCAAACTAGCCCACTTCGGGGGGCTAACGCGAGATAGCTCAAAAGTGCGACTACAGCAAGCAGCAGTATATTATATCAGGTACGGCGTTAGACCGTACCCTCAACACGAAACGTACTCTCAACATGAAACCTACTCTCACCTCGTTCTTCTCTACCAGGTATTATACTGGCTGCTGAGGATGGGCACGTGGCCTGTGGATGGCACGACACACGGGACAGCAGCAGCAGCAGTACAATAGTAAATCGGGGCTTCTGATTGCGGTCGGCGGTTGGGCCCAGGCACCACAGAGCTTGTATATATTGAGAATGTAGAATCGGCACGGGCGCTGGATGTGCAGAATGTCGACGGATATCATATAACACACACGGTGTGTTAAATATGTACCTGGTATATTTCTGCTTGTACTGTACAGTAAAACTGTTTGTTTGTTTGCTTGAATGTTTTATATTTCTTGATGTTATCAACAGGCACCTGTCAACCATATATGTCTAAAGCTTCGAGTACTGCGCATACAAGATAACTTAAAACCCTGGTACATAAATAGACGATAAGACTATTAAATGCACTTTGGCTGTCACTTCCACGAAATATTCACTGAATTACACGAAAAATCGCCGAATGGGGGGAAAGTCAAACATCATGTACATCGTTGGGGGAACGGAGCTGTTCTGCTCCCTTTTCTTCCGCGTGCATACGCCTCCCCTACACCTAAGTAACATAACAAGAGGGGCGGGGGGGCTGCGCCGCCTCTTCCCCCCCGCATGTCCACGCCTACCACCGAAACGCATATCAAAACGCGGTTGACCTCCTTAGATACACGTGCCGACTATATTATGTTCCCCGCCCTGAAGTTCATACCCTAAAAATAGTAACATGTAATCTTGGGATCATGTTGGAACCCCTCGCAAGTGGTATCATACAGGACCGACCGTCTTCATCCTCACAGAGACAGTCGGCAAAGCCAAAACAGGTTGAAGAGAGCAGGCACATCATATGTTGCGTCAATCCGAGCTTGCCACGTCAGCGCCGCGGGGTTCACCCTCGTCGCGTTAGATTACCTGCAGAAACGCGCTATCTAGCTAATTCGTGGAGTTGGAGGCATGACCCATATGACCGCACCGGTTGAAAGTTGATTATGCCTTGAAAGGAAAAAGAGTTACGTATACCTTGACTTTTCTCTGGTCGTCGAGGTACGAGCCAAATACACGCCGGTGATCGGCATTGTACCACCAATGAGTGAAACTTGTCGAAAATTCCGTAGTTCTGTGCTGTACAGTAGCACTGCACGTGTAGTGCCGACCCCGGTTGACTCGTGGGACATAGTCAACCGCAAGCGGAGGCCAGAAGCGGCGAGGTGTTGCTACACGATTGATCCCGATTATGCGGCCCCGATGCGCGTTCGGCCGAAGAGAGAGGCGGTCAGCTTGGCGGTGCTAGTTCTGAATGCGGGTCTAATAAAGTGGGATCCACTGACAAGTGTGCTTGAAGTCCATTCATTTCACGTTTCCAAGGCGGAGGGTAATGTCCAATGCGCCTCTGGGACGTGGGCACCATGATGCCTACGTGGTGTCGGGGTCGGTTATTTGCTTACTCCACTTACTTACTATTTATGCCTCACATTACTGTAGCCGATATTATTGTTTGGACGTCGAATCATCGCCTTGATAGTGACGATGTGGCATGGAGAGCGATCCCTATCTGCAGCCCGCCTATGTACGCAACGAACGCTCTGTACACCCAGTATACCTCCCAAGATACAATTATTACACCATAGATAGATGTAGAGCTTTCCCGGTATAAAGGGGATTTCGGGTACTGCGCCGAACTCGCCGACAGGCATTTCGGAAGGCGGGCAATGCCGTTTGTTTTAGGTGGATACTGCTTGCTATCGTCATGGAAGTTTGAGCAGGGCTTGTTGTTAGACGAGGCGATAGCCAGTCGATGTTAGTACCTTGAGTGATACCCAGTGCGTTTACCGTACGCAGGCCGTGTCACGCAACGAGTAAATATACAAAGAAACAATGTGCTCGTTGTTTGTGTATGGTCGTCCAGGGCCATCAGTAGCCGACTGGTGCCACACTATGTTTAATAGCTTTGATCTAGACCACACGAGACCACACCATCTATAACCAGCCGACATCCTCAACACTCAACAGCCTTCAAGCCTCGCTCTGGGAAGGCGGTTGTGGTTATGCTGTGTGGTACGTGCGGTCCGGCGCAGGAGCGTCGAAAGGCGTCCAGGTCGACGCGCACATTCTTGTATCATTTGGCCTTGTATCCTTGCGGCTGAAAGCTCAACACAGGGAGAAGAGGGAGATCACACAATCACAGCATCAGGTTGTCAGACGAGGTACAAGGAGAAGCAGCTGGGAAAAGCGAGCCCATCTTCCGCATTGGGCACAGGAACCCATGGGAACGCTCCAACGGGGTCGTTTATTTCGGGATAAGAGCTTCAACGGTGGCAGCCCGCTCAGTTCCCGTCGGGGCCGGGTCTAAAACAACACTCGACGCCTTGGAAATTTTACCGTGGAGCTGGCAAGCTTCTCAGGTGAGTGGGGTCAGTGGTGTGCTTGGTCGGGTGTGCATCGCGCACAAACAAGGTCCCTCGGTCGTGACGGGACCCAAAGGCCCCTCGAGTGTGACGGACCTGTGACATTCCGTCATGTCTGGCGGATAGTGTAGGCGCAGTGTTTTGTCACGAATCATCTTCTGTAACATATACTGCTGTACCGCACTATGCATCGTCACAATGGGGCAGACGTGGGGCGGAGGTCGTGAGTGACAGCCCTCGACCTGATGATCAAGGCACCCGCCAAGCGAGGCCTAGGCGCCACTTGAAAACCCTCATGTATTTCACACCAGGCACCAAGTACGAGCTATTGAGCCAAATCAGACACGGATGCACATTAGTTGACTTTTTGGGGGAGTGCCGTGGAAGTGACCGTGGCAACCCACGGCGTTCCACGGCTATTTTCACGGCATTCCGCGGGAACACCACGGGCTTCCACGGCAAGGACCACGGGTTTCCATCGTTTATGGCGTTTCCATAGCAAGTGCCACGGTTGTGTTCGGGGCACATGCCGTGGTTCTGTCCATGCCAACAGCCGTGGAACTCGCCATGGCAACCAACGGAAGTACAACAGCAATTGCCACAGCTTGTTCAATATTTGAATCCGTAGAAATTGCCGCGACTATCCGCGGAAATCCATGAGTATCCACATAAATCCACGGCAGCTGCCACGGACACTGCCACGGCAATTGCCACGGAGTTCCACAGCAATCCACGGTCGTTAACACGTCAATCCACGTCGAACCACGGTAATGGCCACGGCATTGCCACGGCATTTCCCACTACAAATACATATCCCGCGTAGAAGGGGGGGGGGGGTCAGTATGCATGAAAATATTGTTATACATAACCTAAAAGTACTTATTAATTAGAGGGATCAGTGCACCCTGGCTTGTCGTGGATAGCCGTGGATAGCCGTGGGCATTGCCGCGGGTGTTTCTGTGGGCGTTGCCATGGGTGTTCCGTGGAAGCTTCCGTGGGCAGAGCCGTGCGCGTTGCCGTGGATCGCCGTGGGGATTACCGTGGGTTTTGCCGTTGTGTCGTGGCTTGCCATGGTATGCCGTGGAGGCGTGCCGTGGGTATTGCCGTGGACCTTGCCGTGAAGATTGTCGCGGAGATTGCCATGGCAAGTGCCATGGATCGCCACGGCAGTTCGTGGAAGTTCGTGGCAGTCTGTGGAAGTCCGTGGCCTGTCCGTGGTAGCCCGTGGCCTATCCGCGGTAGCCCGTGGAATGCTGTGGAAAGACCCGTGGAACGCTGTGGGTTTCCATGGGCACTGCCTCGGCGTTCCACCAAAACGTCTAATAACTTACATACCTCGAATCAGAACGAGCGACGTCGTGTCAGCAAGTGACTAGTACCATGGATATGGTTCTGGTTCCAGGAGAAAGGCTAGAGCTCTTTACTCTCGGAGTGGATCGGGTGATCCGAAAACTGAGCGTATGAGGCCACGTTCGAGATGTCGGACTCTGAGAAAGCACTATTGGACGGTACATTGGATCGAATTCTTGCTCAGTGATACATGCGCCACAATACATCTTGAGAGTGTTACTGCGACACAAAAGCAAACCTCTAGCTTCAAGTACGTTGTCCCCATAAGCGTGGGTGCAGCTCTGAAGGGGTTACCGGTAAGTGGTCAACGATTCTACTGTGCCGTCGGCGAAATACAGCTTGATTCTCGCACAAAGGTGGTGAAGGGTAGTGAGCACGTTGCTGCTACAAGTATGATCTGCCAGCTATGTTTGTAAATGTGGTTGCAGTGCACGGCAGACAGGCACTCAGTACGATCGCCGCAGAAAATGTGAGGCAGACGAATTTGAGGCAGTTTGTGGTTCGAACCGACGCAACTGCAATGCACGTTTCCGATTCAGGTTCTGATGTCAACTCTGATATTGGTCTTTCCTTGTCTGTGTTTAGCTTTTGCTTTATTCGTATTGGAGTCCGCTTTTATTTCGGGTCTAGCTTCGTCACGGACTCCAGGCACATTGTTGGTACAACCTCGGGCGCATGACGGACCCTTGCACAGGCAAACAGGGTCAAGGTGCTGGAGCGCTCCTCGTGTAGACATAAAACACGTAGTTAAGTAGATATATTATAGGACATCGAAGGGGACCTCGAAGCGGAGTCAAGCAAGCCAAGTGGAGAAAAACCTCGCACTCATTTCTACCTCAATAAATCCTCACCAAGTATATGAACTCCCGAATATATGTAACCGCCATCGTACCGGCTGTATCGAGTACAAGCACAATCAATATACTCCTTGCTTTGCAATCGATATTGTGCGACACAACACATCCGCAGTATGCATACCGAACAGGTGTACAGCAGTCCCATCAACTAATATCCTCCCTGCATGGTGAACAGTATGGCAATAAAGCATCACAAAGCATGGTCACACCTCATAGCTGTCACGAAAACCACAAATCATCATCCCGAATCAATGTCATACATTCCAAATTCACGTACCGAAAGTGGACCACAATGTCCCAAAACCTCAAGCAAATTCGAAGTGCTGAATACCATAAATTCAAGCAAATGAATTCAAATTCAAATACCCAAATCTAAACCATACTGGCTCAAACTTCAACAATCTTCCAAGACACTCAGCTGCCGAAACTAGGGACATGTGGCCTCGATAATCAGACGGCCATCATCTCGGTGTCAATAGGTCGATACAAGTTTATCCAGTAGTGCTAACTTCAGAATCACTGCACGTTGCAAGAATCTCAAAACCTGAAACATCCTCAATACAAATCTCAATACCGTACAATGTACAAGGTTCCCCTTCGGGATGTTGGTCACTTGAAATCCCGGGGGTGTCGCAATGTGAAAATAGATCGCACATGCTTCATAGTTTAATTTTTGGAGCAAACCTGTGGCATAGACTGTACACGTAGTAGCGACGGCCATTCCTAACGAAACAACTGTCACGAGATGATATCGTATCTGAGGTACAGGCAGTGGGCTCCCGGTGTTAAGAACTTAAGTTTGGTGTCCAGGCTCAACAACTTGTTTTGTTTCTGAAGTCGATCTAACTATGTTTTGTAGGATTTAAAGTCGATCCCACAGTGGTGCTGTAGTTATCACGGTTGTTCTGCGCTGTACAGCTGAGTATACAGAAGATAGTTATGACAGAGCTGTTGCCCGACGAGTCCCGCCCCGGTCCTAGATAAGAGTATTCACTCGTACGTGATACATTTTGGCCAGGTACCCTGGTACGCGTTTAGCAGCCGAGTACTCGTCTAAGGGTGCCCGTCGAACAGCTGGATACCCGGGTGCCCTGGGCCTAAATTCTCGGCGAGTATGAAGTGTTATCCATACCCGTGACGGGTATTAGCGGTTTTGTTGTTTTTAATCGCTGCTGTAAAGCGCGGGTGATATTAAAATCAGTGGGGGAGGTTTTGCTGGAATCGCATACATCAAACACATACGCATACACAATGAAAGACAGAACACAGCAAAGCAGTACTCGTTGTTCGTAGCTGTCACAACTAGACCTGCTGGATTCCTCCTGCTACTCGTAGCTGTTTACTACGGGTCCGGCGCACGCACACAGGATACAGCAACAGCCGCCACAAAGGCAACAATCTGGACAGCGGCTACTACTGCGTGTTCTGCAGCTTCTTCTGCTGTACTGCTGTGCTGTTCGATAAACGGCGCCTTGGCTGCTCTGTAGTTTGTAGTCAAGACTAGAGGCATGTACCCGTAAAGTACAGCAGTAGTGCTACTGTACCAAAATACTCGTATTCGTACTTACGTAGATCGGCCTATCGCTCGTACTCGTATTATAGATCTGTGTATGTGTACTTTACGTAGATTCCAAAATATTGGAACCAAATTACAAATTTTGTTAGTACAAATGCGCCTGTAAATATTCAAGCGTCTCCTACAACTGCTACTACTGCTGTACGCAGCCCAGACAGAGCAGACGCATGCAACATGGTATCAACTTCTGCAGCACGACGCTTGATGTGTTCCTCGTTCGATACCGGTGTGGTCCTTGTTTTCTCGTGCATGGTGCGTGCTTTATGTGTTCCGTTCATACGGCGGGTCAAAAACGAACCATCAAAGTTCATACGGATGAAAAAACAGTCGTACGACAGGGTTTTTAGAGTAGTTGCGAGGCGGTGTCAAGTCGGAACGCCTCCCCTGAGTTATTTGCCATAATTCGCGACTTTGAAGGCCCAGAGCACGCCCCACGGGCCTCGGCCGGGACCCGCACTTGTGCCGTGGCGTACACGCGGGCCCCCTGCGTGCCCCGCAGCCGATAGCGCGAGAAAAGACCCGCGGCCGGAGATGAAAAGTGAAATTATTCCGGGAAAATGTCCATTTGGTCGCTATACATATTCACTATTTTAATCAGTAAACAGGCAGAACTTTCAATACCCGCAAACCATCAAATAAAAACCACAACCCAACCTTAACTCCACAAGTCCAATCAGAAACTCAATCAAAATCCTCCATTCTCAAATCCTCGTTCAATCAGTCAACCAGTCAATCAATGTATTTTCCGAACTACCAGAAAAGCCGCCCAGGCCAGCCGGCCAGACCAGATGGTATCTTCATTGAAATCGACTCTGAAACTAAAATAAGAAATCTCAAATCCTCATTTCATACGGAAACGTAATCTATCCGACCGCGTGCTATGGTTTCAAGCTTACAGCAGTAGTTATTTATGCCAACTTATCATCGGGGCAACTGATCTCCCCTTGTCACGAGCTGCTGGTATAGCTAAAAACCTTCGAGCGATTTTCCACACAAGGAAATTTGATTCATGACAGGGCGAGAACCCGGGTGCATGACAAGCTCTGAAGTGTACTATTTTATCACCGAACAACAATGACTCAAGAAAGGCATTTTAACCAACCAATAGTAGTGCGCGGAAAGACAAAACCCATTAATATATTCATCAAGATTCGAATGCCGTTATCAGACAGGTGCAAGTGCATATTTCATATCGCCAACAAAGAGCACAGTAACTGCTATATGATTACGTAGTTAAAGCACCTACCCCGCTTATACTCCTCCTGTTTCAAGTACGTAGCATGCGTGCTACATAAATAAATGATCAGAACCATCTCGTACCTATAACTGATTCGCTACGGAGGGAGAGAGGGAGGGAGGAAGACAAAAAATACAGCAGTCAATCTGAGTCGCCCAAAACATATTTTCACTCTGTATCAATACTACATTCCATCGCATATTCATATCATACCACAACGCCCAGGATATTCCAACATCGTACCAACCATGATAACCTTATCTGAGCAGTAGTACGTTCGCATTTGCTTCGTACCTGGTGGTACCTATATACCTGGTATAACGAAGTGTTTTATATGTATGCATGGGCATAAAACTGTCCGCACACAGAGCACTACCGTTTGCATCAGGTACACACAAAATAAGCAGCGCAGCAGTATTTGATTTTCTGCAACTCCCCTATCCTACTACTCGTCAACCAACTATTATATCACCAATCTCTACGTGCCAACCCAAAATTTTGGGGTACAGAGGGAGAGAGGGAAGGAGGGAGGGAGAGGGGGGGCACATTTATCTCTATTGCTGCGGCATTTTTCCGACTAAAAACAAGTACGAGTCCACTTGCAATTCTCCGCTACTGCTCTTCTCTGGTACCAGGGCACGTATTTAGGTATACGGCCATACGGCCATGAACCGCAAAAGGCACCGTGCGTTTCTACCTGGTATACTCACAGCAGTACAATAGTACTTCTCGTACAAACAGCAAAAACATCGCGGACAGACAAAACAACCATATGAGCATGTTCCAAGTACCTTCCCCTGTTGATTACAGGTCCAAGTAAAAGTTACAGCAGAATTGCTGCATGTTGGCTTTTATCGTACGTATACTGATGTGTTGCTATCTGACAAGGTTAGTACGTGCAGTATGGTAGCACAGCGTTCGAAGCAAAGCACACAACCGAAACATAATAATGTGGGCTCGTCAAGTTCTCGTCACGTGCGTACTCAACCCTACCATGCGTGCATCATATATCATCCTCCCCAAGCCCCAAGACAAGTACGTAGTCAACCATCCCGCGTAAAAACCGCAAGACAACAGAACCAACTACTCGTATTCAGTATAATAATAGGTGGTCCAAACAAGCCTAACCTACGACACACCTACTATTAATATACCTGAACAGCAGTAGCGGCATCTTCGTACGTATCATCAAAAACAAGAAAAAGGCAATCAATCAAGCAGCACAAACAAAGCGTACACCTCAATCAGGGCTGAACGGGGGGATGAGCCCACCGCCCAGGCGCCACCTCGGCCCAGCTTCCATGCTGGTCCAAACACAACCTTGCTGTAGGTGGTGCTGTTTGCCGCCGCCCCGCGCCTCTTTGCTCCCCTGCTGCTGCTGCTGCTGCTGCTCCTCCTCCTCTTGTTTCTCCTCCTCTTCCTCCTCCTTCCGTTGTTCGTATGATAACAGGGCTCCGTGTGCCAGTACCAAACGGTTCGCCACTACCAGGGCGTGCTGCTCCGCCTCGAGGTCTGCACGCGTACCAACCGCGAGTGGCGGTGGCGGAGGCGGCGGTAGGGGCGGCGGTGGCGGCAGCGGTGGTGGCAACGGCTGATGCTCCTGCTCCCCGCCCATCCCAACGCCGTCCTCTCCATCTCCTACTCTATGCTCCTCCAGAGACCCCCTTCCACTCGTACATAAAACCATCTCTCCGACCTCTTTCTCCCTCGCGTGCGACGGTATCTCTCTCGTCACCGCGGGGTGGGTTTCAACGTGGCGCGCAGACAGAGCCACCTGCTCTAGCGCGCCCGGGCTCACCCAACAAGCCGGCTCAATGGGCACCTTCTCTATCAGGAGCAGTTGCGGCAAGGCCTCCTGCCCATCCTGTGCACTGCTGCCGCTCCGAGAGGTCTGCTCACCACTTGACTTCTCAGCTTGTTATTTTTCTCTCTCTTCGTCTGCCTTCTTCTCTCCTTCTCCCCTCGTAACTTCCACATCAAATTTGGGAATGGGTGCAGAGTGGGTATGGTTTACAGCAGTGGTCAACGTGCTTGCGTGGGCCTCCTGCCCTTGTTGCCGCACTGTCGTCCCAACTGCTGTTGTCCTTCTCTGCTCTGCCGCCGTCCTCTCCAAATCAGCGCGCTGGGCCTCGCTCGGCGTGGCACGCAGCTTCGCTATCATCTTCCTCCGAAGGGCTGCCAGCTTCGCTGCTGCTAACTCTCTCCTCATCTCCTCCACCTGCTCGCGAAGGGCTGCTACCTGCATCACAGTGTCTGCAGCCCCATCCATCGCGTCGTCATGCTGCTGCTGCTGCTCCGGCTGCTGCTGCTGCTGCTGCCGCTGCTCGCCTGCGTTGCTCGTGCCTCGAGCAGCAAGCGGCTCCACCAGCGCCGGCTCACATCTGGCAAAGGCGGCACGCTGTTGCTGCGACCGTATCTAATGGATTACTTCCTGCCGCCACTTGAACTGGTGCTGAGCCGAGTTGATCCGAAAATCCACCTCGTTGAGACGAGCCCTCTCGCTCGCAAGCACGGCAACCCGTCCAGTACGCGCAGCCCAAGCTTCATAGTTCACGATGCGTTGAACCAGGACGAAGCGCTCGGCACACAGCTTGTCGGCAACTCCCATCAGCTGCACCGTCTTCCATCTTTCAAATTCCGCGGCATCCATCTCGACGTGAAAGAAGCCACCCTCGCACTGCCTGATACCCTAAGCAACCCGAGATCATAAGCGACAATGACTCGCTATAGCGTGTTGATACGACCTCAAGCGCATGGCGGGCACTGACACAGCCGGGCAGGGTCAGGGTGATGGAGCACTCCTCATGTAGACATAAACCACGTAGTTAAGTATATATATATTTGAAAATTTTAAAAAACAACAGCTATGAGCTCGAGGATTTCGTCGAAGCTCATATTTGCTAGCTGAGTGTAATACTTCGATCGCGCGTACTTACGGATTTTTTATGTCCTCATGTAGGGTGTACATCCCGTATGAGGGGGACACAATCTGAGGCTGTAGGATTTAGGAGGTGTGCGTCTATTTGTGGGGGGAGAAAAAATAAATCAATTAAAATAAATTAAACTTAAAATTAAAATCAAACTGTCTGAAATACACATATCAGGTATACTTATATTGTTCCGACGAGTTGACGTGATAGAGTGGGTCTACTATTAGTAGCGTAAGCCACCTGTCGTCGTTATATATCTGTATGGGGTATTTTTATCGTGCGTACTCTGGTTTTTATGTTTACTATTTATTTGTTTTTGATATATATTATCGTCCCTCGCAGGCCACCATCGAGGCGAGTCCGCGCAGGTCAAGTCAAGGGGGAGAAACCAGGCACTCATTTATACCTCAATAAAGCCTCACCAAGTATTTGAACTCCCCAATATATGTAACCGCCATCGTAACTGCTGTATCGAGTACAAGCACAATCAATACACCACTACGGATAACCACTCTCATTACGGTTTCAGATTGCGCACAACATCCGAGCTGATGATACAGCAGAAGCCAAATTTCTATATACAATTCATGCCCATAGCATCTGCATTTAACAACGCAGTTCCCGACAAGGGGAAACGCACCCCTATCCTGAGGACACACGCATACTATTAATGAAATACAAAAACGCGTAAGGCAACCACCCTATACACCAAAACATAGATGATGCACCCAACGGTGTCCACTGTACAATAGATATCACGAAAAGTGTCCCGCGCAAAACTCCCAGCAAGAGACACACTCAACATTATAAATGACACGACCAGCGGCACCCCGAGCATCATAACAACATAAACATAACCGACGCGGCTAGCCCCCACCGCAACTGCGCAATCTACGGCACCCGGGCGCGTGAACCGCGCCCACCAAGTACGTCACACGAACAGCAACAAAAACGCAACGTTGCCGCGACCAGTAAAGACCCCCCTACACTGACTCCCTCAAAAGCACGGGCGGGTAGGTGGGAATTCAAACTAGTCCGTACCCCACCTTGTACCTGTATCGCTACCCTGCTTCGCTGCGGGCTTGGCTCGCGAGTCGACGATACAAACTATCCCAGGTGGGTACGACGAACAGGCTACTCGAGTACAGATAAACCGTACTCATCTGATTGGTTAAAGTTCTCCCGTACATGCAAAACACATATTCTCTCGTACCTCGATAATATAACGATATGCATTTTGCTTTCGAAGTTGCATAATATTAGTTCGCACCCCCCGCTCGGAGCAAGGGGGTAGAGAGAGTGGCAAGACCCCCAGGGTTGCTCCATGCGCAACCCCCCGCTAGCATCCGTAAACTCGAGCCAACTCCAAAGCCCAACCGGCATGTCGACTCGCGACGCCGGCCTCCAACCTTGGGTTGGTTCTATTTACGGACGCCTCCCTGCGGCCTCACCCCCCCCCCTTTTCTACTTCACGGGACACGCACATCAACCCAACTTCTCTTTGCGTCCCCCTTTTCCCAAAACGACGCTTGCCGCCACGAGTTACGGCTACTTGCTCCCAACCGGTTTTTGGGGAGAGTTGACTCGTCCCCACTCTGTACCCTGCCCCGGCTGGGTACCGTTACTCCGCCCTTCCCGGGCCATAACATCAGCTACCCAACAGGCATCCTTCCCGTGACTACGAACATACGCCTTGTACGCATCGGACGCCCACCGGCCCTCACGCTGCAAGACCTCTGGTGTAGCACCCCCCGCCGACAAGTGAGTTGCGCCCCCAATCCGTAGGGAGTGCAGGGCGTACTCCTCCGCACGCACGCCCGCCAACGCAACCACTGTCCGCAACGCAGCAGTAGCTTGCTGCTGCGTCCACATGGACCATCTGCCATTGCCAGCACCAAACGCAACCAGGGGGGCAGACGGAGGGAGGAACAGATAACAAGACATCAGCTCGATCATGAGATCGACGGCATTGCCGCCGACGCCAACGGGCCTCGGCGGTCCCCCCCGCACACGCGTCAAAACAGCCCCCTTTCGCATCTGATCCCCCTTAGAACCGCGAAACCGAACCTCGACGCGGTCCGCGGCCGACCACGGTGCCAAAACAAGCTGAACTCTCCCACGAAAGAAAGCAACGTCAGCCCGCCGCAAACAATACGTCTCGTGAACACGTGTCCGAGTCTCCGCACACATTTCCGACGCGCGCGTCAAGAAACAAAACGACGCACACAAAGCAAGCCACAGCACGCGACCCCCCGTACCCCACGACGGAACCAAAGTCTCGCCAGCAAGCAACATCATCCACGACACGGGCCGGCGCACGGTTGCCTGATGGCCCACGTCGGCGTGCGAACGAGCAGCCCAGCCCCTTTGAGGGCGCTGGCGAGAACGAGATGGGTGGTATCAAGCTCGAAACCACGCGAAATACGATGGAAGAACTTGATGGGCGACAAATGACTCTCGATGGTCGACGGCCGCAATTTCATGGTAGCGAAAGAGTACGCCACGTACTCGGAACAGTTGCCACACATTAAACATACCATCACTGCAATGCCGAAGGAGAGGGGGTACCCACAACGTACCCGGAATTCTACCCACGCGCCAAAATTCCCCTGATAAGTGCGTTCAGACGAGAGCGCAACGGCGTGTCGCATGAGCTCGAGGCCAACACCGAAGCACAAAGAGCCGTGCCGGCGTCCCCCCAAGTCCCGCATCTGCCACGGAACGTCGGGGCGAACGGTGCGTAAGTTATCCAGAACAGAGGCGCGATCCCAGCGTGAGATACCATCGGCGGCAACGTTATGAATACCCCGCACATGCAAAGCGTCGAAGTGCCAACGTGAGGACACTTCGAGTACCCCAAGGAGGCGCATCAGGGCACCGGACCGCTGTTCCTTCCCCCCGCGACACCGCCGCACCCACTGCACGGCGGCTTCATTGTCACCACGCAACAACACACAGTCTCCCATCGCAGATGGTCGCTCTGCACACGAAGACACGAGAACCCACGCCGAAACGACCATACCTAATAGTTCAAGAACACTGATAGACAGGTCGTTTTTGCCCGCGACAGACCGACTCGAACCGCAAAAACGGGACCGCTCCTGGGCGGTCAGATCATACCGCCAGTACGCACGGGTCTCAAGGCAAAACCCCCCGACAGCAATTTTGGAAGCGTCCGAAAACAGAGTACGCTGCGCCGGGCGCTCAAGTAGATGATACATCGGCGCCGACAAGATACCCCCGCGCGCGTCAAAGCATTCGTCGACAAACCAACGCCAAAACTCGAGGTCCCCGTGGAACTCAGACCCCAGGACGAGACGCCGCCCGGGGTTGGCCAAACGAAAAGCGAAGTCCACCCCCGCGGCGATGCGTGGCATACCAACGGAGGCCAGCAAACGCTGCACGAAGAACGACCCCGGACGCACGGCGAACGAGACGTGTATGAGGAAACCAGCAAGTTGCGACACCTGCCTCGCCGAGGCAGAGGCTCGAGACGGGCCACTCGGCGAGAAGAGAGCGCAGCTTGAGACGCTTATGGCACGGCAGCGTCACCGTAAGCGTCTCCGTGTCGATGATCCAGCCCAGTACCTCGAGCCGCGTGTCCCAGGCAGTGATATTTCTGGCCGACAAAAGGGAGGGGATCAGACACACCGCGCTCCCTCAACAAGCGGAACTGGTCGGACGCCAAAGACTGCACCGCTCGCAGGCAGCGGCGACCGTCCGGCCACCATTGCACCTCGACGAGAATACCGTCGTCAACGTAGTATCGCACGAAGAAGTAGTGGTGCCGCCCGTACCAGAGACGGGACGACAACCACGCGGGAGCGACGCGACAGGAGCCGATGGAAGGATTTCTGACTCGGGGACGGGAAGTTATCATCCCTGGGTGCGGCGGGACTTCGATGTTGCCGCGAGGGGCAACTCTCGCCGCACGCTGGCTCTATGAGGGCCAGGCAACCGTAAATTTGTAGTTTTTCCCGTGGTATTGGGGTTTCCACACATTGTGAGGCGGTATCGATCCGGGGGATGTCCGTTTGCGTCCCCGGGTCGTTGGAGTTGTACATGTATAGAAGGATTTATGACCCGCGGATGGGAACTTATCGTCCCCGGGTGCCGCTGGCCCCCTGAGCCTCAGCCAATCAGTGACCAGCTGATGGGGGTGGGGTTTCCATACCGTGCGGGGCAGTGTCGACCCGGGAAATCGCCGTTTTTGTCCCCGGTTGGTCGGAGTTGTAGAGATTTGGATGAAATTTTGATCCGGGGATGGAAGCCTATCCTCTCCGGGTTCGGCGTAACCTCGGTGGCTTGTTTCAGCACCGATGTTCTAGAAAGAGCCAGCAGCTACTGGCATGGATTTGGGAACCAATCAGCTGCCAGAATAGTAATCCAAAAATTGGAAGTCAGCAGGTAGGCTTGCTAGATGACTGCCAGAACTGCGTCGGGATTGCGCCACGGCCAGGGGGCACGTCTAAAATCAAGCGGGACAGTAAACGCCAGCTATGTACTAATAAAATCGCTTTATTACCGGGAGCCACGCCAGCTATCTACCAATTAAATAGCTGTATCAACGGGAGCCACGCCAGCCAGATGGCGAAATCACGCCGCACACCAACAAGCCCACAGCACGAAAACACCGTATCACTCACCTGACAGCCATGCGACGATTGACTTTCGATCTCGACAAATACTCAACCCACGATTAACCCACTTCGTACCGGGCAAGGCCAGTGAATGTACATAACGATCTCGAAGGTATCATTGCGATCCGTAGTCTAGGAGACGAGAGGTTGCCTGCCGCGTCCTATGGTCTTCGTCTAAAGCTTCACAAAGTTCTGTTTTTGGCCATCGGAGAGGAATCGAGAGTTTTTTCGTCTGTTTCCAACACATTGGCTGCCAAATACATTTTTATCAGATGCGTGGCCGGCGCCCGCCACATACTATCCACCGAGAGGGGAGCACTGTGACACTAGGGTGGGTCGGAGCCTCTAACCAGCGCGATCTGTTCAGATTTCATGACGCAGTCGCTGGATTTGTCGATCGATGTCAAACGTGAAAAACGGTCTATTTCTTGCGATCAGCGAGTGATCAAGATTTGTTGTCTGTTTTCTACGCACCAGCGGTGGAATGTTTTTTTACCAGACGCCTGACCGGCCCACGCCACGTATCATCGATCAAGGCGTGAGCACTGTGACACTAGGGTGGGTCGGAAACCTTAACCAGCATGATCCGTTCAGAGTTCATGACGGGGTCGTTGGGTTTGTCGACCGATGTCCACCGAGGATTCTCATAAAAGAGTTGTCTCCGAGCCTGCCAGAACAGGAGTTTCAAGAGTATTGCGCGGGCTTCGCCCGCGTAATTAAACTCCGCCGGAGCTGTCCCGTAGTATTATAATTTTGCCTGCTCGGCGCGGCATGGGACCCGGTGTTCTACGGGTTGTGGCACCGAACCTCCCTACGCATGGGGCAAGGTGGGGCTGAACCGCTCTGGATAGCTCTACGTACTCAATTGCAGACGGACAGACAGAATAGCAGCTTTTATATAACAAGATGTTAGGCGTCAGGGGGAAAAAATCGTAACATTACGTTACTACGTTATCTAGTTTCCGGATTTTGCGATAACATATTGGTAGTGTGTTACGGTATTGGCGGGCGATCGCATAATATTTTGTTAGAGTATTACCTTGATCCCGTGATGACCGCAGTATATGTGTTACGGTGTTAGGGTGGGCAGCCCATAGCGAGTAACACTACGTTAGTGTGTTAGCGGAATTCCTAGTTGCCATCGTAACACACGTTATAGGGATAACGTACATGGTCAATGAAGCGTTAACAAAAAATGTTACCGTGATATCGATATCAGCCCGTAGCGAGTAACGTTATGCTAGTGTGTCAGCCGAATTCTTACTTGCTGCCGTAACGTACTTAGACGGATAACGTACATGGTCCATTAACCGCTTACATAACACTATGTTAGTGTGTAAGCGGAATTAGCAATATTATATTACGTGAACATTGTGTTACCGTGTTAGCGACACCAGCCCGTAGCGAGTAACAGTTAGCATGTTACCTTACTCTTACTTGCTACCTTAGCACACTTTGGACGGATAACGTACATGGCCAATTAAACGCTTACATAACACTATGTTAGAAGTGTGTTAGCGGAATTCTCAGTGGGTATCCTAACACACGTTAGAGGGATAACAGGTATATAGCCAATAAAACGTTGACATCATATGTTACCGTAGCAGCGGCAGCAGCAGTCCGTATCGAGCGACGTTGTGTAAGCGTGTTAGCAGAAGTCTTGCTACCATTACACATGTCAAACGGATAGCGTACATAACCAACTAAACGCTAACAGTATGTTAATGGGCATGTGTTTGTTGAGTTCTACCGAACGAAACCCAACTCTACGTACGAGTAGGCAAAACAATTCTAACCACAGCAACGTTTGGGCCGTGTCCCTTAGGCATGTGCTGCAGGTGGTATCGCCAGGCCCACCCTCGTACTGATGAGGGGACGAAGAAGCTCTGCTGCTGTAGATATCGCACAGCAGTAGGAATGGTGGCACCTGTGCCACGAGAAGATCTGTTGTGGACACGTACGAATTACAGGTGCAGATTTTTCGTCTTCAAATTATGCCGAATATCAATACCGCGTTGGGGGACCAGGAGACACACAACAGATTGAATACGTGGTTCAAGGGTTAGACCGACAAGCCGAGAGTACAGCGACGATTACCCTGGCCTCGTGTGTCCTATACTGATGCTTGCTGCTGTTCTGCTGCTGTTGTTGCTGCCGCCGCCACGGCTGCTGCTGCTCTATGCTGACGATGTGTTTTTCTTTTAAAAGAAGAACCCAAACAGCATGTATACGTAGATAGACGTTCATTGCAGATTTCCCCCAGCGTGATGCATTGCAGATTTTACTACTGCAGGTACTGAGGTCGCGCCTCATTACCACTAATTACTACCAGGTATGTAGTAACTGTGTTGGGATGTCAGCAACATTGGATAACACGGCTACATTTTGCTACTCCGCGACACCGCTTTTCCCCTAACACAGGTAACACATGTTAGATCTCGGGAAGATCCAAAGGGTAACGTAGTATCATGGGCAAATGCCAAAATCAGGTATACCTGATCCATTTGAGCCAAAATCAGGTATATACTAAAACCAAGTAAAAAAAGCACGCCACGAGCGGTGTTTTTCAAGAATGTTTGGCTGTGAGAAATATTAAAACATATTTTTTTTAATTTGCGCCTGAACAGCAGAATGATCATGAGTGTGTATCCTCCAGACTCTTACAAATTTTGTACCAGTTATGTCCTTTTCTCTACGGGTATGAATATCTGTCGTATGCTTTCATTGATTTCGTTATCACACTCACTCTTACTGCGGGTATTTCTGTATTGTTATACTCGTACTCGTACCAGGTACTCGTAGTATGTACCAGTATATAGTAGCCACATTGATAGCATACGAACAAAACATCGAGTTAATTTGAGACTGAAATGCTCGCTTTCCGTACCGTGTCAGCAAGCAGCAGTACGTATTATAATACAACAGATCCATTGTGCTGTATGCGCGCGTATGATATGTTCTGTATGTCGTTGTGGCGAGTCGTATGTACGTGGTGTGGTGATGTATTCGTGTCGGGCGTATAGGAGACAGTAGTGTACGTATGGCCTCTGATTGGCTCAAAATGCGCCAAAATCAGTTGAAAGCTAGACAAAGTAGACAAATCCAGGTGTACCTGGCTAATTCATGCCAAAACAAGTACGATGTGAGGCAGGCCAATAACAGGTGTCTTAGCGTGTGATTTGTACTTGGTTTTAGTGTTACACCTGTTTTTGGCATCAAAGTGACCAGGTGTACCTGATTTTGGCTAAAACCCTAAAATGTTTGGCAGATCATTGAAGAACTCTCTAAAAACGATCGAATCAATAGGAACGTTTCCTCCTTATTTCCCAGTATGTTATATTCCCAAAAATGCAGATGCACTTCTAAAAGGGTCTACATTTATGTACAGTAATACGCAGATATTTATTAACGTCGTATTTATGAATATATAGTATGATATGTGTATGATACAATGTCGCACATTTGCTGTTGTAGGTTTTCGATTCGTCCTTGCGCCACTCCGCCAGGCACGTCCCGGAGGGGAACCTTGTATCAGGTATCCATATACCTACGGTATCCATCGTACCAGGTGGGTATTAAATAGTGGATGAAATTGTTCATCGAACTGCTCGCACACTTGAAATTGAAAACAAATGTTGGAAAGCATCGGGATCCGGGTCAGAAGAGTGAGAAAAAATATATATATAAAATAGTGTTGAATCCACCCTACGTAAAGCAGGAAAAATAATTTTTATTCCGGGCTGGCCTCAGTATCGGAATCTCAGCACTTCAATATCTCGAGGTTTATTTTTTTATTTTTTTGAGCGCTCTCTTCGAGGATCGGCTTCGACACCCCTCGCCGTTCGTTCTCCCCGCTTACCTCGCCGTGAACGCGTGCGGGGGCAGAGAGAGACAAGCGAGAAGTAGGCACGATCTTGGATTTTGGGAGCTCGAGCATTTATTTGAATCTTGACATGGGGGGCGGTAGTGCGCTAACACAAAGGGGTGACTTTTTAAAATAAGTGCAGTAGCATCATATAGGAGTCACATTTTGTTAGCCCTTTGCATCGTCTGCTTCGAAGAGTCGATGTTGTTTCGCAGGACATATCCTCGAGTGAGTGTTTACGGTGTAGGTGCACTCTACATTTCAGTGTTTGCTGTGGCGAGAGGATCGACTTCAACGCCCCTCCCTCGTGAACCGTGAACGCGTGTGGAATGTCAAGCGTTTTCTTTCAATGTGCCGCTCCCAAAAGGGGAGGTTGCTCGGATGTTGGATTTATAATGTGAAACACCTACTATTGAAGTTGGGTGCATGTATATATTTTTGTTGGTTTTCGAATCGTGACCCTGTATCTAGGATGTTTATTGCCAAAACCATTTGTTTCACGTCGAGTGTATGATAATGTATGGATGCACGAGCAGGTATGTACCATTACTTCGTGCGAGTACGTGCAGCTTCAGAAACAGGTATAGCAGTGGGCTCGAGCGCTGTACGAGTTCCTTTGCTTATCTCGCCGGGAACGCGTGCGAGGGCAGAGAGAGACAAGCGAGAAGCAGGCACGATTTGGGATCGACTTCAACGCCCCTCGCCCTTCGTACTCGCCTCCCCGTGAACCGTGGACGCGAGCGGGATGATGTCAAGCGTTTTCGGTCAATCTGCCGCTCTCTAAAGGACAGGTTGCTGCAAAAAAACAAATAAAAATATGCGAACGTTCGAAGCCGGACTTGCGGTACATACATGAATGTGGTTGACACGATGGGGTTACATTCTGAATCAATCTGCACACCCGGCAGTTACACGAGCACACATACCAGTTTGTTCGAGTCTATTTATGTACGAGGAGAGTACACGTATGTATGTAAGAGCGAGTAAGAACCCGCATTATTTCTCATTTTGATCTACTACTGCTGCAAACCACTGCTGCTGTAGAGCCACCCAGGATCGGTCGACAGCAAGCAGGTCGAGGAGCAGTGTGGCTCAAATATATGCTTGCCCAGTGACACACAAACAAATAAATAAATGTTTTCCTCGGATGAATTATTAGTGTTCCATTTTTTTATGCCGTGCTGCACCTTAATACTACTGTAAAGAATATGCACTGAGTTTGGTTTCATAGCCCACACAGCAAGTTGCTGCAATGTGCGGCTTTTTATATCCAGGATTTTGAAAAATACGATAGCTGTGAGTTCTCCAGATCGAATGTACCAGGTAAATGGAATACTTTACCAGGTATGAATGCCGGTCGCCCCGATGGTCTATTAATAGTGGTAACCTCGAACGCTTCTAAGAGTTGATGTATGGAGTTCGAATCTCACGTAGGTCCGACTTTTGAGTTTATTTGCAAAAATAAATAACAAACGGAATCAATTGCTGAGACCAAACGTTATAGTACCACTTTGTGGCTCTTTTTTCTTCCCGACTTTTATTTCGCCAACCAAAGATAAAGGCTGTGTAGCAGCAGCGCCTATGGCCAAAACAAGATAGTACTCGTATGTATTCAAATTATGGTACGTATCGTTTTCGTATACGTACTCGGTGTACGTCTTACGTACATATTATACGTATCGTTCTCGTATATAGTGCAAGGCATGTATTATCGTATATATTTGCGGAACAATAAAAAGAGTCAACAAGATGATGGCGTATTGTGCCTGGCATCATCTTAGGGGTCGAATGATGGCGAAACGCCCCTTTTTGTTGGATTTTCCAATCTTGGGAACAAAGTGGGCCAACTTTGGTCTCCATACGACGGGTACACCCATTTTCTTTGGCATTATGTTGCTGAGAAGATTATGAACGAGCCACAAAGTGGTACCATAACCTTTGATCGGAGAGCGCGTATTAATGGGCAGAATTCGATGCGAGTCGACGAGGGAAGAAAAAACTGAAGTCTTCTCGCAATGAAAATGCAAAGCAAGAACCGTAGTGGGGGAGGAGGGAGAGGAGCCTACTTTGTGACCCCCGATCTGAGTTACGACTAGGGAGGAGAGAGAAGGAAGGGCAAAGATAATACATGGGATGGAAAAAAAAGGGGGGGGGAAATGCCCCGGTGGGCTAGCAGATGACCGCGAAGCCTGTTAGAATCAAGATCGTGAGTTCGAGCCCCCCCGAGTGCATGCTCGTAGGGACTTTTTCTCGCAAAACAATATCTTGACTAGCGGAAAGCGGGAGAGGTTGAGTTAGCAAAATTCGATGAAAATCGACGAGCGTTGGGAAGGCTGAACCCTCTGCGCGATAAAAATCAAGGCAAGAACCGTTGTGGGGGAGGAGGGAGAGGAGCCTACTTTGTGACCCCGGATCTAAGTTACGACTAGGGAGGGAGAAAGACAGAAGTGCGAAGATAATAAATGGGATGGAAAAATATATACATGAAAGCATGTTCGTACGAGTACGTACAGCTTCAGAAACAGGTACAGTAATGGAAGTATTACACTCAGCTACGAGGCAAAGATGAGTCACGACGAAATCCTCGGGCTCACAGCTGTTTTTTTTTTTTTTTTAATTCAGCTCGAGCTTTATAGGAGTACGAGCACATACTGTGCTTCGAGTATGTAGACGTGCGAGTACGCACGCTCTACTATGCAGGGCTAAGTACGTACTGCTGTTCTGCGCCTCTCATCGCGGTTTTTACACTGCTGTATGTACTTTTTTGTGGTTTTCATGCGCGTGTTGCAACTACTGTGATATTCTTGATTTCTTTGTTGTGGGTTTATCTCCTGATAAATAATGAATTTCGGATAAAACTCTTGGCATTCCTTTCGATTTGTATTTTGTTTGTGTCGAATGGAGCAATTCCAACTCCTTCCCTACCCTACCAGAAGCATGGGTGCCGGCGAATGCCGGCACCCATGCGGAGCCCTTGTACCATATATAATATCATGTATCTGGTATCATATGTATAGTTATGTTTGTGAATTTTTCGCACTTTTCGCACCTTTCTCTTCGCGCGAGCGCTTTTCGGCAAAATGCTAAGTACCCCGACACGGGAGGCCCGGCCGGACACATTGGTCGAGGTTTGAGCTCGATCCGAGCTCTGTAGCTCGCGTGGCGGGCGCTCAAAGTTTGATTTCCCGCGGGAGTGGATAAGACGATTTCCCGGGTTCTCAGCATGAGGTCGTTTTTTGTACGTACGTGCCAATAAATAATAATATTCTGCTTTTAGATGTTGTCTGTTTTTTGCTCTCTAACATGCACACAGGCCAGAAACATGTACCAGATACCAGGTAGACAGCAGACAACATGCACAGAGCGCGGCGTTACAGCGTTGCCGCCCACACCAGTAGGGAACATCGTGCGTGAGTGGCACATCTATCTGGGCTGTACTGCTGCTGTGGGTAGTTGTTTTATCGAAAGCTGCTGTCCGTAGTCCGCCACCTATCTTGCATTCTGTGCTGTTCTGCTGTGTGTTTGTGACATATCCAGGGTCACTTTGGACCGAAATGTAAGGACCGTTTTTATCACGTATGAGTACGGCAACTGTTATAATATTTATGATGTTGCGTGTTTTTGCCCCAAGCACACCACCAAACTTTTAGACATCATGCAAAGAGAACACAAACAACACGCTGCAACCCCGCCCAGCAGTACAAGCAGCAGCAGGCAACATCACGCGCATGTGGCAGGTCCGCGGTGTACTGCTGTGGCTCCAGCAGTAGTTGCTTTATCGGAGGCTATGGTCCGTCATCGGTAATCTCTACCTCTCTTCTTCTGCTGCGCTGCTGCTGTGCATGTGTATGTGCGGTGTGTCACGCACTCACTGGTGTGCACACGCACGCCAGTAAAAAAAAAGAATTTGGCTCTTGGGTAATATGGTCAAATGAGTGCGATGCCCGGTTATTTGTTTGAAGTCGTGAGTTCGAGACTCTCGTTCATATATATTTTCCTTTTTTTCTTCACTTTAGTTTGTTTTAGTTTGTACTATGTACGTGCGTAACCCAGACACCACAGACAGCACACGAGTAGTGTAGAGCAAGAAACAGCATCAAGCGCGTGCGGTAGTTTTGTCCGCCCTGTATTGCTGTGGCGTCCTACTATACTGTACTGTGTGTGTGTGTTTTTTTTTTATCGGACCCTGCGATCTGTTGTTATAAGGGGTAGTCCGTGGTCACAGGACAGGCTCCAAAAGCTCTGGAGTGGAAGAAAACCCCAGGGAAAAATAATACACTAAATACAAAGTACAACGCAGTACGTAGTGCTGGGGGTCTCTGCTGTTGCGTAGTACATGCATGCTGCCACAGGTCCAACAACACACTGCTTGCTGGTGCTGCTGCTGCTAACTGTGGAGCAGATCCACAGTCGAAATAGGGTAAGGCGCTGCATACACTTACACACTACTGGATATCTTTCGAATCTCGTCATCTCGGGCGTCGTTCGAACTGTGGGTTAGGGGATAACAATGCACGGTGCGCCTTTTCACCCCGCATACCAAGGTTAAGTCATTTTCGGCCCGCAGCCAAAGAGCAAGCAAATCTCTATACCCCACTAAAACCAGTCATTTTCGGCCCTGACACGATAAATAAGTCAATAATTTCTACCCTCCACACCAAAACCAGGCCAATTTCGAACCCACCACAAAAACCAAATCATGTTTGATCCCCCACATAAAACCATGATAATTTCGACCCTAACACTGAAATCGAGTCTATTTCGATCCCCTTCTAGAACCAAGTCAACTGTGGTGCCCCTACACACAACAAAGACATACATGAACACACGGACAAACACAATATAATGTTTGGCGGAATCGTTAGGAAAATCTATAAAAAATATGCAGTCAATAGTAAGGGTTCCACACTATTTCCAAGTATTTTTATCCCCAAAAGTGCGCAGGTCATTTGATACAGTTCTAAAAAATAGTATGCATGTACCCTGCATGTACGGTAATATGCAGATAATTCATAACGTCGTACTATGATATCATATGCATGCGTAGGATACAATATCAAATTATGTATGGTTTTCAATTCGTTCTTGCGCCACTCCCCTAGGCACGTCCCGGAGGGGAACCTTGTACATCATATACATGTCACAACATCGGACAAATCGCGGATTCCTACTTGATGATAGATTATCTATGAACTAGGTATTTCTGGGCAGATAGATGCATGATCTGCATGATGTTGCTCGTGTTGCCGGGTGGCAGCCGTATAATCTGCATGGTTTTGGGCAGGTTTCCGGGGTTGGATATCTAGGATCTAGAGGATATATTAAACAGGTTATCTAGCAAGATGATGATGTGTCCAACATATGATACAGATAATACAGATGGCAATTGCAGCTTCGGTCACATTGCACGTACCTTGGTACGAACCACCACTGGCTGCTGAGTTAACGCGTTTTCGAATCAGATGGAAAACTTGACAAAAAATGACGATGATACATAGCGTCGGCAATTGTTTGGCTCGAGGATGATGAACGGTGTGCCCAAATAGGGTGTTTGCGAAGAATTTGGTTGGGTTAGGGTTCCTGTGGTTTGTCTCCTACAGTATACCAGGTATATGAGTAATTACAACCCACGAAAAATTGAGTGCTCTGGAGAAAAAAAACGCGACTAAAATTACGTTTTGTATATAACGAAGTAATATTGTGATTTTTTTGCCAGGCGGCGCGTTTCGCGCCTCGCCCTCCCGACCGAACTCGCCGGCGCCGGGCTCGATCCGCGGGGGGTCGACCGGCGGGGGTGCCCCCCGGGCCTCGCCGTGGACCGAGGCCCATGGCCCGCGCGGCGCGCTCGCGAAGCCGAAAAAATAGAGTCGGTTTCACGGGGTACCCCGTCCCACTCGGCTGAGCCTACCAGGCCAACGTGAAACCCGTTTTGCGAATTCTGTGCGGCAAAAGGCAAAAAGTCGCTTCGACAAAAAATCCTGCGTACTCGTGGAAAACGCCCCGCCTCCGCCACAGTATGTAGTCCTATGAATAACGAGCAATCGTGATTATTTTAGCCTGCGTGTTGACTGTCGTTCATGCCGAATTTCGAAGAGAGCATGCAGCAAGAGCACACACTCACGTCACAAAGAGGGCAGAATCAATCGGACGACACATCGAGCAAACTTCGAACGTGCGCGCATGCAACAGCAGTAGCGTGACAGCGTCGGGGCATATCTGTCCTTGCCTTGTGGAGCAGGGTGGCCTGATGGGTGTATCATGACACGCTGCTGCGCCGCTAGGTCTGCATGGATATGTACGCGTATCTCCCCGTATAACACTCTTTTCCGTGCGTACGTACTGCTTTACTCGTTCGTACCTTGGAAGTTTCGAAATGCAAGCACGTGTCCGAGTATCATGTATACTCTTCGCACGTTCCACGTCGTGATACAGCAGCCACAGACAGCAGCAGCAGTACTCGTAGTCCTATGCTGCTGCTTGCTGCTGTGTGGTATCACAGGTTTATTTAGGACATGGGCTCGCGAGCTGGCGCACCACAGGTCTAGGTACACGAAACGATCAACGTACTACGTACTCGTACGAGGTACGATCTTTCCGCACTCTTTCGTACGTTGCTCGGATTTTCCAAGTACCACATGTTCGGAAATATAAGAAGCGGTTTTATATTAATAGTAATATCCAAACGTTCTTTACATTTCCGGCCAGAAATATACTACTCTGTTACGTACCTGGTACATATCTACTGTATGTACGGGCCAGACTATTATAGATACAGCAACAACGGCAGCGACAGTATTAACTACCAACCAATATAGTAGTGTGCTGCTGCTTGTTATTTTTTTTTTAATTTGCACCGGACAGTGACTCACGTGTGCTCGCAAGCCAGGCGCTGCTCGCGTCCCCTCTTTCTTGGACTCGTCGTTTTTTTTGCGAAGTTCGAGTCTCTCTTTTGACATAATATCGGGTTTTCATGGTATCTGGTTTCTGTTTTTTTTCTTGGTCACCTTGGATCAACGGCGTGTGCAGCCATATGGTGGTGACGGGCGGGCATGAGGATGCTGCTGCACCACCAGGTTTAGGTGCCTGCAACGAAACGAGCGATCTTTGTGTACCAATTTGTCCGGAAATTTAAGAAACGTTTCGTTTTTATGTACTCTACAACATTTATTACAGCAGTGTTGCTGCTGCTTCCTGCTAGAGGTAGATGGAAGACAATTAATGATTCCTGTATTCTGTGCTGTTGTTACTACTGCTGTAAGATCGATCGACTGCGCGTGCACACATCGTATAACAGGTATGTATTTTGATATGGAATACTGTACGAACATACCAGAAGAAGTACGTCGTTTTTTTCCCTCGGGCGGTGAGGAACGTACGTATATGTGTAGGTACCAAATTGACATTTTCCCGGAATACTTTCACTTTTCATCTCCGGCCGCGGGTCTTTTCTCGCGCTGTCGCCTGCGGGGCACGCAGTGGGGGCGCGTGTACGCCACGGCGCAAGTGCGGGTCCCGGCCGAGGCCCGTGGGGCGTGCTCTGGGCCTTCAACGTCGCAAATTCTGGCAATTAACTCAGGGGAGGCGTTCCGACTTGGCACCGCCTCGCGACTCTTATGAAACACCTGCCGTACGACTGTTTCTTCATCTGTGAATTTTGATACTTCGTTTTTGACCCGCGACATGAACGGAACACAGCACACACCACGCACGAGACGCACACCGACATGGAACGAGGCACACATCAAGCGTCGTGCAGCAGTAGTTGATACCATGTCGCATGCGTCTGCTCTGTCTGGGCTGCGTACAGCAGTAGTAGCAGTTGTACGACACGCTTGATAATTTCATGTAAATTTGTAATTCGGTTCCAATTTTTGGGAATCTACGTAGAGTATAAATACACGGATCTACGAGAGTACGTGTCTACCCGCATGCAGACTTCGAAGTATCATATCTACGACCTCTCTCTATTTTCCAACGATAGGCCGATCTACGTACATACGAACACGAGTATTTTGGTACAGAAAGTAGCACTACTGCTGTACTTTACGGATACATGTCTCCACTGTAGTCTAGGCTACAAACTGCGAAGCAGCCAAGGCGCCGTTTGTCGAACAGCACAGCAGTACTACAGCAGAAGAAACTGCAGACCCCGCAGTGTGCGCGGGACAGCTACGAGTAGCAGGGGGGATCTAGCAGGCTAGTTTTGTGACAGGTACGAAGCACTGGTTTGCTGTGTTCTGTCTCTCATTGTGTATGCGTGTGTGTATGTTTGATGTATGCCATTCCAGCAAAACCTCAGGTCCGTATAGAATAGCCACGACGAAAAAATTGCCGCAGATCGTGATTTCGCTTTTTTCAGGTCAATTCACAAAATATCGTCAAGATTCACGACTTCTTCGTGAATCTACTCGACATAACAAATCACCATTTAACACAAATAAATACAGTAGTAGTGGGTGTCTGCATTTATCTCATAAATTGTGTGCCAAGAAAAATGAGCTCAGATTGGCACGAACAGTAGAAAACGTTGGTTTAGAAATTCAGCTCACCACTGTGGGATCGACTTTAAATCCAACACAAAATAGTTAGATCGACTTCGGAAACAAAATAAGTCGTTGGGCCTGGACACCAAACTGAAGTTTCTTAACACCGGGAGCCCACTGTACCTCAGATATGATATTATCTCGCGACATTTTTTTCGGTAGGAATGGCCGTCGCTCCTACTTTTTCCTTTAAACAATACAGCAGCAGTCTATGCCACGGTTTGCTCCAAAAAGGGAATTATGAAGCATGTGCGATCTATTTTACCTTGCGACACCCCCGGGATTTGAAGTGACCAACATCCCGAAGGGGAACCTTGTATTGCTGTACGTAAGCACGTGTACGTACGCGTTTGCACGTACCAAGTATACATACGTACACGCTATATGACATAGACATACTTATTTTTGTCTTTCTTAGGGATCCCTCATCCCTGCACTCTCAGAGCTCCCACTTCGAACACCGCCTCCTTCTATTATACCGGAGATTTCCTCCCTGTCTTTGTTTCCCATCATTTTTTGTTCGCGAGAGTTTTTTTATTCCTCGGTTTTGGGTTCGTGCGTGTACCCAGAGAGCACGGCAGCGCGGGCGAGCCCGGCACCATCGCGGGTATGGAAGGGCTCTGGCCAGTAGAGGGGGGGATGGGAGGAGCGCGGTTGCCTTTTTCGTGGCTAGGCGTGGTGTGTCCATCGAGACACGAGGGAAGCATGAAAGGGCTTTGTCTGTCTTGCTGCTGGTGGTGCGAATCCAGTATGTCCAAAATTATAAGGATCGTTTCTTTCTGTAAAATAATATTCAAGCGGTTCTTATTTTTTCAACCAAATCTTCTTTACAAGAGAGACACGGGCGGTTTGAACACCATAATGCTCGAGCGGGCGAACGAGGGCCACGGTGAGCACCGGGCTTCACGCGAGGCGGGCCACGGGGCTCACTGGGGTAGAGGGGCAGTAGAGCTCGACCCGGACCGAATCGATAGCGAGGTGATCGCGGGGGGGCGGACAGCATCGAGGGTGACAGAGCGTGACAGTCGTTTTAACTTTTTTTGTTTTGTTTTTTGAGCGGCGCAATCACGATATGGATACGTATATACGTATGTCTTTCGAAATTCGAAGTACTACGACGTACGACTGCTGCTGTTGTTGTTGCTTGCCGTTTTGTTCGAGTAGGAGTACGAGTACGAGTATAATACGAGTACGAGTACGAGTATACTACGAGAACGAGTACGAGTATAATACGAGTACGAGTACGAGTATAGTACGAGTACGAGTACGAGTATAATACGAGTACGAGTCGAGTACGAGTAGGAGTACGAGTACGAGTCGAGTACGAGTAGGAGCACGAGTACGTATGCACGTATTTCTCAGTTTTGTGGATTTTTTTGTTTTTCATACTTCACAACTTGGCGACCGTGCTGGTGCTGTGCTTTTTCTCTTTCATACAATAGACAATGGAGTATATACAAAGTACGAAGTACTATTAATACGTACAGTAATACTGTTGTTGTATACCACACATACTCACGAAAAATGCACATCTCACACCCCCACAGTAGACAGCGCAGCGCCGTGCCGTGAGTCGTGTTGCTGTGCTTTCTCTTTTGAACGTACAGCTTTGTCGTCCTGGAGCATGGAGCTATTGTGCACCCCGAGCATGTTTTGCATGCATGTCAAGTCCGCCGTTTCTTTGCTGCACCATGAATCTCTGGGCATTTTCAAGTCGCGGTGCCTGCACTACATGATGGGCCTCTTCTGTACCCCTTTCCTTGCGCGAGCGTAGCGGGCGGCGTCAGCCGCTCGCGAAGCGGAGCCCTTGTAAATGCTTACAATAACAAACATCAGCCGCACGAGTAGTAAAGTGCAAAGTTGTAATACTTCCATCTGCTAGCTGTGCTGCTTTGCTGTGCGCTACATTCAACAACAATATTGTGCTGCGGTTACTGCTGAACGTAAACATCTATGTCGCAGTTTTGCTGGTGCTCGCTGTAGGTACTATTCGTATTTATTATAGAGCTGCCTGTGCTGCTTCTGCTGCTTGCTACACTGCTCGCTGCTACTACTACTACTACTACTACTACTACTACTATTACTACTACTACTACTACTACTACTACTACTACTACTTACTGTTGTATACTGCCTGATGTACATGATGCGATTACGTCTTATTGCTGCCTTTTGCTACACGTACACGAGAAGGATGGCCATACCTAACAAACGAAAAATGCCACGAAACGTGACAAACCATGACAATTCTGCCAATCCTGATGTTCACCACAAACCGTGAAAATGACAAGTTTTGACAAACCCAAGAAAAAAAGGTGACGTCGCGATTTGTGAGAAAAATAAGTGTTTAGTTTTCATGTGGCATAGCGCCAATTTGCTTCTAAACTTAAATGCGTACGTTAGCAACAACCATTTTTTACGGTTACCGCTGGATGGCGGTTGGTCAGTTTTCCGCTGTTGCATGCCAGCTTGCGCCACCCTGGGGGAACACCCCACTCCCCGAAGGGGAGCCTTGTATGTATAGTTATGTTTGTGAATTTTTCGCACCCTGTACAACTACAACTACTGTAACAACTACAACTAATAGTTGTGCGCGGCCGCAACTACTCAGTAGTTGTCTCCAAACAACTAGTTGCATGGGTTTTTCACCTAGTAGTTGTCTGCAGACAACTAGTTGCACAACTTTTTCAAACAGTAGTTGTCTACAGACAACTAGTTTGTTGGTTTGGAGTCTTCAGTATGACAGTTACGAGTCAGGTTGGTGTCGGTTCGGGCTATTAACCTTTTGTAGGTTACACCGCATTTTTGTCTTTTGGACCTGGGTGTGAAAGCTCCTGGACTCCTGAGGGCACTCCTCGTTGCCCTTACCCTGTGGGACGACTAATAATACAATGACTTGAAGCCAACACGCCACACGAGTACGAACAAAAGGTGTGAAAGCTCCTGGACTCCTGAGGGCACTCCTCGTTGCCCCTACCCTGTGGGACGACTAATAATACAATGACTTGAAGCCAACACGCCACAGGAGTACGAACACTCTAGAGTCTCGGCGAGCCTCATGGGGGCTAGGTGGGTGACCTTCGAGCTCAAGTATTAGAGAGGGGGGACGGACGTACAACAGCACCTAAAAAGCCCTACGGCGTACCAGTCGTAGGCACCTCCTTCGTGTGTGGCGAGAGGGGGATTGCAAAGTCGTGCGACATGTTTATGCCGTACGCGCTCCACTTCAGAGGTTGGTTGTGGAGGAAGCAGGTGTGGTGGTAATCGGAAACGAGGGGAAGCATGTCTGCATATTCCGCGAAAAGTCGCACGGCCGCCAGCCGTGTGCACTCTACCTGGGGGGTTGTTTGGTGGGGCAAAGTCGCGCCGCATAATAGCCGCGTGCATTCTGCTGCTGGAAAATCAGCGGTGGCAGGAACCGGACGTGGGGTAATCGTGGGCTGTCTGCAGCAGTACCAATATAACGATGGGGTTTCGTCCGGGTGGCAATAAGTCGAGCGGCATGGCCGCACGCACTCCATGATAAGCAGCAGCAACAGCAGCAGCGGGGGAGGTCACGGAGAGAGCAGATCTGGGTGTTTCGTCAGCCGGGGCTTCATGAAGGGTCCGGCAACATCGCGGGGCGTGGGGGGCAGGTCTGGTCATTGTGGTGGGATTTTCGTAGAAATGAGTTGTTTTTACGATGGATGCACCACCAGTCGATCGAAATCTATTTTTGGTCGATGGATGGGTATACGTAGCCTGTTTCTCCTGGTAGTTTTGAAATGTATATTTTCATGTTCAAATCAAACAGTCTTGCAAAATCCAACGGTCCGTTTCCTTGGTTTAGGCAAAAACCAGATGTGACTGGTCGAACTGAAACTGATTTTGTTTTTAATGGTTTGGAGGGAGTGCGGTTACGTAGGTACGCCCTGAGGGGTGTATTCCTGTTGAGAGATATTATTGGTGGTTAATGATTTGTTTGATTAATGCAGGATATCTTTTGTTTGTAACTATTTACTGGTTGCAGAATAAGGGAGGGTATGCATATTCATTCATGATTCGTTATTCTAACACCAGTATTATCTGCGAACTTGGTGGATTTGTTCGCAATGGTAGAACTGAAATGTATATGTTTAACAGTTTGGAGAAATATGGGTATGTTTTGTTCACGGCCAAGGGTGGAGAAGCCGTGGATGGTAGATTGGGTATCGTCTCAGATTCATTTTGGATGGTGTACGTAACCGTTTTTCGCCTTGTAGTTTTGTAATGTAGTTTCATGTTCAAATCAAACAGTCTTTGTACGTCTGAAAAACTTGTAGTGTTTTTCTGGTAAAGGCAGGAGGACCAGAAGGGGACTGGCGGAACTGAAACTTACATTTTTAACGGTTAGGAGAAATAAGGGTACGTACGTATGTGCACCTTGAGAGGTGTATTACTGGGATGTGGTATTGGTGGTGACTACTGATTTTATTGAATTTTGCGGGTATCTTTTGTTTTGGCTGTCTATTACTGATTGCAAAATGAAGGAGGGTAAGCTTATTCATGATTGATTACTGTAGTTCTACCAATAATAGCAGTATCATTTTGCGGACAGTTGTTTGCAAGGGAGAATGGTACATAAAGTGTCGTTTGCGATTCGGGTTGGATTTCTGAATGGTAGGAAAATTATCGTTCGTTCCGGGTAGAGTCGTAGATGGTACGAGTACGTATTATAGGAGAGATATTGATTGGGTCCATCCCGATTGAAACCCCCCAAACCCCCCTTTGGTCCCAGAACGGTGTTTTGATGTAGACAAGCCGTCTTGCAATTCCAGCTCGCCATGTGTGGCGTTCCCCGAGGGGTATAGCGGTTGGTATGGACAGTTTGTAAAGTCAAGTTTTATGGCTCAAGGGGGGGGGGCGAGGGTAAGTACGCCTTGACGGGTGTATTTTTGTTGTGCAGTATGAGTGATTACGCTGACTTTTTGGTTTGGCTGGTATCTCTTTGTGACTTCATATTGAGAGACTAGATGCAAAGTCATGACTAGTCATTCAACTACCAATATTGTTTTTCCGAACTTGATGGGTGGTTGCAATCTTGTCTGGAAATTCAAAAGGAGATATTTTGAGGATTTGATTTGATGCACAAGTAAGTTTTGTTTTTGCAGTTGTCATTGCAATGAAACGTGGTGGCTTGTGGATGGTCAGATACTTCGGTAGCTGGGAGGGATTAGGCTACTTTTAGCGTTGGGTGAATTCTATTTTGCGGAGAAGTTTTGCTATATCGCTTTACCGTTATGATTAGTGAATCTATTACGGTAGTAGGGGACAAAAGGGGTTTTTGTCCGGGGAACCTCGCGATCTCTGGCCTTATATGTTTCGCCTTAGTTTTTACTTCTTATGCGCAGCTACTGTTGTAGTCTCTTTTTGTGATTGCAATAGTGTGTAAGTGGGAGTATGGAAGAGGTTTTCGCTCAATGAGGATGAGTTTCCTCTTGCCATTTTTGTTTTAGGTGATGGAGTTGAGTCTGTTATTGTTGGTTCGTCACTGTCGCCACTGTCTTGTGAAGAATCCGGGAGGGTGTTGGTTTGGAGTCTTCAGTATGACAGTTACGAGTCAGTTTGGTGTCGGTTCGGGCTATTAACCTTTTGTAGGTTACACCGCATTTTTGTCTTTTGGGCCTGCGTGTGAAAGCACCTGGGCTCCTGAGGGCACTCCTCGTTGCCCCTACCCTGTGGGACGACTAATAATACAATGACTTGAAGCCAACACGCCACAGGAGTACGAACACTCCTCGTTGCCCCTACGCTGTGGGACGACTAATAATTGCAATTATTAGTCGTCCCACAGCGTAGGGGCAACGAGGATTGCCCTCAGGGGTCCAGGAGCTCAATTATTAGTCGTCCCACAGCGTAGGGGCAACGAGGAGTGCCCTCAGGGGTCCAAGAGCTTTCACACCCAGGCCCAAAAGACAAAAATGCGGTGTAACCTACGAAAGGTTAATAACCCGAACCGACACCAAACTGACTCGTAACTGTCATACTGAAGACTCCAAACCAACAAACTAGTTGTCTGTAGACAACTACTGTTTGAAAAAGTTGTGCAACTAGTTGTCTGCAGACAACTACTAGGTGAAAAACCCATGCAACTAGTTGTTTGGAGACAACTACTGAGTAGTTGCGGCCGCGCACAACTATTAGTTGTAGTTGTTACAGTAGTTGTAGTTGTACAGGGTGCGAAAAATTCACAAACATAACTATACATACAAGGCTCCCCTTCGGGGAGTGGGGTGTTCCCCCAGGGTGGCGCAAGCTGGCATGCAACAGCGGAAAACTGACCAACCGCCATCCAGCGGTAACCGTAAAAAATGGTTGTTGCTAACGTACGCATTTAAGTTTAGAAGCAAATTGGCGCTATGCCACATGAAAACTAAACACTTATTTTTCTCACAAATCGCGACGTCACCTTTTTTTCTTGGGTTTGTCAAAACTTGTCATTTTCACGGTTTGTGGTGAACATCAGGATTGGCAGAATTGTCATGGTTTGTCACGTTTCGTGGCATTTTTCGTTTGTTAGGTATGGCCATCCTTCTCGTGTACGTGTAGCAAAAGGCAGCAATAAGACGTAATCGCATCATGTACATCAGGCAGTATACAACAGTAAGTAGTAGTAGTAGTAGTAGTAGTAGTAGTAGTAGTAATAGTAGTAGTAGTAGTAGTAGTAGTAGTAGTAGCAGCGAGCAGTGTAGCAAGCAGCAGAAGCAGCACAGGCAGCTCTATAATAAATACGAATAGTACCTACAGCGAGCACCAGCAAAACTGCGACATAGATGTTTACGTTCAGCAGTAACCGCAGCACAATATTGTTGTTGAATGTAGCGCACAGCAAAGCAGCACAGCTAGCAGATGGAAGTATTACAACTTTGCACTTTACTACTCGTGCGGCTGATGTTTGTTATTGTAAGCATTTACAAGGGCTCCGCTTCGCGAGCGGCTGACGCCGCCCGCTACGCTCGCGCAAGGAAAGGGGTACAGAAGAGGCCCATCATGTAGTGCAGGCACCGCGACTTGAAAATGCCCAGAGATTCATGGTGCAGCAAAGAAACGGCGGACTTGACATGCATGCAAAACATGCTCGGGGTGCACAATAGCTCCATGCTCCAGGACGACAAAGCTGTACGTTCAAAAGAGAAAGCACAGCAACACGACTCACGGCACGGCGCTGCGCTGTCTACTGTGGGGGTGTGAGATGTGCATTTTTCGTGAGTATGTGTGGTATACAACAACAGTATTACTGTACGTATTAATAGTACTTCGTACTTTGTATATACTCCATTGTCTATTGTATGAAAGAGAAAAAGCACAGCACCAGCACGGTCGCCAAGTTGTGAAGTATGAAAAACAAAAAAATCCACAAAACTGAGAAATACGTGCATACGTACTCGTGCTCCTACTCGTACTCGACTCGTACTCGTACTCCTACTCGTACTCGACTCGTACTCGTATTATACTCGTACTCGTACTCGTACTATACTCGTACTCGTACTCGTATTATACTCGTACTCGTTCTCGTAGTATACTCGTACTCGTACTCGTATTATACTCGTACTCGTACTCCTACTCGAACAAAACGGCAAGCAACAACAACAGCAGCAGTCGTACGTCGTAGTACTTCGAATTTCGAAAGACATACGTATATACGTATCCATATCGTGATTGCGCCGCTCAAAAAACAAAACAAAAAAAGTTAAANCACACAGCAGGGGTACGTAAGGTTATACTCCCACCATACGTAGGACGTAAGCTGCTGCTACACCCTGCCTACAACTGCTCCACCGTAGGGCTTTACGTACTGCTGTACACACATACAGCAGCAGTAGTTGACGACGTCGACTCTACGACATCGACTGCGGGATCATCCACCACCTCAAACACGGTCTCCTTGCCCAGCGTCAAAGCATTCTCCTAAGTGCCATACCGAAGTATACATACATACAACGCTGCTGCTGCTGTACAAGCATGGAGAAAGCCATCAAAGTCTCCAAAAACACCGGTAACCCGGACAGCCGTGCGTGTCGAAAGACCCCTCACCTACGGGATTCCCCTCCCGGTTCCCGTAGTCACCATCGGACGGTTCCGACGATGGTGGTATAGCATCCCTCCCTGCTGCACCACAGCGATGGTTAGCTGTTGCTTCCCACCGGACTCCTCCTGCGCTTCGCATTCTTGGTTGCTTCGAAATCGTGAGCATCATTCCTCCGCTGCACTTTCTCAGCTCGCGAAAGCAAGGCCCTGATCTAATACTTGAGCTCGAAGGTCACCCACCTAGCCCCCATGAGGCTCGGTTGCACAACTTTTTTAAACAGTAGTTGTCGACAGACAACTAGTTGCACAACTTTTTCAAACAGTAGTTGTCTACGGGCAACTAGTTGCACAAATTGTTCAAACAGTAGTTGTCTACGGACAAATAGTTGCACAACTTTTTCATAGAGTAGTTGTATGCAGACAACTAGTTGTACAACTTTTTCAATCAGTAGTTGTCTACGGACAACTAGTTGCCCAACTTTTTCAAACAGTACTTGTCTTCGGGCAACTACTGTAGTTGCACAACTTTTTCAAACAGTAGTTGTCTACAGACAACTAGTTGCACACATTTTTCAAAGAGTAGTTGTCTGCAGACAACTAGTTGCACAACGTTTTCAAACAGTAGTTGTCTACAGACAACTAAAGTTGGACAACTTTTTCAAACAGTAGTTGTCTGGCAGACAACTATGAATAGTTGTAGTTGTACAGGGTTGTGCTGTTTTTGGACGGTAACCTGGACCTCATTCCTGAGGAGATCCCGAAGCTGGGCCATGACGTGGTGCACACCAAGATCCCCGGGCGGTTGTCGAACCCCATTGCGGGGCTGGCACAGCTCGACGGTGTGTTTGGTCTGTTGGACCTCACCGACGAAGTGGAGGCGGAGGTTTCAACAGCAGAATAGTAGAGTAATCCGGTGGAGGGGCGGCGCGTGATAGCGGCCTGGCCGAGTTGCGATTATGTCTTGCTAGTAGAGAGGCCTTTAGAATCTCGCCTCTTTTCTGATATTTGTCGACAGGAATTAACGCAATCTCTCATCATGTGTATGATGCGGCAGAATGATAATGGGGGGGGGGTGAGGTGCGGCTTTCGGTGGGTGTTGGGTATTGCATTTTGTTTCACGCGTTCTGGTCGGCACACTCACGAAAACAGTAGAATATATGCAATCACGTGGAAGATGTGAAGGCCAATAGCAATCGTTTTCGTTTGGTGCGGCGACCGGGAGTAGCACATGTCGAACAATGTACACGTTCAGGTTGTCTGCAGACAACTAATCAGACAACTAATAGTTGTGCACGGCCGTAACTACTCAGTAGTTGTCCCAAAACAACTAGTTGCATAGGTTTTTCACCCAGTAGTTGTCTGCAGACAACTAGTTGCACAAGTTTTTCAAACAGTAGTTGTCTACAGACAACTAGTTGCACAACTTTTCCAAACAATAGTTGTCTACAGACAACTAGTTGCAAAACTTTTTCAAACAGTAGTTGTCTGCAGACAACTAGTTGCCCAACTTTTTCAAACAGTAGTTGTCTGCAGACAACTAGTTGCAAAACTTTTTCAAACAGTAGTTGTCTACGGACAACTAGTTGCCCAACTTTTTCAAACAGTACTTGTCTACAGACAACTAGTTGCACAACTTTTTTAAACAGTACTTGTCTGGCAGGCAACTACGAATAGTTGTAGTTGTACAGGGTGTGGAATTTTTCGTATTTTTCGCAACTTTTCTCTTCGCACGGGCACTTTTCGGCAAAACGCGAAGTACGCCGACACAGCAAGGCCGTCCGGGCACGCTGGTCGAGGTTTGAGCTCGGTCCGAGCACTGTGGCTCGCGTGGCGGGCGCTCAGAGTTGTTTTTCCCGCGGGAGTGGATAAGACGACTTCCCGGGTTCTCTGCATGAGGCCTTATTTTGTACGTACGTGCCAGTAAATAATAATGGTCTGTTTTTTTTTTTTGCCCTGTTTTTTGCCCTTTCACGAGCTCATCATGAGCACACAGGAGAGCCCACCGACATAAAAGTATACCACAGGTTGACAACAGAACATGCAGAGAGCACAACGTTCCAACTCTGCATAAGCACCAGCAGGTAACACCCTGCGTGTGTGACATGCCCATCTGCGCTGTATTGCTGTGGCTAGCTGTGTCTATCGGAGCCTGCGGTCCATAATCCACACCACCTATCTACCGTTTTCTGTTCTCCTGCTGTGTGTGACAGGCCCACGCTCTATACGACCGCAAATGTATTGACCGCTTTGAATAAATAGGAGTACCTCAACTGTCCTTACATTTTTCGTTTTTTTTTGTGTGTTTTTTTCAACTGTCCTTCCATTTTTCGTTTTTTTGTGTGTGTTTGTTCCCCGAAGCTCACTCCAGAGACATAAACAACATGCAACGAACACAAACAACGCCACAGTCCCGGCTTGAAGCACAAGCAGCAGACGTGCCTGTGGCGGGTCTACCGTAACGCCACAGTCCCGGCTTGAAGCACAAGCAGCAGACGTGCCTGTGGCGGGTCCACCGTAATATACTGCTGTGGCTATTGATTAGTGGTTGCTTTATCGCAGGCTTGCATCCGTCATCAGGCACCACCACCTCTCTCTCTTCTGCTGCTGCTGCTTGCTGCTGTGCTTGCATGATGTATGTGCGGCCTATAGTGCGTTTGGCGCGCGCCGCGACAAATAATACTGTACCAGTACATGGAAAATGTATCTTTGAAAATATAGTCAAACGGTCACCATGTCCGCTTTTAGATTTGAAGGCTTGAGTTCGATCCTTGGCGATGCCTACGTTTTGTTCTGCTTTTCTTTTTATTTTGTATTGTACGCAACCCAGACCGCACATATATAAGACAGACGGCACACAAAAAACGAGTGGATTTCTTAAGGCAGATTTGGTCGGGAGTTCCAGCCCCTTCTTCGGTGCATTATTTTCTACTTCTTCTGCAAACATGATCCCACCATTACTGTACGAGCCCTGCGTCCCACGTGTCACGTGTGCGTGCGTGTGCGGTGTGTGCCGTGTGTCATGCGTTTGTGTGTAGCGTGTCACGCTTGTATTTTCAAAATAATTTTTGTCGGGAGTCCTCGGTTTTGTGCGGGATAGACCCTCCTTACCTTAAGCTCCACAAAATTAAATATTGACAAATATGTTAGGCGGGATCTCTAAGGACGATCGAGTCAATAGTAACGGTTCCACCATATTTCCGAGTATGTTTTGGCCCCAAAAATGCAGGTGCTGTTCTAAAAAGGTTTACATTTATGAACAGTAATACGCAGATATTTCATAACGTCGTATTTATGTTCGTATAATATGATAAGCGTATGATACAATATCGTATGCTGTTATAGTAGGTTTTCGATTCGTCCTTGCGCCACTCCCTTAGGCACGTCCCGGAGGGGAACCTTGTATCGAAGTATTATTGGCTCGGGTAGTCTGTGGTTTGGATAGCAAACGGACCAACTTCTGATTGGCTACGTAGCGCCTTCGGATTCGCCTGTTTAGCCAATCAGCTCACGTTAGTCAGTTTCAAACATGTTCATAACCCAACCAAATTAGGTCATCACCGTAATAATGATTTAACACAAAATGAGTCGTGCGACACGGGGTGTATATTTCCTGATCCTATTTGGCACTCTGTCGCGTGCTCAGACTAGTCGTAGACGGTCCTTAACGCCAAAGTTATGTAGTATCTACGTAATCCGTTGCTGTATCTGGGTTCTAAGGTCGTTTCCTATGCGGTTCGATTTGGAGCTTCAGATTTGTATTTTTCGATTTTAAAAAAGAAAGCGTCCTCTTATGCAGTCGGATTGTGTAATGTGTTATCCACGCAGCAAGCAAACAGCAGCAGCAGCAGCAGCAGCAGCAGAACGATCGATAAGTTGGATGGTGACACAGCGACGTTGCTTCGCGCCCGACGCGCAGCCGGCGATCGGTGCGTCTCTCCGTCGCCAGACCACAGTCGGCTGGCGCTGGCTCGGGCCTAGAGACGAAGGGGGGCGCACTCGGCGCGCGTCTTTTCGTACTCGTAGACTTTACAGTAGCAGCAACAGCAGCAGCAACAGCAGCAGCAGTCAGTCAGTCGACGTGCTGGGCTCGGATGCTTCGTTGTGTCAAAATGCGAAAGACAGGTCGGCTCGAGCGCACTCAGCACGTCGCCGCCAGACCAGAGGCAGCCAGGGTGGCTTCGGACGCTCTGGTCCTACGCCCAGTGCAGCGCACTCGGCTCGTCTCTTCGCGGCGCCAGACCACAACAACAGCAGTTGGTCTCGCCGTTTGCTCGAATCTCTGCATGTACAATACATCTGTTTTTTTCGCATAGGAAGACTGTTTCGATTTTCGAACTAGGTTTCTGAAAAATCGATCGGACCATAACCTGAAGCTCAAAAATCGAACCGCATAGAAAACGGCCTAAAAGCGTCAAAGAGGGATATAACTCTAATGATTTGTTTTGCTCTGATTCACAGCCCTACACTTTTTGCGTTCCCCGCCTGATTGAACAATAAACAGGGCCGCAAGCAAAGGAGCATACATATAGGGTTAACGGGGCACACGGGGCAGAGAAAGGCGAAGGGGGGGAAGGCAAAGGACAAAATAAACGAGCCCGGGGCAAAAAGTGAAAGGACGAGGAGAGCAGGCTAAAGGAGAGAACACGAGCTAAAAAGGGCAAAAGAAAGGACAAAAGCGCAAAAGGCCTAAAAAAAAGGAGTACGAGTTAAGGCAACACAAAAAGGATAGACGGTGAAAGAAAAGATGGTTGCGAGTCTGGGGGCGGCGGCCACGAGGTCCTTCCTCCTGCTGGGCGTGCTTGCGTGCCTTGATGTTGGGAGGCCGCAGCAACAGCAGCAGTGGTGCGGACTGCCGGCAGTGGGGGCCACAGCGACGGCGGCTCCTGCAGCAGCAGCGGCGGTGGTGGGGGGGGGGGCTGTGGATGCTGTGCCGGTGCATACTGGGCTGGTGGATGCGGCGTCGACGGGTGGTGTTATGGCTGCGAGGGGAGGTGGGAGAGCCTCTCGTTTATTTGGTAGTGGCACAGGTGGTCGGGGGAGTGGGCGGAGGGGCGAGGGAAGAAGGACTGCGAGCGACCTACCGAGGGGGAGCGTGGAGGTATGATGTACAATAGATCATCTAGTTGCTCGCCTGCCGTAGTGGAAGGTTGTGCAGGATCTGCATACATACCTATGTTCTGGTTATGACACGTTGTGCAAGAGCTGTATCATACACGTCCCACCTTGAAAGCTACTGTAGGTCGTGCAGATTGTACGGGTCCCACCAAGCAAGCAAGATGTACATACACTAGATATTGTGGGCGACATCATATACACCAGGGAAATATATCTCCGTCCCCGATATCTAGTTCCTCACCTGCCCTTGTGAGAGGTTGCAGAATATGCATGGTACTGATGTAATCCAGGAAACATGCACTATTAATGTACCATCAGGCCGATTGTACTGGTCCCACCCGGCAACATGAGCTAGATACAGCAGTAGATCATACAAGGTCGGGAATAATAGAGTGGATCTACGTTGAAAGAGTTTACAGTAGATGATGAAGTGGGAATTATCTACTGTATATGATATATACGATCTGCCAGAGGTGTGGCATGCATTGGTGGAATGTGTTGGTCGAATGTGGAATGCAGGGGTATGTTCGGTGGGCTGTACCGATACCCGGGTATGGTTGGTTGTGGGTGTACCGAACTTACCAAAGTGTCGGGTATATACCAGGGATGCGTATTTCCTCACCCGGAACCCGAAAATTTCCGGGAAACAGCCTTTTTCAGCCTTTCCAAAAAGTTTCCCCTATTTCCTCTCATTCGAGGAAAAAAAGGCAGAATTTTGGGGGGGGGACAAAAATGATCATCCCCGTGTGGCCCATGCACTACATGAAGCACAAGTATAAGATTCGTCCAGACCTTCGGACAGTCATTTTCGACCATTTTCACTCTACACTCTACCTGCAACAGGTACACAGGAGTAGTATTTAATAGTAGGAGAGTACAGTAGCAGTTAAGCACAATGCAAGTACTTGAGTACATGTTCATCGGTTTCAAGTTTTCACTTGTTCATGTCCTCGTGGATTTCTTTCGTCCTGCCGTCATTTGATACTGGAATAATAGGACTACTACTGCCGGGGTGCTGATAGCGATCTCTCATGTACGAACATGCTTCCGTCGCGAGGTAATCAGCAACACAAAGCGCAAAGCAGGAAGTGAGCAGTTACAGCAGTGCGCTGCTTCGAACGCGTTTAGCGATCGCGACCTTATCCGTGACTAGAAACTGTAAACATGGACACTGGGCGCCTCAACGAAATCCCAGCGTCCCAGCTGCATCTGCGCCGAGTTCACCCTTTCCGTTCGAATATATTAGCTCATATGTATATGATTATATACTATACAAGGTTCCCCTCCGGGACGTGCCTAGGGGAGTGGCGCAAGAACGAATTGAAAACCATACAGAATTCGATGTTGTATCCTACGCATGCATATTATATCAAAGTACGACGTTATGAATTATCTGCATATTACCGTACATGCAGGGTACATGCATACTATTTTTTAGAACTGTATCAGGATGACCTGCGCACTTTTGGGGATGAAAAGACTTGGAAATAGTGTGGAATCCTTACTATTGACTCTGATTGACTGCATATTTTTTATAGATTTTCCTAACGATCCCGCCAGACATTATCTCATGTTTGTCAGTGTGTTTATGTATGTCTTTGTTGTGTGTAGGGGCACCACAGTTGACTTGGTTCTAAAAAGGGATCGAAATTGACTCGATTTCAGTGTTATGGTCAAAAGTATCTTGGTTTTATGTGGGGGATCAAACATGACTTGGTTTTTTGTGTTGGGTTCGAACTTGGCCTGGGTTTGGTGCGGAGGGTCGAAATTGGCTTATTTTTCGTGTCAGGGCCGAAAATGACTGTTTTTAGTGGGGGATAGAAGTTTACTTGCTCTTTGTCTGCGGGCCGGAAATGGCTTGACCTTGGTGTGCGCGGTCAAAACGTGCACCGTGAATTGTTATCCCCTAACCCACTGTTCGAACGACGCCCGACATGAAAGATATCCAGTAGTGTGTAAGTGTATGCAGCGCCTTACCCTATATCGACTGTGGATCTGCTGCACAGTTAGCAGCAGCAGCAGCAGCACCAGTAAGCAGTGTGTTGTTGGACCTGTGGCAGCATGAATGTACTACGCAACAGCAGAGACCCCTAGCACTACGTACACTGCATTGTACTTTGTTGTGCATTATGATTCCCTGGGGCATTCTTCCACTCCAGAGCTTTTTGGAGCCTGTCCTGTGACCACGGACTACCCCTTATAACAACAGATCGCAGGGTCCGATTAGAAAAAAAAAAAAACATAAAACAAACTAAAGTGAAAAAAAGGAAAAATACATGAACGAGAATCTCGAACTCACAACTTCAAACAAACAACCGGGCATCGCAATAACTTGACCATATGACCAAAGAGCCAAATTATTATTTGTTTACTGGCGTGCGTGTCCACAGCAGTGCGCGACACACCGCACATGCACACGATGCACAGCAGCAGCGCAGCAGAAGAACAGAGGTAGAGATGACCGATGACAGATCATAGCCTCCGATAAAGCAACTACTGCTGGAGCCACAGCAGTACACCGCGGACCTGCCACATGCGCGTGATGTTGCCTGTTGCTGCTTGTGCTGCTGGGCGGGGTTGTAACGTGTTGTTTGTGTTCTCTCTGCATGTTATCCGATGTCTAAAATTTTGGTGGTGTGCCTGGGGCAAAAACCCGCAAAATCAGAAATATAATAACAGTTGCCGTACTCACACGTAATAAAAACGGTCCTTACATTTCGGTCCAAAGTGACCCTGAATATGTCGTAAACACACAGCACAACAGCAAATAATGGAAGATAGGTGGCGGACTACGGACAGCAGCCTTAGATAATACAACTACCCACAGCAGCAGTACAGCCCAGATGGATGTGCCACTCACGCACGATGTTCCCTACTGGTGTGGGCGGCAACGCCGTAACGCCGTGCTCTGTGCATGTTGTCTGTTTTGTCTATCTGGTACATGTTTCTGGCCTGTGTGCATGTGAGAGAGCAAAACACAGACAAAATCAAAAACAGAACATTACGTATTATTTACCGGCACGTACGTACAACATAAGGCCTCATGCTGAAAACCCGGGAAATCGTCTTATCCACTCCCGCGGGAAACAAAAACTTTGAGCGCCCGCCAAGCGAGCTACAGTGCTCGGATCGAGCTCAAACCTCGACCAATGTGTCCGGCCGGGCTTCCCGTGTCGGGTACTCAGTGTTTTGCCGAAAAGTGCTCGTACGAAGAGAAACGTTGCAAAAAGTGCGAAAAATTCACAAACATAACTATACATATTAGTACATTCCTTGGATAATTCCGCTCGCCATATAACATCCAATTCCTCTGTGACATCTATATGATGTAGCAGGGGCCTGTGAACACCTACGTAGCGCTCTGCTCTGCTGCACAGCTTTGCAGCGTTGAAAAAAAAAACGGGGGTTTCCACTCTATATTGAGGCGTTATTTGCCCGGGGATAGGGGACATAAATATAATTTACCCTGAAAAAAAATATGACCTCGAGCCCTATTAATTTCGGGGAATTACCGCTACCGGGAAATACGCATCCCTGGTATATACCGGTATTGAGGTCGTATCATACTTATCGAAGTGTCCGGTATATACTCGTACCGGTATCGAGTCCGTACCGAATACAAGGGCTTCGCTCCGAGGGCGGAAGTAAGAATACACCAAAATGTGAAGGGGGCAGCAGAAAGAAGAGGCCCATCCATGCTTTTTGGTGCAACGAGTGACTTGATAATGCCAAGAGCTGTGCAGAGCTGATTGCCCTGTGCTGTGTGCCTTCTGGCGATGTCACGTTCTGATGGGTAAACAAAAAACGAAAACGAAAACGAAAACGAAAACAAAAAAGCATGAGGACAATCACATTGAAAAAAGCAAAGACGAGTAGTGTGTGTCACAGGAACACACGTAAATACCGGTACCTTAGCCGCCCGCGGAGCGGAGCCGTTGTAGTATCATACGTATCACGTCAGTCACACCCCAGAATATTCCAATATAGAAACAGTACATTTCGTCTTGACGGCGGTCCGTCACAGGGCTGAATGCCAGCGGTACTTGAACAAACCAAAGTTTTGTTGTTAGCACGCAATGTTCCAAGGTTATGTTCAAAAAAATTAAAAAACAACAGCTGTGAGCTCGAGGATTTCGTCGAAGCTCATCTTTGCTAGCTAAGTGTAATACTTCGATCTCGCGTACTTACGGGTTTTATATGTCCTCATGTAGGATGTACATCCCGTATGAGGGGGACACAATCTGAGGCTGTAGAATTCAGGAAGTGTGTGTCTATTTGTGGGGGGAGAAATAATTTAAATTAAATTAAAATTAAAATTAAACAGTCTAAAATAAACGTACCAGGTATACTTATAGTGTTCCGACGAGTTGACGTGATAGATTCTACTATTTGTAGCTATGTATGGTATATAAGAAGAGGTGTGCGAGGACAGGTTATGGAGTAAAACTTAAAAGCACCTGGATGAATTAAATTAATTAGTGATTTGGGTTTTTAATAGTGTGCATTATTTATTTGTACCTATAAGGTATCTTTAGTGGCAATTAGTGTTTTTTTTGTTTTTTTGTTTTTTTTGTCCATCCCATTTATTATCTTCGCCCTTCCTTTCTCTCTCCTCCCTAGTCGTAACTCAGATCCGGGGTCACAAAGTAGGCTCCTCTCCCTCCTCCCCCACTACGGTTCTTGCCTTGCATTTTTATCGCGAGAAGACTTCAGCCTTTCCTTCCCTCGTCGACTCGCATCGAATTGGGCCTACCCACGCTACTATTAATTGGCGCTCTCAGCAGTTGATTCCGTTTTTTTTATTTAGTTTTGCAAGATGCGGCACAGAATATTTACTGTTTTCTATAAACTCAAAACGTTCAGCACGGCGTGGACGTAACATGAATATTTACAAGTATATGGTTTTAGCGTAGTGAGACCACGCGTTGAGAGGGAATCTTCCAAGATTATGTTCTGTAGGGTTTATGGATTTAGGGTACATTGGATAGTAGTCTTACCGAACTTGAAGTTCCGGGTACGGGTATGAAAGTGTTACAGAACTCACAAAACTTCCTGGTATTGTGACACAGGCCTACAGAACTCGCAGAAGTTTCGTGCGGGTATAAAATAGTTGTACCCTTACCCCGGGTATTGGAGCACGCGTACAGGACATTTAGAAGTTCCGGTACCAAAACTTACAGAAGTTCCGGGACGAGTGTGAGAGTGGGACAGACCTCACAGAAGTTCCGGGCATTGTGGCACGGGCGTACAGAACTCACAGAAGTTCCGGGTATTGTGGCACGGGCGTACAGAACTCACAAGAAGTTCCGTGCAGGTATAAAACCGTTGTACCCGGGGCACGGGCATACATAACTTTCAGAAGTTCCGGGTACGGGTATGAGTGTCGCACAGAACTCACAGATGTTCTTTGTAGGGTAATACAAGGGCTCCGCTCCGTGGGCGGCTAACGCCGCCCGCTACGCTCGCGCAAGGAAAGGGGCAGAAGAGGCACATGATGTAGTGCAAGCAAGCACCGACTTGAGAATGTCAAGTCGTGCAGCGAAGAAACGGCGGACTTGGCATGCATGCAAAACATGCTCGGGATGCACATTTAGCTCCATGCTCCAGGACAACAAAACTGTATGTTCGAAGGAGAACGCACAGCACGACGGCTCACAGCACGGCGCTGCGCTGCCTGCTGTGGTGGGTGTGATTTGTACTTTTTTCGTGAGTATGTGTGGTAGTACAACGACAACGGTATGAAAGAGAAAGCACTCGTCAAGTTGTGAAGTAGTATGGTCCATCCAGCACAATATTTCCAATGACGTTTATAGTCGTAACTCATGAAAACATACATTTTTTTTAATGATACAACCATATTCGTGACCGCAAAGACAAGAGCAATCGATGCTGAGAACGAGAAAGAAAATAAATGTCCACACTAAATTCAAGTAGTTATGCAACTTTGCATCGAAAAACATCCAAAAATATTTGTCCAAGACTGGAAAAAGTCGACCAAAATCAGTCAGTTTGAGCAAAATATTGAGTATCTCACGCAATTTCGTCTTGTTGAAAGGAGAAAAAAATCGCCCCCAGGTGTGGATCAGAGCAATCGTTTGCCGTATTCTATTTGTATATCGCACGATTTTTCAAACAGTAGTAACCAGGGGCAAACGACCTTCAAGATTCGTATTTTTCCTCGTATCTCCGTCAAAAGTTAATTTTTTTTTATGCGACAAAAATCGCCCCCGGCTTATACCCATAGCTCCCCAAACCAGTGCTCAGAATTTGGGTGTGAAAAGTATTACCCCCAGAGAAACCAGAGGCTTGTTTACACGTTTTTTTCACAAACGAGGCGAATTAATATGTATATACAAGAGCTCGCCGCCACCCATGCTTCGGATAGGACATATACCTGGTACACCAGTTATTTGGTACCATCCTTATTATTTACGACAATGTGATGGCACTCGCTCGTGTTTCGATATCTGACGCCTACGTGCAGAATCAAGGCAATGCCAAGGGTTGCAGGAAGAAGGGACTGCTGCGTGCTGAAATATTCAGTTCGCAACCTCATTTCTCAGTCTCAACAGTCAGTCTCAGAAATGTAATCAGTCGCGTTTGGTGTTCCCTGGATAGTTTCAGTCCTCAGGATAGTTTGTGAGATTTACGACAACACCAATCTGATGGCGCTCGCTCGTGTTTTGACATCTGACACATATTACGTGCAGAATCAAGGCAATGCCAGGTGTTATTGCAGGAAGAAGGAAACGCTACTGTAATTGCTGATACTCAGTTCGCAACTTTATTTCTCAGTCTCTGTCAGAAATGCACCAGTCGAGGTCCCGGTGGCGGGCTCAGTTTCAGTTTTGGCACGTGCGGTGAAAACACTTCGTGCCGAGCAAGCGGTTCCGCGTGGATATGCAAAGTCGAGATATTTAAAAGCTGGCAACGGGGGGGAAATCTCAATTCTTCTCTTACTCTCGTGTGTCTGAGCAGACTCGTATCTACAGCACTGTACACTACAACAGTAGTACTGCTGTGCAGCAGTACGTACTACACAGCAGCACTCAGCAATACTACACACACCAGCTGCTCGCTACGTCGTACATACAGTACTCGTACCTGGTACTACTCGTACGTACTGCTGTTTGTTCTTGTACGTATTACAGCCAGGCACAGCAGTAATATCATATCTCTACACTGAAAAATGAGCTACTATTGTACTGAGTCCACCCGAAAAAAAATCAGCCGAGTTTTCATTCCTCCGTGGATCTTTGATTTTTTTATTGAGGCGAGATATTTTCACAAATATCTCTCTCAGTAGCAACAGCGCCACGCATATCATCCTCAGCGGCCAGTAGAGCCGAGACATCTCCGCAAGATCCGCGCACTTCGAGGTCGCTGCGCTCGGCGGCGGCGCTTGACTCGAGAGTGCGCGCGGGCGGAAAGTCACGGGTGGAGGCTGAGGGACGCGACCCTCGAGAAGAGCGGGCGAGAAAGCCAACGGGAGGCCGTCGAAACGGGTCTCGAGTGCGAGTCCGGTCTGAAGCCAAGTGAGAGCCCAAGAGGCCCCGGAGCACCACAGCGAGCATCAAGCAATGTATATATATTTATTTTAAAATCGTGAGAAGCTGCGGGCAGTGTTGAGCTTTATGACGGTGTCTCCAGATTTTCGAACAGCCCAACATAGCCCGAGCAAAATGTACCTAGGTGCGGGGGTATCTTGGAAATATTGTCCCAGATGGACAATACGAAAAACAGAAAACAAATCCACAAACCTGACAAAAACGTACACATTTATATGTATGAGTGCTCGTACTCGTACTCGAACAAAACTGCAGGAGCGAAAAACAAAAACGAAAAAAAACGGTCGGAAAAAAATGAAAATCAAGTGAACACGAAAATTTGAGTTTTATAAAATTTTATAAATACGTCAGCTGTGAGTACAAAAAATCAAAAGCCATCTGTGATGATTGCGCCGCCTAAATCAAAAAGATTTAGTGTCTTTCGCGTTCTGTCAGCCTCGACGCTCCCCTCCCCCGCGATCACCTCGCCATCGATTCGGTCCGGGTCGAGCTCTACTGCCTATCTGCCCCAGTGAGCCCCGTGGCCCGCCTCGCGTGAAGCCCGGTGCCCACTGTTAGACCCTAGAATGACTTTTTTTTGGACGTAAAATTCGCCATTTTTTTGTCCGGGGATCTTTAAAATGGAAAAAAAGAAACTTTCACGATCAGCCAATCAGCGATGGGGGAAAAACTCAAATTTCTCAATAAAAGTCTATTCATATTTCGTGGATGCACATTCCATTCTTTTTCCGACGGCGAGCAGCCGGACATTCCGAGCAAAAAATGGTTTGAGCTGCTGCGTCACCTACCGGTATCGTACACGAATTGGGTTGCTACCGGGGGCAGAGCGCAGAGCTGCAACACACGGACGCTTGAGCGTGAGCTGGCCGCACTTGACTGCTGTAAGAACTTTGAGCTCGATGGCCGACCGCAGGCCAGTGCATCCCCTGTGGACGGGCATGCATCATGCCGAGGCTTCTGAAGAACCAGCTGGGGAGAGAGAATAGAAGGGGAAGCTGTGGTGTGCTTTCGTCTCAGAGGCCTCCGCGCGGCTTTTGTTCCGTTCCTTCACCGCCCGATCGCGGATGGACTCGGCTGCGGCGAGGCCATCGCGTTCGATGGCAGTCACCTGGCGCGCGACCGCCGAAGCCTCGCGCATCGCTTGTCCTGTTCATTCTAGATAACTATCCATCTTGACCCGACCGACTTTTCTCTTCTTCCCTTTAGTCGTGCTCCCCTCGTGTTTTTTTTTTATTCCAATCACGAAATCAGATTTCTTGCAGACCGAAAACCGGGCAAGAGGCTATTTTCGGATGGAATTTTCTCGACGGTTGCCGAATGAAATCAGTTGGGGGTTGCGTTGTTGTACGCACCATATCCCAACGCAGTGGAACGTTTTAAATGAGTTTTCATAAACGTGAGACAAGTCTTTCCCTCGCCCAAAGAGCTAGAAAGATGCCCAAAAACATGTTATTCCGCCTTTAAAAGCGCCAGATATTAACAATATTGCCGAATGAGCGTTCATCCTCTTCGTTTTCACCAGCCAGAGATGTGTGTCAGGTGTCAGCGTGCAACTGGTTTCCACCTCGGAGATTTTCCTGATATAGAAAGTACCGTTTAGGTAGTGTAAAGCCAAGTAATTAGACTTTCCCAGGCTATTTCGAGTTTGCCCTGTTTGTTGGATTTTTTAAGTGGTGATTTCGTGATTTCGAATAGCCTGCCACGTTTTTGGGTCAAAATAGCCCTTCATTCTTGCGTCTAACTGTGGCCCTCGTTCGGGCGCTCTATCATGATGGTGTTCAAACCGCCTGGCTGTCCCTCTGTAAATAATATGTGTTCCGATAAATAGGCACAGCTTGAATCTTCTTTTACACAAATAAACGAACCTTATAATTTCGGACATAGTGGATTGATAAAGCAGCATCAACGTAGACAAAGCCCCTTCATGCTTCCCTCGTGTCTCGATGGACACGCCACTCCTAGCCACGAAAAAGGCGACCGCGCTCCTTCTGACCCCCCCTCTACTGGCCAGCGCCCTTCCATACCCTCGATGGCGCCGGGCTCGCCCGCGCTGCCGTGCTCTCTGGGCACACGCACGAACTCAAAACTAAAAGAGGAAGAAGCCTTTCGCCAACTAAAGTATATAGGGAACAAAGAGAGAAAGCAACGCTAAGCAAGTAATGAAAGGAGGCGGGGTCGAAGTGGCAGCTCTGAGAGGCCAAGGATGGGCAATCCCTGAGGAAGACAAACGTGAGTATGTCTACAAGGGGGATTCGCCGGCGGCGTAATGGCCGCCGTCGAAGCTTAAGGCCGCGTAGCTTCCAGGCCAAATACAAATCATATGCCAACGGCAGTTTTCGATGCCAAGGGCCCGGAGCAAAAGAAAAATCCTGTGATCCCGGACGCAATGCACAACGATCTTGAGGAAGATTATTGCAGAAGGGTTTTGCCAGCTCTATAATAAGTGGCAGTTGCTATGCCCTGTCAATGACCCGTTCGATGCCCGCTGATGGGCTCAACGTTGATAGATACTCGTTGTGTAGGTAATGCTTCACCCAATTCAATACCATCAAAACACGGTTCGTGATTCAGTCCGACACGCTCTGATACAACACCTTCCCGGTCGGACCGAGACAGTATTCGCCCACGCCAAATAACACACCAATAGTGTTGGGGATCACATACCGATCTTGGTAAACACGTATGATATGCCTGAGCACCAACTAACTAACTGTTTTTCTTGTTCGCGACAACGGTGGGAACGTATCTGAGAAACCGGCTGAACCGCCCCCCAGCCATGACCGAAAAAAAGCCAAAGCCATGAACAAAACCAACAACAAAAACATGAGTACACCGTCAACTCCACGCTGAAAATACTACTCGTTCTAGTGTCGTCCAAACCACAAACACGCCCATAATAGTACGCGAGGAAAGCTGATAAATATATATGTGGAAGCGAGCTCACCTGTTATCGCTTACTACAAACAGGAAATGAGAATAACGACTACATTTTCACGTGTTGTAAAGGCGAGCTTCAAACATTTCGTACTGAGAGTACTGAGAGTACTAAAATATTGGCGGGCACTGCGGTTAGTGGGATCATAACCCAAGCCCAAAAATGCGAGTACCGACTGACGGAACCCCAAGTACAGGCAGTACCCGCGTTATCGAACCCCGAAACACTTGGAGTACAGGCAGAGCAGTATTCACAGTGCATGGCGAACTACTGCGAATACTTGTAGTTGGTGTTTTAGTTATTTTCCAATAAACTCACCGCCACAATGCAAGTCTGTTGTCACAGAACAGGTTCCAATAACTCCGGAGGTTTCAATAACTCCGGAGCGGGGTATTACCTTCAGTATTGACATAAGTACAACGCGCAAAGTCGCTGGAGCAAAGAGAGCATGGGCGTGTTTGCCTCGAAGTGTCGTGTCATGTATTTGGGTTAGGAAAGGGTTGGGTCCGGTTCGGGAAGGACGGGGACGGGTCGCACATCATTAATTTCGAAGAAGACCGACGCGATAAATAACACTGCTGTGGGCGGGGGGGGGGGGGGGGGGGGGTACTTCGTTTTAATGCATGGCCGTAGTCGTATGACCATAGACCCTCGCATCCCTACAATGCCGGGACGGAGCATGTCGGCTTTTCACCATGTCGTGCATGGTCGTAGTCGTATGACCATAGACCCTCGCATCCCTACAATGCCGAGACGGAGCACGTTGGGTTTTCACCAACCAGGCAGACATTGCTTGCACCAAGCGCGAAGCGCCGTGAGGTATTGGGCGATTCGCATGGAGCGTGAGTTGATCCTGCTAAGAACCGCCTCTGAGGCGGACTTGCATATGGACGACAGCCTCCAATGAATTGATTTTATTTCTGGTGTGGCCACTTCCAAAGACAGCAATGGGTATTACTGTGTACCTGCCTCCTGGGTGCCTTACCATATACACACTACGTGATACGATCATTCCCCTTGTGCGGAGTTGAGGTTCTCAACCCCGCACAAATGAACTAACAAGACCGCCAGCCTTGATGACTGCCAAAAAAACAAAAAAAAGGTACCTTGGTTGTCTAGCTCACGCAGTGAGAGGCATGTTGTACAGCGTCGTCGTCAATCGACGCCAACCCAACCTATACATAGATAACATGACAATTACGTCGACTGGGGTCGGTCGTTAGTTACGAGTGGACCGTAATACACCTCTTTTCTTCGTGACAAACGGCCCAACTTTCGATAGACAGCGACAGCTCTTCGAACTACTGCTTCCTTTCTACTCTTTGCTGGCAGCAGGACGACTGCTGCAGTCTTTCCGTACTTAAGATTGTCAGCAACAACGCAAGGCAGAGCATGGCCGGCATTTGTACAGCAGCAGGTTCGTCGCCTACTGCTTTGCTGAAGACATCGTCATACAGGTCATCGGATATACATCAGCAGCACACGATCAACTGCTACGATAGCGCATGCCCAAGTAATGTGGCTGCGGGTGCGGGAGCTACATGCAGCAGCAACAGCAGCAGCAGCAGCAGCAGCGGGTGCGAGTAGTGGACGCTTTGGTGCGCAACCACCATAACCACGTAGTTGCTCGACTACCGGCATGTATATACAGCACCAGGGAGAGATACCAGAATGCAGACGATCAGGGTAGAAGAGCTCATGGTGTACTGCTGTACAACCGGCATTTTGTGGGCGTAAAGAGAGTGACGATCATATAGACTATCAGGCAGAGCTCATGATGTACTGCTGGATGATACTGCAGCACAGCAAGCAGTACTCAATCGACTTCTGCGACGGTAGCTCAGGCGGAAAATGATTGTGGCTGCTCGGACGGCACTGCTGTATTCCTTGATAATCGCATGCGTTTATACTGCTTTGCTGCTGCTGTGCAGATCACAGACCATCAGGTAGTGCTGTAGCGTACGTGGTTACTTGCCCGGCGAAAACCTTTTTTTGTGTACTGTACATCTGCACGAGAGGCACGTTTTTTTTTTTTTTTTTACAGGAAATCCACGGGAATTTACATATTAATTGCTTCTTAAGAAGTAAACCAGTCATACCCGTATATACGAAGTACGTTCCAGGGTACGAGTATCATATGTACACTACTCGTAAATGATACTCGTACGTACACCTGTCTTCGGGTCTGATGAAAAAGGCAGGTGCATATTGTCGACTCGTCCATGGACCAGCATAGACCACAGTATAGGCTGCCGCTGTGAATTGTTTGTTGCTGCTCTGCTTCTGCTGAGGTACTACGTGCGGGGGGGGGCACAATCTTACACAGATGCTCCGAGTATACTCGTACTCGGAGTATCGATTATTTTTCGTACTCCGAGTACTGAGAGTATTATAGTACTGGTGGCCTAAATACTCGGAGTACTTGGAGTATGAGCAGTACTGAAGGCCCAAATACTCCGAGAGCTGGGAGTATGAGCCCGAGTACAAGCAGTACTCGGAATTACTCCGAGTACTCCGAGTATCGAGAGTATTGGACACCGAAATATTGCGAGTACACAAAGTACCTGAAGTAATTGTTTCTCGAAAATACTCTAATTAAACTCCGAGGTAATGGGAGCATCTGTGAAATTTCAAAATCTATAAACGCCAGTCACATGCTCCCAGAACCTGGAAGGAATGACAGCCGAGTCTTTAAAATGATGCAAATATGCTCCTATTAATAACGTACTTCACACTCCGAGTATACTCCGAGTATCGAGTACATTTCGTACTCCGAGTACTTAAGAGTATAATATTAGTAGTATTAGCGGCCTGAATACTCGGTACGTGGAGTATGAGCAGAACTGAAGCCCCAAATACTCGGAGTACAAGGAGTAGCCGCAGTATCGGACCCCGAAATACTCCGAGTAAAGCAGTATCGAGAGTGTTCATACCCGAAATCCTCCGAGTACGAGCAGTATCCCAGAGTATCGAACCCCGAAATACTCCGAGTACACGAAGCACCTGAAGTATTATATCTCTAATACTCCTTACTTTACTCCAAGGTACTCGGAGCATCTGTGCAATCTTACTACTACACGTGCGTACTCAATCAATCCTATCATGCGTGCATCATATTTCATCCTCCCCAAGCCCCAACCCAATTACGTAGTCCATCGTCTCGCGCAAAATAACGAAAGACAACAGAATCAACTACTCGTATTCAGTATAATGATAGGTGGTCCAAACAAGATTATTCTACGACACACCTACTATTAATATACCTGAACAGCAATAGCGGCATCTTCGTACGTATCATCAAAAACATAATCAAAAACAGGGGGAAAGGCAATCGATCAGGCAGCACGAACACAGCGTATACCTCAATCAGGGCTGAACGGAGGCATGAGCCCAGCACCCAGGCGCCATTGCGGTCCAGCTTCCATGCTGATCCAAACACAACCTTGCTGTAGGTGGTGTTGCTTGCCGCCGCCCCACCCGTCCTTGCTCCCCTGCTGCTGCTGCTGCTGCTGCTGCTGCTGCTGCTGCTGCTGCTGCTGCTGCTGCTCCTCTTCCTTCTCCTCCTCTTCCTCCTCTTTCCGTTGCTCGAATAATAACAGGGCTCCGTGTGCCAGCACCAAGCGACTCGCCACTACCAGGGCGTGCTGCTCCGCCTCGAGGTCTGCACGCGTGCCTTCCGCGGGCGGTGGCGGAGGCGGTGGTAGAGGCGGCGGTGGCGGCAGCGGCGGTGGCAACGGCTGATGCTCCTGCTCCTCGCCCATCCCAACGCCGTCATCTCCGACTCCTACTCTACTTTCCTCCTCCTGAGACCCCCTTCCACTCGCACATAAAACCATCTCTCCGACCTCTTGCTCTTCCGCGTGTGACGGTTCCTTCGTCACCGCGGGGTGGGTTCCAGCGTGGCGCGCAAACGGAGCCACCTGCTCTTGCGCGCCCGGGTTCACCCAACAAACCGGCTCAAAGGGGCTCCTCTCAACCGGAAGCAGCTGCGGCAGGGCCCTCTGCCCATCCTGTGCACTGCTGCCGCTCCGGGAGGTCTGCTTCCCACCTAGCTTCACAGCTCGTTCTTCTTCTCTCTCCTCGTCACCCATATCTTCTCCTTTTTCTCCTCTCGTCGCTTCCTCATCTAATTCGGGGGTGGGCGCAGAGCGGGTATGGTTTGCAGCAGTGGCCAACGTGCCGGCTCGAGCCTCCTGCTCTTGTCGCACTGATGTCCCAGCTGCTTTCCTCCTTTGCTCTGCCGTTGCCCTCTCCGAATCAGCGCGCTGGGCCTCGCTTGGCGTGGCACGCAGCTTCGCTATCATCTTCCTCCGAAGGGCTGCCAGCTGCACTGCTGCTAACTCTCTCCTCATCTCCTCCATCTCCTCACGAAGGGCTGCCACCTGTATCGCAGTGTCTGCAGCCCCTTCCATCTCGTCTTGCTGCTTCTGCTGCTGCTCCGGCTGCTGCTGCTGCCGCTGCTCGCCTGCGTTGCTCGTGCTTCGAGCAGCAAGCGGCTCCACCAGCGCCGGCTCACGTCTGGCAAAGGCGGCACGATGTTGCTGCGGTCGGATCGGGTGGACTACCTCTTGCCGCCACTTGAACTGGTGCTGAGCCGAGTTGATCCGAAAATCCACCTCAGTGAGACGAGCCCTCTCGTTCGCAAGCACGGCAACCCGTCCAGTACGCGCAGCCCAAGCTTCATAGTTCACGATGCGTTGAACCAGGACGAAGCGCTCGGCATACAGCTTGTCGACAACTCCCATCAGCTGCACCGTCTTCCATCTTTCAAACTCCGCGGCATCCATCTCGACGCGGAAAAACCCACCACACCGCCTGATGACCCAAGCAACCCGAGATCACGTGTCAACGACCCGCTATAGCGTATTGATACGACCTCGGGCGCATGACAGGGCCTAGCACAGGCAGGCAGGGTCAGGGAGCTGGAGCGCTGCTCTTGGAGACATAAACCACGTAGTTAAGTATATATATATTATCGTCGGACCTCGCAGGCCACCATCCAGGCGCCATTGCATACTTATCTTGCGTCGACCGCAACTGAACGGTTTGCTGTAGGCTAGCTTTTAATGTACTGTAAAGTTGCAACTCATTGTGGCCACACTAATCCTCCATACAACTGTAACTTTTGGCGGACTAGCCCAACCCCAACTAAACAAAAACACAATCAACTCCCCTCTTACAATCACTGCAAAGGGGAGTCTTCTACCGAACAGAGAGCCGTTCTTCCACCAGCACTTTCACGAGTTTTGTTTTAGCCGTGCTTTCACGAGTTTTTTTGTTATTTTTTCTTCAGCTTTCGGCCACCAATATACATGCCTTCGTCGTCAGTACAATTGAGTAGCCGACAAAAAAAGAGCCAGTACTCCGTCAACGGGCAACTAAAACACACAGGAGAGAGCCCGAATCTCGCCAGCACAAGCAAGCAACGCATGGTTTGCCATACTATATGCCACACGCAGTCCAAAACCCCACAACACGTCCGCCACAACTTTCAGTTTGCGATGTTGTTCATCCTTGCGTACGAGTAGCAAGACTTCAGCCAATCAGTACAAGACTTCAGCCAGTAAAACCCCCATTCCTACACCTTGCGCCTACACGCTCTACAGCAGCACAACAGTACAACATTTGGTAGTATGGCCGTGAGGCGAGCGTACGTATAATACGCCAGCTGAAGTCGTCTGCTATAATAGCTATGGATATAGGTATGCTTCATTCTCAACACTCACGAAAGGCTATTAGCCGTCAAAGATAGCATCGCAAAATCAATTCAACAACATAACACAAAAACAAAAACGGAACACGAGAGAACGCGCACCAGATTCAGCGCGCTGAGTACCAGCGGTGGTTGTGGGTATGTGTGTACTCCTGTGATGTTGCTACTGCTGCTGTTTCGTATGTTGTTGTTGGGACTGCGGCTGCTCCTTCATGTACTTCGATCGATGTAGGAAAAGCGGGGGCTAAAAATATTGTTTTGTCAAATTATTTTACAGCAGTTGGCAGTACACATAAATATGTTTTCAGGCGGGGCAATTTGCTTTTTCCTCGATCAACTACACAGCAACAGTATCAACACGCTGATACACATGAGCTCATACGTACGACGACAGACCTTTGAACGACGACAGGACTTTGAACTCGACTCGACATAAAACCAAGCCACGGTCAACCCGCTTAGTGTTGGGTAAGGCCAGTACATGCAGACGACGGCCTCAAAGTTATCATTTGGACCCGTGGTCTAGGGGGCTAGAGGTTGCCCGCGCCGTAACTATGTTTCGACATCGGAATGAGATCGGGAGAGATCGAGATTTTAATAGGAGATAGAGCAGGATGAGATTGACATTTTTCCTGCCTCGTTGAGCCTACCAACAAGCAAACTCCGCATGCCTGCATGGTATCGACACCAGTCACAAGCCACAAAGCTCTGCATCCGTCCCAGTTTTCAGTTGCTCTTATTTTTTGTAGGCTACTACTGTAGTACAGCAGTACAGGTATACCAGGAGCCGTGGTACATTTTTGTTGTCTACAAAAAAATGGAATAAAGCCCAAAGCAAACGCCTATTTTTGTGGCTGGCATATTCTCGTATAAAACAGCAGTACGTATATACTAGTGTAGGAGGTACTGTACGTACATATTTTACCAGCAAGTGGCAGCATGATACCAAAAAGGCGAGAGTTCGTACGTACATGTTGTTACTCTAGTTTCCTTCTTCGCCTAAACGTTTTGTCCGCACTCTTCGGTTTTAGTTGAAGATGCACCAGTGTAGTTGCTGCTGTAGGTTTTGCTGCTGTTGTTGGTAACCGGTATTTCTTGCGTCGCCCTTACTATGATCACTCCGTAGGAAAGCCTTGTATATAATATATTTATAGCGGGGGGGGGGGTGTACTCATGTTGTGCACGGCCGTAGTCATATGACCATAGACCCTCGCATCCCTACAATGCCGGGACGGAGCGCGTTGGGTTTTCACCAACCAGGCAGACATTGCTTGCACCAAGCGCGAAACGCCGTGAGGTATTGGGCGAGTCGCATGGAGGGTGAGCTGCATCCTGCTAAGAACCGCCTCTGAGGCGGACTTGCATATGGACGACAGCTTCAATGAGTTAATTTAATTTCTGGTGTGGCCACTTCCGGAGACAGCAATGGGTTTTACTATGTAACTGCCTCGCGGACGCCTTACCATATTAACACTACGTGAAACGACCATTCCCCTTGTGCGGAACAAAGGTTCTCCACCCCGCACAAATGATCTACTCGACCGCCAGCTTTGGTGACCGCCAAAAAAAATAACAAAAAAAAACGGCACCCTGGTTGTCTAGCTCACGCAGCGAGTGGCGTGTTTTACAGCGTCGTTGCCAACCGACGCCAACCCAACCTATGAGGGGGGGGGCTTACTCATTTGTTGCTTGCCTTAGTCATTTGACCATTGACCACGCATCCCTTTCGAGACGGAGCACCCGTTCCTACTCCTAATAGAGACACCTCCAACACTTGGGCGCTCATTACGTTGTTTCAATATTTAAAACAAACAAACTTTTTGTGAATCTTATACCCTTACTGTTTCGCCGCCTGTGGCCACCATTTATCTCCTACGATAGCGACCGTTTTCTCGCTACTATTCAGTGTACCAAACTGCTCCATGTCACACTCCTCTATTTTTCTCGTCTCCTCCTCTAACACATCCCCTTTCCTCCTTGTATATTTCACATTCTCCCACTATGTGAATTCTACTCTCTATGGCTTTGCCACATGGGCACATCTGTGCATCTACTTCCTCCTCCTCCCGGCTACTGGTATACCAGGTACCTCCGTCTTTCTGGCAGGTCCAGGTCCCCTACACGAAATCGCAGTTTCAGCTTTTTCGCGAAGTCCATTGGGCCGTGCAGACACGTTTAATTCCTATTCCTTCTCTTAACCCCCCGTATATCTCTAAGTGTTCTTCCCCTTCTACCTTCTTTCCTAGCGCTAGCCTTTCCCTTCTTTCTATCCTTTCTTTTACTTCTGTCTTGTATCCGCTAAATTTATCTATGGCCAGCATCTCTTTTTGGCTTCCTATATCCTTCCATACTTTCCCGACTACGCTATCCCACCTTATTCCAGCTCACCCTTTGGTTACTTTCTCCCATACAGCTTTATCAGCTATGGCTGGCAACCTCTTACTTGGCATGCTCTTTACTTTATATTGCCATTTCAACTCACGCACGTCTCTATTTGTCTTGAGTGGGTACGTTCCCAGCTCTGCTCTCAATACTGTATTACTCGTCGTACTTGAGCATCCTAGTACTTTTTTAGCTGCTGTTATCTGTACTGTTTCCAGCTGTTTTACGAGCTTGGCATTCCCTTCCCATACTTCTCCTGCATATTCTATATTTGGTACGATCACATTCATCAGTATACATCTCTTAATTCTAGTATCAAGGTGCGAGTCTGTTAGGACTGCTTCCATCTTGCCTACGTGTGCCTTACCCTTGCCTATTACTTTAGTTATGTGTGCATCCCAAGAGCAATATTTTGAGATCTCTACGCCAAGGTACGTATACTGGTCTACGATCGGTAATTCATCTTCTCCCCACTTCCACTTACAAGTTACCGGACTCTCCTTATCTTCGTTACATACAACTACTGCGCATTTTTTTACGTTCGCCGTCACTCTCCACTTCCTGGTGTACTCTAGTGCCTTCTCTATTTGTTTCTGCAGTCCTTCGGGTGTTTCTGATATGCAGACGAAATCATCCGCAAACATCAATCCCGACACCGTATCTCCCCCCACCGTGACCCCCTGCGATGCTGCTTCTGCTGCTACTATTATGTCATTAATATATACCTTGAATAGGTTAGGTGATAGCGTACATCCCTGTGCAACTCCTTGTAGGATATCAACGTACGTCGATATTTCCCCGTCCAACATCACAGTACTTCTCGCATATTCCTTCATCTTCTTTATCATTCTCCACGTCTTTCCTCTTATCCCTATTTCCCACAACTTTTTCTGCAGCCCATTTCTCCATACTGTATCGTAGGCCTTCTGTACATCTAAAAATAAACAGTATGTTGTTAGCCCCGCGTCTTTCCTACCTTGGATTATCTTACCTAATGTGTACACATGGTCGACGCAGCTGCGGTTTGGCCTAAATCCTGCTTGACCTTCGATAATTTGTTCTTCCTTCTCCATCATTGTTCCCATTCTATCGTTCAAATCTTACAGAACGTTTTACCTACAGTGCTTAGTAGTGTTATCCCCCTATAGCTACCCGGGTCAACCTTGTCTCCTTTCTTAAACAAGTTTACTACTACTCCTTCTCTCCATCTCTTAGGTGCGTACTCGTTGTTCCATATCCAGTTATACAACTTCACCATCGTTGTAAGCATTCCTTCTCCCCCGTACTCGATAAATTTGTTAACTATTTGGTCTGCCCCTGCTGTTTTTCTATTCTTAAGTTTAGCTACACACTTATTTACTTCTTCTCTTGTGAACTCTCCCTGTAACCCTTCTGAGCCACTGTCTTCCCTTTCTGATGCATCTACGTTCGCCTCTGCCCACGCGTTGATATCCTTCTCAAATTCTTCGTCGAACGTTTCGTTGGTTGTGGGCGTTCCTAGCTTGCGGTAATGCTCTACAAGTACTTCCCTATTCCCCTTCAAACTACTAACCATTTTACCGTTCTGTGCTCTTGATGTAGCTACCCTCGTATCTGCCTCTCCTGCTTGTTTTCCTAGTATCCCTTTTATCCCTACCCACATCTGCTTCATCCCGCCATCAAAGTCTTCATTCGTTTTAGCAACTACGTCTTTCCATACCCCTTGCTTCTTCTTCTCAACCACCTTTTTTAGTTTTTGTCTAGCACTACCATACTCCTCCCATCCTGACGTAGTTTTTCTCGACGTGTATCGTGCGTGTGCCTTTCTCCTTACTCTTATAGCCTCTTTTACTTATTAATCCCACCATTTTACTGCTCTATTGCATATTTCAACTTCTTCCCTATCACTTCACTTGCTGTGGTCTTCACCAATTTCTCCCATCCTTCTATTATCCTCGCTCCTGCACTATCTCTCTCTATATTGTTCTTTGTCGTACCTATACTTTCCAGAAGATATAGGAAAAAAGCTCTGAATTTTTAGTCATCTCTTCTTGGAGTTCTTCCCGTTTTTCCTTTACTTTTAGTTTATCTATTCGCCATCTATTCAATTTCCTACCGCGCCTATTTTTGAACTCTCGTCTGCTGGCTGCCTGTCCATATTAGGCAGTGATCCGCAGTTCCTACGTCCGCCGCGCATACATGTACTTCCGTTTCCTTACTACTTCCATTTTCTACCATTATAAAGTCAAGAACGGAGCTTTCTCCCTTTTGTATGCACTGTCTAGTCCATTCTGGCTCTGGCTTTTTTACTCTGCCGTTCAGAGTCTTCATCTCATTGTTTTTAAGGAACTTCAGCATCTTTTCCCCGTTCTTATTATTTGTTACTTCCCCATACTATCCAATGTTCTCGTTCGGGTTGCTTGCCTTCCCAATTCTCGAGTTAAAGTCTCCGACTAGTACTACTTCTCCTTGTCTTTTATATTGTTGTACATCTACTGCTATTTCTCCGAACTTCTTCTGTATATCTTTTACCGTCTTCGACTCTGGGGGCATATAGATGTTTCCTAAAAAATAACATTTTGCTCCCTTCTCCCCTGGTATCTTTATCCAGATGCTTTCGTCGAATATCGTGTCTTTGATCACTTCTATTATGTCACACAGATAATCTTTGACTAGGAACCCTACTCCCCCCGCCCCCCTATTCTTCTTGTTTTGTCCCTTTCTCTTTTTCCCTATGCATGCGTACTCTCCAATTGTGCATTTTATTCCCCCCCCCTCTTTTTCCCACGACTCTTGAATTCCCACTGTGTCTAGGTCGCGTTCACTTACTTGTTCGGCTCTTTCTATCCTCTTGCGCTCTTCCGTGGCGAATCCACATACGGTCCATGATCCTATTCTCAGCTTCTTCGTTTCACTGTTCGCTCGACTCTTGTCTTTCGTTTTTTCTCCTTCGTTGCTACTTCTGTGTTATCTTCTTTGAGCTTTCTTACTGTTTCCGTTTCCGGTTTCGTCTTCTTGCTCAACGCCACTGTGTTTCTCTCCCACTCCCTTTGGGCCACTTGCTGTTTTCTGCCTCCCCTTACCTCCGTTCACCCTAGGACTACGTCTTAGATCCGCTATTCCATTAGCTATACATACTCTCCACCCTAGTCTTCTAATCCATGCCGACACTCGTTCTGTCTCTAACCTCTGCCACTCCATGCTCGCTTTCGGTTTAAGCGTGACTCGAAAATGCTCTCCCTCCCTTTCTACTTGTCCTAATGCGAAACAGTATAGTCCTACTTCGTTGCACTTCCTCTTGAACTCTATTCTCGCCATGTCGCTAGGAACTCCGAATACCAGCACTACTAGTACTTTACCCTTCCAGTCTTTCTTACTCCACCCACCCTGCCTCACCGTCTTTCTCCGAATCTCTTCCGAGACTATCTCCAGCTTGTTATTGTTCATATTTGTAGTGCGAAATGTTCAAGTTACTGGGACTTCCCAATCCTATTAATAGTACTCGTTGAGGGTCTGGTGTCTTTCAGTTATTTTGCCGGGGCACCACACTAAATAGTCTCCAACACGGGCTCGTAGCCTGGAGCCAAGTTCAACGCCCTTAACACAAGTACCCCACGTTTGTGTCAGGCGATCTGCATGGTAACCATCCTGGCGTCCCACGACGGTATCTTCTATCTTCTTGCCCCGCTGCTGTACTGGTTACTTTCCTCCAGAGAGGTCATTTGTTTTTTCGCCACGGGGGGGGCTTTATCAAAATCAGTGTCAGCATTGACACTACGTGCGGACGAAGATGCCGAAAACCTCAAATCGTGTATAATCCGAATTTTAGACGGAGATACGACCACGGCCGGTGGAGACAGCTTCAGGTCTGGGATGATATACGGGTCGCGGCGCGGAAAAATAAACGCCCTCCCGAACCGTATGTAGTAAACAAATCTTAGCGAGGATACTGACAGCGTGTGGGGCTACACTGCGATGATTTGAGTATGCCAAGGCCGCGCCGATGTCCGTACCCCCCTCGGCGTGAACGGGGGCACCGCGTTAAGCGATGGCCGCCAACTGCTCCACCCCAGGGAACCCTTTTTGTCGACCGAACCAAAAACGAATCCTAGCTGCTTTCACACGCGGAACGTCCAGGGCTGTTTCAATGGCCTGCATGCACCCAAACCGGTTATACATTCGCCCGAAAAAATGTGTATACCACTCAGCCACTTGGCCCATGATCTCCAACCTGACCGCACTACTCTGCGATGCTACACGCGGCATATCTTGCAACAACGGCACACACCGATTGAAAATAACCGTCACGTCTGACGTACCCGTTCCACCTAAGCCCCCAACGAACACCGATCCTGGACGTACGCTCTGTGCATCTCACGCTGCCACTTCCGTACGCCCAATGGTGGGCCTCGACCCTGCTAAGGGGCGAGGCCCGTCCCCTTATTCACCAGCTTTGGCCGCCGAGGAGCGGGTGGAGACCCCCGCGCTCGGCCCCCGGCTGCTGCCGCCGCCGCTGCCACTGCTGCCGCTGCCGCCGCTGCTGCTTCCGCCACGGTAGCCGCCGCCACCGCTACCGGCTGCCCCGGCCCTGCCCTTGCCCTTGGCCTTCTTGGCCGGGGCTTCCGCCGCGCGAGGCTGATTAACGTGCGTGTACGCGCACGAGTTGCCGAAACGGCAATTCCCACTCTTCGTCCACTGCCGGCACACACCGTCCTGGGCATCGGTCGCTGTGGTGGGGGCGAGACGGTGTTGCTGGACATCGGCGTTGATGAGGCCGCCAAACGAAACGTACGCGGTTAGGCGAGTCCACCGCGGCACCGGGATGGGCGGGAAATCATTCACCGGCGGCGGGTAGGCCCAGCGGTGTCCGCAGAAGTCGGAGACGGCCCGTAGCTCCGGCGTGAACCTCTCCAAGTCCTTCTTGACCAGGCTCGCTAGCCTGGCCCGGTTCTCCCTGCTGTCGGCGGTCGCGAAGTGCTCCATTACGTGATCGTGTAGGAGCTTGGCCCCTGCGCTGAAAGCTTGCCGAAGCGCCTCAACGCGCTTGGAGTTCCCCGGAGTCCTGCGGAACCCCGCGAGTCGCGATCGTCACGATCGCGTTCCCGAGGATACTCAGGTGCTGCGCCAACGAAAGCTTGATGCCCGCCCCCCCGCGCGGTGCGAAGGCCAGGAAATTGATGCCGTCCAGCGCCTCGAGCATATTGTGGACGCCAGCCGAGATGTCTACTGTGTCCCCCACGTACCCCTGTACCACCGCCTTTTGCATCGACGGCGGGCGGCCCCCGCAGATGACCTGCCACAGACGGGTCGTGGGATGCCCCCACGATGCCACCGCATGATTGGTCACTATCTTTGACACTTGTTTCCCGAGCGCCGTGAACGGGTTGCCGGCGGTGTCAATACCGTGAACAGCCTGGCCGTCCACCGGCGTGCCCGCACGTTGTGGGCTGCGTGGCCGAGAGCGGCCGATAGGGGGTTGGTGGCTCCGACCCCGCTCAGGCCACCACCGTAGCCGATCTCCCCCCCCCTCCCCCTCGGACCCACGGTGAGCCCACCCGGCTGTCCGTAGGGGGCGATGTAGGGGGCGCCGGTCGCTGAGGCACCGCCGTAGCTAGCTGAGTCCCCCGGCACCCACGGCGAGTCCGCCCACCGGTCCGTAGGGGGCGCCGGTGGCTCCGGCGCCGTCCAGAATACCACCGTATGCAACCCCCGCCGGGCCCCCGGCGATCCCGCCCGCCGCCCGGGGGGGGGCACCAGCAGCTGCGGCACTTTTCAGAGCACCGCCGTATCCAACCCCCCCCGCCGGGTCGACGGTGAGCCTGCCCACTTGTCCGGGCAGACCAGCGTAGACGTGCGTGCCTCGGAGGTCGGTGGGAGGGCGCCGACGGTGGGCCCCTCGAACGACTGCACGAGCGTGCCTACTCCGGCGTGACCGCCGGCGAGGCTAGGAACCCCGGCGTCGAGGCCCCCGGGTGGCTGACCAAGCGGACCAGGGACCCCGGCGACGATCCTTCCGGGTGGCTGACCAAGCAGAGCAGTGCTGAGGAGGTCGTGACCCGGCAAGGAGGCTCCGGTCGCGGAGACGCCGGGATGCCCACCGACCCTGCCGCCGCCGTCCGCGCCCCCCCCGGAGTGGGTCCGCATATGGTGTCGACGATGTCGTTGACAGTCTTTCGGAAGGCCGCTTTGAGTTGAGCGACCTCGTTCCCCATGTCCTGCTTGAGACTGGCGACATCGATATCCGCCCCGTCGCTGTCGGCCATGGTCGTTTACCTCGACCCTCCAACACCTTTTTCTTTAAATAGAGTGGGATGCGACGGGACGGCGCGGGTCGGTAGAGGATGTGAGACGGAGGCAATGGTGGGTACTATTCATCCACCGGCATGGATGTGGGGTACTATCTGTGCACCGTCATGGACGTGGGGTACTATCTATGCACCGGCATAGACGTGGGGTACTATCTATGCACCGGCATAGACGTGGGGTACTATCTATGCACCGGCATAGACGTGGGGTACTATCTATGCACCGGCATAGACGTGGGGTACTATCTATGCACCGGCATAGACGTGGGGTACTATCTATGCACCGGCATAGACGTGGGGTACTATCTATGCACCGGCATAGACGTGGGGTACTATCTATGCACCGGCATAGACGTGGGGTACTATCTATGCACCGGCATAGACGTGGGGTACTATCTATGCACCGGCATAGACGTGGGGTACTATCTATGCACCGGCATAGACGTGGGGTACTATCTATGCACCGGCATAGACGTGGGGTACTATCTATGCACCGGCATAGACGTGGGGTACTATCTATGCACCGGCATAGACGTGGGGTACTATCTATGCACCGGCATAGACGTGGGGTACTATCTATGCACCGGCATAGACGTGGGGTACTATCTATGCACCGGCATAGACGTGGGGTACTATCTATGCACCGGCATAGACGTGGGGTACTATCTATGCACCGGCATAGACGTGGGGTACTATCTATGCACCGGCATAGACGTGGGGTACTATCTATGCACCGGCATAGACGTGGGGTACTATCTATGCACCGGCATAGACGTGGGGTACTATCTATGCACCGGCATAGACGTGGGGTACTATCTATGCACCGGCATAGACGTGGGGTACTATCTATGCACCGGCATAGACGTGGGGTACTATCTATGCACCGGCATAGACGTGGGGTACTATCTATGCACCGGCATAGACGTGGGGTACTATCTATGCACCGGCATAGACGTGGGGTACTATCTATGCACCGGCATAGACGTGGGGTACTATCTATGCACCGGCATAGACGTGGGGTACTATCTATGCACCGGCATAGACGTGGGGTACTATCTATGCACCGGCATAGACGTGGGGTACTATCTATGCACCGGCATAGACGTGGGGTACTATCTATGCACCGGCATAGACGTGGGGTACTATCTATGCACCGGCATAGACGTGGGGTACTATCTATGCACCGGCATAGACGTGGGGTACTATCTATGCACCGGCATAGACGTGGGGTACTATCTATGCACCGGCATAGACGTGGGGTACTATCTATGCACCGGCATAGACGTGGGGTACTATCTATGCACCGGCATAGACGTGGGGTACTATCTATGCACCGGCATAGACGTGGGGTACTATCTATGCACCGGCATAGACGTGGGGTACTATCTATGCACCGGCATAGACGTGGGGTACTATCTATGCACCGGCATAGACGTGGGGTACTATCTATGCACCGGCATAGACGTGGGGTACTATCTATGCACCGGCATAGACGTGGGGTACTATCTATGCACCGGCATAGACGTGGGGTACTATCTATGCACCGGCATAGACGTGGGGTACTATCTATGCACCGGCATAGACGTGGGGTACTATCTATGCACCGGCATAGACGTGGGGTACTATCTATGCACCGGCATAGACGTGGGGTACTATCTATGCACCGGCATAGACGTGGGGTACTATCTATGCACCGGCATAGACGTGGGGTACTATCTATGCACCGGCATAGACGTGGGGTACTATCTATGCACCGGCATAGACGTGGGGTACTATCTATGCACCGGCATAGACGTGGGGTACTATCTATGCACCGGCATAGACGTGGGGTACTATCTATGCACCGGCATAGACGTGGGGTACTATCTATGCACCGGCATAGACGTGGGGTACTATCTATGCACCGGCATAGACGTGGGGTACTATCTATGCACCGGCATAGACGTGGGGTACTATCTATGCACCGGCATAGACGTGGGGTACTATCTATGCACCGGCATAGACGTGGGGTACTATCTATGCACCGGCATAGACGTGGGGTACTATCTATGCACCGGCATAGACGTGGGGTACTATCTATGCACCGGCATAGACGTGGGGTACTATCTATGCACCGGCATAGACGTGGGGTACTATCTATGCACCGGCATAGACGTGGGGTACTATCTATGCACCGGCATAGACGTGGGGTACTATCTATGCACCGGCATAGACGTGGGGTACTATCTATGCACCGGCATAGACGTGGGGTACTATCTATGCACCGGCATAGACGTGGGGTACTATCTATGCACCGGCATAGACGTGGGGTACTATCTATGCACCGGCATAGACGTGGGGTACTATCTATGCACCGGCATAGACGTGGGGTACTATCTATGCACCGGCATAGACGTGGGGTACTATCTATGCACCGGCATAGACGTGGGGTACTATCTATGCACCGGCATAGACGTGGGGTACTATCTATGCACCGGCATAGACGTGGGGTACTATCTATGCACCGGCATAGACGTGGGGTACTATCTATGCACCGGCATAGACGTGGGGTACTATCTATGCACCGGCATAGACGTGGGGTACTATCTATGCACCGGCATAGACGTGGGGTACTATCTATGCACCGGCATAGACGTGGGGTACTATCTATGCACCGGCATAGACGTGGGGTACTATCTATGCACCGGCATAGACGTGGGGTACTATCTATGCACCGGCATAGACGTGGGGTACTATCTATGCACCGGCATAGACGTGGGGTACTATCTATGCACCGGCATAGACGTGGGGTACTATCTATGCACCGGCATAGACGTGGGGTACTATCTATGCACCGGCATAGACGTGGGGTACTATCTATGCACCGGCATAGACGTGGGGTACTATCTATGCACCGGCATAGACGTGGGGTACTATCTATGCACCGGCATAGACGTGGGGTACTATCTATGCACCGGCATAGACGTGGGGTACTATCTATGCACCGGCATAGACGTGGGGTACTATCTATGCACCGGCATAGACGTGGGGTACTATCTATGCACCGGCATAGACGTGGGGTACTATCTATGCACCGGCATAGACGTGGGGTACTATCTATGCACCGGCATAGACGTGGGGTACTATCTATGCACCGGCATAGACGTGGGGTACTATCTATGCACCGGCATAGACGTGGGGTACTATCTATGCACCGGCATAGACGTGGGGTACTATCTATGCACCGGCATAGACGTGGGGTACTATCTATGCACCGGCATAGACGTGGGGTACTATCTATGCACCGGCATAGACGTGGGGTACTATCTATGCACCGGCATAGACGTGGGGTACTATCTATGCACCGGCATAGACGTGGGGTACTATCTATGCACCGGCATAGACGTGGGGTACTATCTATGCACCGGCATAGACGTGGGGTACTATCTATGCACCGGCATAGACGTGGGGTACTATCTATGCACCGGCATAGACGTGGGGTACTATCTATGCACCGGCATAGACGTGGGGTACTATCTATGCACCGGCATAGACGTGGGGTACTATCTATGCACCGGCATAGACGTGGGGTACTATCTATGCACCGGCATAGACGTGGGGTACTATCTATGCACCGGCATAGACGTGGGGTACTATCTATGCACCGGCATAGACGTGGGGTACTATCTATGCACCGGCATAGACGTGGGGTACTATCTATGCACCGGCATAGACGTGGGGTACTATCTATGCACCGGCATAGACGTGGGGTACTATCTATGCACCGGCATAGACGTGGGGTACTATCTATGCACCGGCATAGACGTGGGGTACTATCTATGCGCCGGCATAGGCGTGGGGTACTATCTATGCACTGGCATAGATGTGGGGTACTACCTATGCACCGGCATAGACGTGGGGTATTATCTATGCACCGGCATAGACGTGGGGTACTATCTATGCACCGGCATAGACGTGGGGTACGATCTATGCACCGGCATAGACGTGGGGTACTATCTATGCACCGGCATAGACGTGGGGTGGCTATTATGCAAGCATTCTAAATTGGGGTACTATCTATGCACCGGCACAGACGTGAGCATTCCAAATTGGGGTACTATCTATGCACCGGCACAGACGTGGGTGGGTACTATTCATGCATTCCAAATCAGGGTACTGTCCATGCACCGGCACGGACGGGACGATTCATGCACCGGCATAGACGTGGGTGGGTATTATTCATGCATCTCAAACTGGGCGATAGTGGATACATTGTGTGCCCCCCCATGCACCGGCATGGACGGGAAGGGGGTACTATCCGTGCGCCGGCCTGGACGAGGGTGGGTACGCTAACGTCAATGAATCCATGTATTGACGTTAACAAGTCAGGGTACTATCCATGCGCTGGCGTGGACGAGGGTGGGTACTGTCCATGCGTTGGCCATGGCCAGCTGGTGCATGGTACCGCGCGAAATCGTTTCTGTTGCCCAGCACTTCATGTTGTACATATGTATGTACGTGCGGCAGTATGCTGTACATGTATGTACTTTATATGTGCAGCGCTGGTGCCCAGCACCTCACGTTGCACATATGAATGTACGTGCCGCAGCATGTCGTACATATTTATGTTTATACTCGTACGATTATATATATATTTTACACATGTATTTACGTATTATTTATACGTGCAGCGCTGGTGCCGAGTACCTCATGTGGTACATATGCATGTTCGTGCAGCAGTATGTTGTACATTTTTATCTGTATACTCGTATATGTATTTTATATGTGCAGCGCTGGTGCCTACTGTAGCACCTTATGTGGTATATATTACAAGGTTCCCCTTCGGGATGTTGGTCACTTGAACTCCCGGGGGTGTCGCAAGTCAAAAAGAGATCGCACATACTTCATAGTTCTCTTTTTTTAGCAAACATGTGGTATACTAGACTGCTGTCTTGTTCGAAGGAAAAAGTAGTACGTAGCGACCGCCATTGCTAACGAAAAACAGGTCACGAGATGATATCGTATCTGAGGTACAGTGGACTACCGGTGTATAGAAACTTTAGTTCGTTGTCCAGTCTCAGCGACTTATTTTATTTCCGACGTCGATCTAGCTATTTTGTGTAGGGTTTAAAGTCGATCCCACACTGGTGAGCTGTGTTATAAAACTGAAGTTTTATTTTGTTCGTGCCAACCTAAGCTCGTTATTCTTGACCCATAGTTTATGAACTGCAGGCACCCACTACTACGAGTATTTGTGTTGAATGGTGATTTGTTATGCCGAGTAGATCCACGAACAACTCGTGAATCGCGACGAAAACGAAGCAAAACACCCTGATAATCCGGGCGAGGCCAGGCAGACAACCTGTGAGTATGACATCTCGCCAGCCGGGCCACACTACAGCAGCACATATCACGAAGAGTACATAGAGTATACATAGTTCAGTACGAAGACTATACACACAGGGCGGACCTAGAGTACACAATAAATACTGGTACAACAGAAGAAGTGACTGCTGCTGTATACAGAACAGTACCGACAGCATAGAACAGAGCACATACAATAAACAGTACACAACGATTGAGTACACAGCACACACAGTTATATCTAGTTGTGGTGCTGGAGAGCAGAGTGTGCGCACAATAAATAGTACATAACGAGGTATCACGGCTGTTCTACGCTGTACAGATGAGTATATATATGCACAAGATAGTAATGACAGAGCTGTTGCCCGGCGAGTCCCGCCCCGGTCCTAGATAAGAGTATTTACTACATTTTGGGCGGGTACTCTGGTACGTGTTTAGCAGGCGAGTACTCATCTAAGGGTACCCGTCGAACACCTGGGTACCTCGGTGCCCGGGGCCCAAGTTCTCGGCGAGTATGAAGTGTTATCCATACCCGTGACGGGTATTGGCTGTTTTGTTGTTTTCAATCGCTGCTGTACTGCGTGGGTACGTCAAATCAGAGGGGGAAGTTTTGCTGGAATCGCATATGATACATCAAACATGCACACACGCATGCATACACAAAGAAAAACTGAACACAGCAGTAGTTCGTAGCTGTCACAATTAGACCTGCTGGATTCCCCCTGCTAGCTGTGTGCTACGGGTCCTGCGGACGCCAACAGGACACCACAGCCGTCACAAAGGCAACAATCTGAACAGCGGCTACTTCGTGTTATGCAGCTTATACTACTACTGCTGCACCAAAATACTCGTATTCGTACGTATGTAGATCGGCCTATCGTTCACGTAGATAGAGAGAGGTAAATATAATATGCCTACTCGTACTGTACATAGTACTCGTAGATATGCGTATGTACTCTACGTAGATTGCAAAATCTTGGAACCAAAATTATAATTTTACATAAAATGCGCATATGATTTTTCAAGCGTTTCGTACAACTGCTCTATTGCTGTACACAGCCCAGAGAGAGCAGACGCATGCAACATGGTATCAACTACTGCTGCACGACGCTTGATGTATGCCTCGTTCAATGTCGGTGTGATCCTTGCTGTCTCGTGCGTGGTGCGCACTGTGTGTGTTCCGTTCATGCGGCGGGCCAAAAACGAACCATCAAAATTCATACGGATCAGGTTTGTCATAGGAGTTGCGAGGCGGTGTCAAGTCGGAACGTCTCCCCTGAGTTATTTGCCAGAACTCGCGACTTTGAAGGCCCAGAGCACGCCCCACGGGCCTCGGCCGGGACCCGCACTTGCGCCGCGGTGTACACGCTGGCCCCCTGCGTGCCCCGCAGCCGACAGCGCGAGAAAAGACCCGCGGCCGGAGATGAAAAGTGAAAGTGTTCCGGGAAAATGTTCATTTAGTACCTATACATATATGTATACAAGGCTTTCCTACGGAGTGTCTTAATATAGTAAGGGCGACGCATGAAAAACGGGTTCCCTCGCCAGCAGTAGAGCGTCAACATATTGCACAGCAGCAGCAGCAGCAAAAAAAGACAGAAGCAACAACTGCACTGCTGCAGCTTCACCTAAAACCGAGGAGTGCGGACAAAGCGTTTATTATGTAGACGAAGAAGGAAACAAATAATAAAATATCGTTTTATTTTTTACCATTCTGCCGCCTGCTGGTCGAATATGCACGTCACAGTACCTCCTACATTATTAGTACGTACTTATATGCCAGTGTCTTCCTCTTCTTCGTGATGCTTCGCCCGTGCAGCAGTTATCTGTTCTCTTGGGCACGCATGCTTTTCTTCTAGGGGCGCTTCTGACTCCGTGCATCATTTGTATTATGTTTCATTTCATAATTCGTTTTTATTGTCTTTTTGTCCTTACTCTTTGGTTTTTGGCTCGTGTCGTTGTGTTCTCGTACCCGGTATGTTGGCATTTCACTTGCTTTACCTATTAATTTGCGTATATTTTGTTTGGATTTTGTTTGCCTCACAGGCTGTGACCACATCATTTGTATCTCTATAAGATTAGGAATCAGGACAGACAATGGGGGCACTGATGTAGTTGGATTGTAAAACGCATTTCAGGGTAGAAAGAACGTGTTTCGTGTGAAGACAACACACACTGCTGTTTCATACATATAAGTAGTGGTACCCCGAACTATGCCAGGGCAGCGCCGGTATAGCGGACAAAAACAAAAACACGAAATAATAACTGGGCCACGATCCACACCCTATAACGCGATCCATTGATCAGGTAAATTGACAAACTATATGTATGCCGGCATCCACGCGGAGCCCTTGTAGAAGACAAACAAAATACAAAACGAAAAAACAGGGCTCGTACAGCAGTAGCAGCAGCAGTAGCAAGCAGCAGCAGGCAGCAGAGGAGAGCACCTGAGCAGGACCTCCCCGTTTGCCCCCCATGTTCTTGTTTCCCTGTGCTGCTCTGTCTTGTGTGTGTTGTACACAGCTCACAATGTCGAGATTTGCTTGAAAGTGTCCATATTGCTGACAAAAAATATATATTCCAAATGCGTCAGCTGTGAGTTCAACCGATTGAATAGTTCATACTCAACTTTGCGAGCTGCATAGATGTTTGTTCTATGTGTTATTTGTAGTGTTCGTGTGGGATTCGTGATGTATGCCGTGTGTATGATACTCGTACCCCAGAACTCCCTTCGTACGGGTACGACTTGTTTACTTTCTATATTAGGAGCATTTTTTTCCAGAGGATAATTTCCTGAAAAAAGCGTGCCTCTTGGGGAAGTGAAAAAAACAGCAAGTTATTGGCCGGGCAAGTAACCATGGTACAGCACTATTAATGCCTCATAGACCTGTCTGTACAGCAGCAACACAGCAGTATATTATGTATGATGTCAAGTGAGGAACAAATAGTTTATTGTTTTTTACATGGGCGTACTTGGCGGTTGAACAAAATAGCAGCAGCTACGAGTACTACTACTGTGTACCGACACACACTCGGACAGCAGCACATAGCAGCAACAGCAGCAGCAGCAGCAGCAGCAGCAGCAGCAGCGGCAGCAGCAGTAGTGGCAATTAAGCAGCAGCACCAGCTTTACCGCTGCTGCCAACACCAAAAGCGATGTTAACAGGAGAAGCTTCGCCGCTGCCGACACCAGTAGCTTCTCCGCCAACTGGGGTTGGCGAGGCAGCTGCTTTGACGTCAGCGGCTTTCTTCGCCCGGCGATTAGTGGTAGTTCTCTTTGCGGCAGAGGCGGTGGTGTTCATAATGTGTGCTTTGCAAGAGAGGTCGAGGGTGTTTGTGAAGGTGGGGCTTGTGACTCGCTGAGACAGCTTGTGCCAGGCGAGTAAAAGCGGAGACGAGCGGGTCAAACGGGTGAAATAATAGAAGCTTCTGGAACATCAGTCTTTAAAGAGCTGGACTGTTTCGAATCGACAGCTGTTGAAGGTCTGGACTGCACTGTTTATCAAAAGTTGGGCAGAAAGTTGGGCCGTTTGTCGCGAGAAAGAGCTGTCTTACGGTCCTCTCGTAACGACCGACCCCAGTTAACGTAAATGTCATGTTATCTATATGTACGTGCGGCAGAATGCTGTATACATTTACATTCATGTTTCCCCCCCCCCACGTGCAGCAGTATCCTGCACGTTCACCGCCAGGTGTGTCCGCGCATATTGAAGCGAAAGATAACGGTACTTCTTGATTGTTTCAATCGCAGTGTATCCTGATTTGAATATTCGAAAATAATCATGAGTAACGACAAACTTGGTGATTATTGTTGGTTATTGCCTATGTCGCCATAAATAATCCAACAATCGTGGCTAAACACCATACATAGTCACGATTTAATCAGCCGCCACTCTATGCGTATGTCGTGCTTTATCGAGTACACCGGTATCTTGATGCCGACGATACGTGTCGTTGTATATAGACGTTATGTATAGCATGCGGCCTATTATACCATGTGTGCAACCCTTGTCATCAAGTACATCAGTATGTATCGTGAAGGCGACGAAGACCCCAGTCAACGCCATCAGTTAACAGCAGATGCTACTGCTGTAAGTGTCCGCCCATTTCTTATATTAGTGGGCTCTCCACGAACATCCATATTCACACCGTCAACGCAAAAACCGTGAGTATCAGAGTTACGTACAACGTAAACGTAACAAACAAACAGCAGTGAACAGCAGTCACGTACAACGTACACGTGGAACAGCAGAGTGATCACGATAATCGGAGCAGTACTCGTAGTCGGACGAACTATCCGGGTACCCAGTATTGGGTGAAGCTATCGCACGGCGTGCTGATATCGCCGCGTGATCCGACAACATATGCGATGGTCGCTGCCTCTGAATCTACAAGCCAGCCCTAAGTATCGAGCTGCTAGTCTTTTATCGGGTCCAGGTCTATCCGTTTTGACCGCTGTTCGACTCTCGCTTCGGACGCAGCCTACATTGAGCACATACCGGGGAAGTATCGTTCGTAGCCCTTGTCCGTGTTGCGCCGAAGACGCCGTCCTCCACCAGTCGTTGCTGTTGCAAACCAGAAAACCACACGGTAGGCCTCGACTAGGCCTACCATTCGGCAGTGGACAATATCGTGTACCTCTGCTGTGCCCGGCGCAGCTATGCACGTCAAGCTGAGGCACTCGAAAGTGAGCATCTCTCTCCTGTACCCTTGCCTCTTGTGGCAAATAAACGTCGGTAGAGCCCATGACTAATTAAAAGGTTAATTCCGTCGGTCGACAACAAAACTCATATTTCTTCATTTCTGTACTTTACTTGGAAATATCATGCAAATAACATTCCAGAAGCACAAACTATTCAAAACTACCGTAATTTCTGACTGGAAAGTACCTTCAAATTGTATTTGATGCGTATTGTTCGATTTGTGAAAATGCTGGATTTTTCTGGATTTTTCACACTGCTTCGATGGAGAAACGGATTTTTGCGTTGGGTACCTGTGGGATGGTAGGGCAATGCATTCCGAGAAGCGCACTACCCTTTCGACAGTGTTCCGGGTCAAAAAAATCAATACATGGTCGAAAGACACAAATCGAACTGAAACAAATTGAACTTCCATAAGAAACAGCCTGACAACAACTACAAGTATTAAACAACACAACACACCAATCCATCACCAAGACATCCGCGCTCGTGCACTACACGGTGGCAAACCGCATCTTTGTCGCGGGCACCCAGGGCAAGGAGGAGAGCCGTCGGCACGACTACGAGTACCTGATCGATGCAGGCTCCAACACCGCTGTCGGAATTTGACGGGCCAGGTACAACGCCAAAACATAGATATAAATAAAATGAGCATCGACCACTCAGGTGATCTTGGACCTGTTCGGCTCTGACTTCGCTTTAGACCGGACTCGCACTCGGGACCCGTTTCGAAGGCCTCGCGTTGGCTCTCTCGCCCGCTCTTCTCGAGGGTCACCCCCCTCAGCCTCCGCCGGTCACTTTCCGCCCGCGCGCACTCTTGGGTCAAGCGCCGCCGCCGAGCGCAGCGACCTCGAAGTGCGCGGATCTTGCGGAGAACAACAACTTAGCCCTTATAGGACTGGAGTCCCGTTATGGGGACAAATTGCTTAGAATTAGAGTGTTTGTCCACAAAACGGGACTGCAGTCCTGAAAGGGTTAAAATGGGCAAAACAAATAACACGACGACAACATCTATCTATCAATACAAATAATACCCGTACTCATACATTCATATCATACCATCCAGTATATGAACACTGTTTGTATGATACGCTGCACGCGTATCGTTATGTGCATGTGTATTAATATTATTACTGATAATATTAATACTTATCATATTACAAAAGCAGTAACATTGATATGKTTTTCTCATTTGATTCACATTCATATTATCATAGCACCCAATTTTTRTTTTTTTTTTTTCCATCCCATTTATTATCTTCGCACTTCTCGTCTCTCCCTCCCTAGTCGTAACTCAGATCCAGGGGTCAAAAGTAGGCTCCTCTCCCTCCTCCCCCACTACGGTTCTTGCCCTGCATTTTATCGCGCAGAGAGTGTTAGCCTTCCCAACGCTCGTCGGTATTTCATCGATTTTGCTAACTCACGCTCTCGCGCTTTCCGCTAGTCAAGATATTTGCGAGAAAAAGTCCGCACGATGTAGAGCATGCACTCGGGGGGGCTCGAACTCCGACTTTCGACGCTTAACAAGCTTCGTGGTTACCTGCTAGCCCACCGGGGCGACCGCAGGGCATATTCGCATTATTCACTCAGAATGAAAAAGCTGACCCGATTAATTAATAATGTCTTCTTCAGGTGATACTATATTAATAGCAGCATCATGCACATACATACGTAGGGTGGTACCCAATACCATACCTGGTATCAAGTAAATGACTGGTATCGTATACGTATACGTAGAGGGGTGCTAAATTTTCATCCCCACACAAACTCCATCATAAACATATTAATAAAACTTGGATATTAATAGAAAATTTCGGACGGGGGGAAAAGAAATCGAACTTGGATAAAAAACTTCGAAAGTTCATGAGGCGGGGGGAAAAAAAATCTCATCACTGTAAGAGTCCGGATACGGAGCGGAGCGGTTTCATCCTCACACATTAAATCAATAGAACTTGAAAAATTTCACTTGTCATCTACCGCGCTAGCTCACCCGACTCCTTAGCACTACGAATCAAGAGAGCACACGCGTGTCTTTGCGATACATACGCTACGCGCCAACAGCGCCCAATCATGAGAACGGGGGAGATATCAACGGCGGGGTAAGATTGCGGACCCGCGAGGATCAACGGACGTCGAGAAGTCAGTGTTTCCTGAGAATGCAAATGGCCCGAAGCGGTGAGAACTACGTTTACTGAGCTCAGACAAATGATAAGAATTGTTATGTTTGTGAAATTTTCGCACTTTTCGCAACTTTTCTCTTCGCACGAGCACTTTTCGGCAAAACGCTAAGTACCCCGGTACAGCAAGCCCGGCCGGACACATTGGTCGAGGTTTGGGCTCGATCCGAGCTCTGTGGCTCGCGTGGCGGGCGCTCGAAGTTTTTTTTCCCGCGGGAGTGGATACGCCGATTTCCCGGGTTTCGCTGCGTGAGGCCGTGTTTCGTACGTACGTGCCAGTAAATAACGATGTTCTGTTTTTAGATGTTGTCTGTTTTTTGCTCTCTCACATGCACACAGGCCAGAAACATGTATCAGATACCAGTAGACAACAGACAACATGCACAGAGCACGGCGTTACAGCGTTGCCGCCAACACCAGTAGGGAACATCGTGCGTGAGTGGCACATCTATCTGGGCTGTACTGCTGCTGTAGGTAGTTGTTTTATCCAAGGCTGCTGTCCGTAGTCCGCCACCTGTCTTGCATTCTTTGCTGTTGTGCTGTGTGTCTATGACATATCCAGGGTCACTTTGGATCGAAATGTAAGGGCCGTTTTTATTACGTGTGAGTACGGCAACTGTTATTATATTTCTGATGTTGCGGGTTCTTGCCCCAAGCACACCACCAAACTTTTAGACATCAGATAACATGCAAAGAGAACACAAACAACACGTTGCAACCCCGCCCAGCAGCACAAGCAGCAGCAGGCAACATCACGCGCATGTGGCAGGTCCGTGCTGTACTGCTGTGACTCCAGCAGCAGTAGTTGCTTTATCGGAGGCTATGATCCGTCATCGGTCATATCTACCTCTCTCCTTCTGCTGCGCTGCTGCTGTGCATGTGTATGTGCGGTGTGTCACACACTCACTGCTGTGGACACGCACGCCAGTATAAAACATATTTTGACCTTTGGTAATATGGTCAAATGAGTGCGATGCCCGGTTATTTGTTTGAAGTCGTCAGTTCGAGACTCTCGTTCATAATTTTTTCCTTTTTAGTGGGGGATAGAAATTTACTTGCTATTTGTCTGCGGGCCGAAAATGACTTGACCTTGGTATGGGGGGTGAAAAAGCGCACCGTGCATTGTTATCCCACCCACTGTTCGAAAGACGCCCGAGGTGACGAGACTCGAAATACATCCAGTATTTAGTGTGTAAGTGTATCCAGCACCTTAGCCTATATCGACTGTGGATCTGCTGCACAGTTAGCAGCAGCACCACCAGCAAGCAGTGTGTTGTTGGACCTGTGGCAGCATGCATGTACTACGCAACAGCAGAGACCCCCAGCACTACGTACTGCGTTGTACTTTGTATTTAGTGTATTATTTTTCCCTGGGGTATTCTTCCACTCCAGAGCTTTTTGGAGCCTGTCCTGTGACCACGCACTACCCCTTATAACAACAGATCACAGGGTCCGATAAAAAACACACACATACAGTACAACAGTATTATAGTAGGACGCCACAGCAATACAGGGCGGACAAAACTACCGCACGCGCTTCATGCTGTTTTATTGCTCTGCACTGCTCGTGTGCTGTCTGTGGTGTCTAGGTTACGCACGTACATAATACAAACATAAAACAAACCAAAGTGAAAAATAAACAGTCATTTTCGGCCCTGACACAAAAAATAAGCCAATTTCGACCCTCCGCACCAAAACCAGGCCAATTTCGAACCCAACACAAAAACCAAGTCATGTTTGATCCCCCACATAAAACCATGATAATTTCGACCCTAACACTGAAATCGAGTCTATTTCGATCCCCTTCTAGAACCAAGTCAACTGTGGTGCCTCTCCACACAACAAAGACGCACATAAACACACTGGCGAACATAATATAA
>MEHQ01002267.1:139133-156046 GCA_008828725.1 Saccharina japonica
TGCTTCGGTTCTATTCGCCGCCGAGGATTTGTTTTGTGGTGCTGTTGTTGCTCCGCGGATCTTCACTCGCTGCTGAAGGAATATTTGTGGAGCTTACTGCTGACTCGCGGGCCGCCTCAGCCTTGCCTTCTTCGATCCCTGATATCGTAGGCTCTCCGTTCGACCGCCACAGCCTTGCCTTCTTCGGCCCCTCTCTTCCCGATCGCGTGCCGTATGCCCATCAGACTCTCGCGTGCTGCATGCCCATCAGGCTCTCGGGATGCCCGTGGATCAGGCTTCATGTATGTTTTGTTTCGAGGTTGTTTCTTCGAGGCAGCAAGATCATTTTGTGGTTGTTTCTTGGAGATACTCGTACTCCTAGCGAAGTTCTACGTACGTACTTTTTTACCTGTATTTGTTCCAGGATCTTGGGCTTTTTTTTCGGTCGCAAGCTTCGATAGCTCGGTCTCGCAAATGCGACTACCTACTCCCAACTACCTCCCTGAGCGAGCTTTCTTTAGTCCCTTCCACCCCTTCGGCCTTGCTTCGTCGGGATACGAGTACGATACTACAGCAGCAAGCACGGCAGTCTTTGTACAGTCAGTACTACCGTAGAACAGTAGTAGTACAATAATACGACAACAAAAAGTTCAGCCGATTTTTTCTCGGGTGGATTCATACTGCCTTGGTTCTGCTGCTGTAGCTCCCTTCTTTTCAGGGTAGAAATATGAGTTTGTACGTAAAACAACAGCGTAGTACGAGCCAGGTACAAAGTACTGCTGTTTTGTACGTACGATGTAGCGAGCAGCTGGTCTGTAGCACTGCTGCTGCTGCAGTAGTACGTACTGCTGTACAGCAGTACTACTGTGGTTGTAGTGTATCGTGCTGTAGATACGAGTAGTCTGCTCCGACACGAGAGTCAGAGAAGGATTGAGACCCCCTCCCCGTTGCCGCAAGCTTTGAAATATCTCGACTATATCCACGGGCAACCGCTTGCTCGGCACGAAGTGTTTTCGCCGCACGACCAAAACTGAGCCCGACACCGGGACCGCGACTGGTGCATTTCTGACAGAAACTGAGAAATGAAGTTGCGAACTGAGTATCAACACAGTTAGCGTTTCCTTCTTCCTGCGACACTTGGCATTGCCTTGACTCTGTACGTACGTGTCAAATATCAAAACACGAGCGATCGCCATCACATTGTTGTCGTAAATCTCACAAACTATCCTGAAAACCGAGACTATCTACGGAACACCGAAAGCGACTGATCACATTTCTGAGACTGAGTACTGTTGAGACTGAGAAATGAGGTTGCGAACTGAATATTTCAACACGCAACATTCCCTTCTCCCTGCAACACTTGGCATTACTTTGATTCTGCACGTCAGATATCGAAACACGACCGAGCGCCATCACATTGTCGTAAATATTAAGGATGGTACGAAATAACTGATGTGCCAGGTAAATTGCCCTATCCGAAGCATGGGTGCCGGCGAATGCCGGCACCCATGCGGAGCCCTTGTAGACATATATGTGAATTACTACTGTAGTACAAGGCTTTCCTTCGGAGTGGCCGTCTCTATACACAAATACAAAATTTTTAGTCAGCTTTGGGCTATGCCGCCATTTGCAGTTAAATGCTGCAATTGCAGTAATAGCATAAAGGTGACTAAATATGTATAGTTACAAGGGGGCTTCGCCGCCGGCCCAGGCCGTCGGCGAAGCGAAGGAGGAATAAGGCCCGCAATACATCAGGTAGTTTACGATGCCAAGGGACCGAGAGGCTAAGGCTCCAGTTTACGATGCCAAGGGACCGTTGAAGAGACCCAGTTTGTATTGTTGATTCCTGACGTAATGAATGATGCAAAAAAGGCCCATAACATCGAAAGAAGTCCCGTTAAAATATTTTCGATTATTGATCCCTGACGCAATAAATGAGCCCCAATCAAAGGCGCACTCTCCAGCAAGAAAACACACAAAGCAACGCAATGAGGCAAGCAAAGCCAAACCATGGAATAAAATCGACGGACTCTAAAATATGGTATACCCAAGCCACTTTCCCACAACGCACGACAGACAACTAAAGGAGTGACGCGAAAGAAGCCCAACCCATCCATGTAAAAAAGCACAAAACATCAAAATATAGGGTGTTTTTCCGTGCAACACCATGCAACACCATGCAACACACGCTAGACCAACGCCACATCCATCTACGCTCTCGTGTCCGGCAATGGTGCCCAAGAAGCCAAAGCCATGAAAAATCCACGAATGCCACGAATGGAATATTCCACTCAACCGCTACTACCAAATAAAACGAAAACGATTTCCCGTGCTGCACACGATAGTCAACCGCTTAACAAATCGGGAAATCGACAAAACAATTAAAATATAAAAAGCGTTTTCCCGTGCAGCACACGCCGGACAACCGCCACGAACAGAATATTGTAATGGTATGGGCTAGGAAGGCCGGAATTACCTCTGCATAGGTAATTGGTCCGTTTTCGTATAACTTGGATGGCATTCGTATTCGGTATTCGGGGTATTTATAATATCTGTGGGCCATACTTGAAGCCCGGGGATTAATATAAGCTGCTTCTCTTCTACGCTTGACTCTACGGAAAGTGAGTAACACCAAGGATGCTTAATAGACGAACTGTTTGGCGGAATCGTTAGGAAAATCTGTTAAAAATATGCAGTCAATAGTAAGGGTGCCACACTATTTCCAAGTCTTTTTATCCCCAAAAGTGCGCAGGTCATCTGATACAGTTCTAAAAAATAGTATGCATGTACCCTGCATGTACGGTAATACGCAGATAATTCATAACCACGTCGTACTATGATGTAATATGCTTGCGTAGGATATCGAATTATGTACGAGTTTGGATTTCAAATCCGTTCTTGCGCCACTCCCCTAGGCATGTCCTGGAGGGGAACCTTGTAACTTGTATATTTGTGTAAGAAAAGATGAAGCGGTGAGTTGTCTATGGGTTCTCATTACATCAGGATAAAGTAGGTGACGCAATAATAGGGGTTGGAGTTTTGTGTATACGGGTTGGAGTTATGTGTTGGGTATCAGTAGGTAGGGGTTGGAGTTATGTGTTAAGTACCAGTAGGGTTATGTGTAAGTATACGGGTTGGAGTTATGTGTTTAAGTATCAGTAGGTAAGGGTTGGAGTTATGTGTTAAGTATCAGTAGGTAAGGGTTGGAGTTATGTGTTATGTATCAGTAGGGTAATGTGTACGCCCGGTGTATGAGTGTAAGTAGGTGGCGTAGTCGGTCAGAGTGGCCGTCTCTATACACAAATACAAAATTTTTAGTCAGCTTTGGGCTATGCCGCCATTTGCAGTTATATGCTGCAATTGGAGTAATAGCCTAGAGGTGACTAAATAACTTCTATATTTGTGTAAGAAAAGGTGAAGCGGTGAGTTGTCTGGGAGTACTCATTACATCAGGATAAAGTAGGTGACGCAAGGATACGGTTTGGAGTTTTGTGTATACGGGTTGGAGTTATGTGTTAAGTATCAGTAGGGTTATGTGTAAACCCGGTGTGTGAGTGTAAGGAGGTGGCTTCATAGTCGGTCGTACTCGGTGTGTAATACCTAGGTAGCAGGCGGTATGTTAGGGTTAAGGGTGGAATAGTGTATGGCATGTGGATCATATATGTATAGGTACCAAACAGACATTTTCCCGGAATACTTTCACTTTTCACCTCCGGCCGCGGGTCATTTCTCGCGTTATCGTCTGCGGGGCACGCAGAGGGCCGCGTGTGCAGCACGGTGCCAGTGCGGGTCCAGCCCGAGGCCCGTGGGGCGTGCTCTTGGCCTTCGAAGTCGCGAATTCTGGCAAATAACTCAGGGGAGACGTTCCGACTTGACACCGCCTCGCAACTACTATGCAAAACCTTTTGTACGAAGTACGACTGTTTTTTTATCCGCATGAGAACGGAACACCCACAGCACGCACCACGCACGAGAGAACAAGGACCACAGCGACTTGACATTGAACGCGGCACACATCAAGCGTCGTGCAGCAGTAGTTGATACTATGTTGCATGCGTCTGCTCTCTCTAGGCTGTGTACGTAGAGCAGTAGTAGCAGTTGTACGAGACGATTAAAAAAATATATGAGCATTTTTTGTAAAATTTTAAAATTTGGTTCCAGTATTTTGGAATCTAAGTTGAGTACGTACACAAGATCTACGATTAGGCAGGTGTGCATGTCATATCTACAGTTAGTACCTCTGTCTACGGAAACGATAGGCCGATCTCATATAGCCGTGTCGTAGGTGCTTTGCCACATGCCACATACCAATACTCCTCCTGCAGTACGAGATAGAGAGTGGTAGGCAAGTACAGTTGTACGTTCAGTTGTACGTACGTACAGCAGTACGTACGTACAGCACTGGGGCGTGCTCTGGGCCTTCAAAGTCGCGAATTCTGGCAAAAATTGGAGCAAACCGTGGCATAGACTGCTGTATTGTTCAAAGGAAAGAGTAGTAGCGACGGCCATTCCTAACGAAATTATTGTGACGAGATGATCTCGTATCTGAGGTACAGCAGTGATGTGTGTTTGATATATGCGATTCCAGCAAAACCTCCTCCTGTGATATTAATATCACCCGCGCTTTACAGCAGCGATTAAAAATAACAAAACCGCTATTAATAATACCCGTCACGTGTATGGATAACACTTCGTACTCGCCGATAATTTGGGCCCATCAGGGCTCCCGGATATCCAGCTGTTCGGCGGGCACCCTTAGACGAGTACTCGGCTGCTAAACGCGTACCAGGGTACCTGCCCAAAAGTTATTACGTACGAGTGAATACTCTTATCTAGGACCGGGGCGGGGCTCGTCGGGCAACAGTTCTGTCATACGTAACTATCTTCTGTATACTCAGCTGTACAGCGACCACCGTGATAACTACAGTACCACTACTGCTGTGGGATCGACTTTAAAATCCTACAAGAAATAGTAAGATCGACTCAGAAACAAAACAAGTCGTTGAGTCTGGACACGAAACTGAAGTTTCTCAACACCGGGAGCCCACTGTACCTCAGATACGATATCATCTCGTGACAGTTGTCTCGTTAGGAATGGCCGTCGCTACTGCTTTTTTTACAGTCTATGCCACAGGTTTGCCCCAAAAAAAATAACTTTGAAGCATGTGCGATCTATTTTCACCTTGCGACACCCCCGGGATTTCAAGTGACCAACATCCCGAAGGGGAACCATGTATGACGTACAAGTTGTTGTTGACGGGATGATTCGGGACATTAGGGAAGATAGTGCCGGCCACTACGACGTTAATGGTAATATGATAGAGTTGTTGGGCTGCAGCAATTTCGATGTAGCCAGCGTAGGAGTTTGGATGAGACATGATGGCTAAGTAGTCTTGTAGGCTGTTGTAGTTTGTAATAATGAGCACATACTCGTACTTAATTGGTCTTGGGTATAGTGGAATACTGTCGCACGATAAATCACTGCAGGGTGTATTTAGTCGGAGGTGGCATCAGCACCACCACCACCACCAGCAGCAGCAGCAGCAGCAGCAGGAGGACTGGTCGGTCGTTTGCTGGTATATGCGGGAGAATTATCATACTCAACATCAACAGGGTATAAAAAGAAGATAACGTATAAAACACGAAGAAAAAACTAACTTGCTGCACAACCGATCGATCGGGTATGCGTTTTTTATGGTCGGTTGTTTACTGGTATATGCAGGATAATGGTTCCTTTGTGGAGATACGACGGGTATGAACAACAACCACAGCAGCATCGTACAAACATAAGCAGTGGTTGCAACAGCAGCAGAATGATCCCCTTTCTTTCCATCCAACTATAAAAAAATGAAGAAAATAACTAACTTGCTGCACAACCGAGTGTATCGATGAAGAAATAATAACTTGCTGCACAATCGATCGATCCCGTATGCGTTTTTGTGGTGGGTGGTTTTCTGGTATATGCGGGATAATGCTTATTTTGTGGAGATACGACGGGTATGAGCAACAACCACATCAGCATCGTACAAACATGAGCAGTGGATGCAGCAGCAGCAGCAAGAACCACAGCAGCATCGTACAAACATGAACAGTGGTTGCAGCAGCAGCCTTATCTATTTTGAGCAGATGATGTATGAGCAACAACGACAGCAACATCGTAAAAAAATGAGCAGTGGTTGCAGCAGCAGCAGCAGCAGTCCGGGATAATGATCATACTCAACATCAACAGGGTATAAAAAGATAATGTAAAAAAAAATGAAGAAAAAAACTAACATGATGCACAACCGATCGATCGCGTATGCGTTTTTTGTGGTCGGTTGTTTCCAGCAGCAGCAGCAGCAGAAAAATGCGGAAAACAATTCAACAGCAAAAACAAAATATGTGCATTCGTACACCGCAGCTTTCTCGGGAGCTAGAATGAGCTCCGCCTTCTTTCATAAAAACAAAATAATTAAAAAAATAATGAAGAAAACAAATCACTTGCTAATCAACAGGGAAACAAAAACCGGAATGTGTGCGTGAGCAATATATTATTTCGTGCCATAAATAGTTAAAAAAAAAAATTCGGAGTTGGGGCACACGAAATGATACGCATGACGTTGTATGAGTTGTTGGTAATAATGAGCACATACTCGTACATTAATTGGTCTTGGGTATAGTAGAATACTGTCGCACGATAAATCACTGCAGGGTGTATGTAGTCGGAGGTGCATCAGCACTGCTATCTACAGCAATGGCCACTGCGTGATCAGGAGATGAAACTAATCCCAAACATGAGCAGTGTGGTTGCAGCAGCAGCAGCAGCAGCAGGACGGGTCGGTCGTTTCCTGGAATATCGGGGATAATTATCATACTCAAAATCAACAGGGTATATATATCTTGCTTGGGTCAACATGATCATAGCCGGAAGCGCCACAAGGTATCTTCGAGGGTCAACCAAATCATATCCTTTCATACAAAAAAGTAGCCGGTAAACATGCCTATAAACGCCAAAATGTGTTTTCCAAAACATAGTTTGGAGAGAAGAAAGGCGGGAAAAATTGGAAAGCGGAAAACGTATCATATCCTCAAAATTACGACAGAAAATTCGAAAGGGTGACAGCTTCGCAAGTGGAACATTTCACAATGTTCGACACCATTAAAAGAAAAAGAACAAACCACCGCGAAAGCGGGACAACTTCGTAGGTGGAACACTTGTCAAAGTTCGATCATAACAAAAAAAAAACCGCGCAAGTAACCCGTGACCCGTTAACCCTTTCAGAACTGCAAAAGGTATCCCACACTAATTCCAAGTAGTTTGTCCCCAAAAACCTGGGACCAGTTCTCAAGGGGTTAAGATGATACGGACCACTGTGCGGACCACTCTCTACTTCAAGCACAGATCTATATGTATGTCTATAACCCGGATTCCTTCGGCTTCGGTGCTGCTCGGATTGCACTTTTCCTGCATTATCAGGCGTACCTTATTTACGACCTGTGGTACCTTATCTTGCGACCGGGCTGATTTATGATGCAATTCGTTGACGGTTAGTTATTTTGGTCATTGGTTTGGGTACCTTATTTTACGACCGGTACTAAAAAAGTGGCACCTTATTGTGATACGAAATTTCGTTCTGGGTTGACGTTTGTTCGTATTTGTCGTACGGCACGTCGCTTCATTAGGCTCCGACTGACTGCTGTTCTCGTTGGTGGTGGTGCCGTTATCGTTACTTCAAGTGGGATGCGTGCTATCTCAAGCGCTCAGCTCGTGCATCATCATAGTGTAATGGTTGGGATTCGAAGCCGCTCATTACGATTTAATAATGCAGCCGGACCATTAGACTATTAAATCTACTGTAACAGTAATATCGTCTCCCCTTCTGTCAAAAATAGCAAATCAACACTATAAATAGTTCAACTCATCAATAAATCGATTCCATCCACCCCTATGAACATCCCTACCCCTTCTATCAATATTATATACCTGTCAAAGAAGACACTGTTAATAGCTGTGAGATCGAGGGTATATACGTACGAGAGCATATACGTACGAGTAGGAGGGTAGAAAATATGTTTGTTCACTTTCTCCATCTGCGTCTCTGCTGTGCGTACTCTACTAGTAACTACGAGTATCTTCGAGGTCTGATGAAAGAGTATATACGGAATTTCGTTTGAGTGAGAACTCTGAAATTGGAAGCACGATTTAATTAATCTATGCACGTATCATAATAATAGTATCATGGGTACTATTTACGACGTTGGATCATGGTATTGTACAGACGTGAACATATCAAAGTCGATGCTATATATGTACAACATTCAACATTCCACATTTGTTTTTGGCTCACCTCCAGGGGATAGGGGTAACTTTTTGTCAATTAATATATGTTGAGGCGTTTCGGTTCATTTTGAGCATATTTAGCACAACAGATTAGGCAGTGTGTGTGGTGTAGAAAGCGCGAGAGCGTGAGTTGGCAAAATTCGATGAAAATCGACGAGCGTTGGCAAGGCTGAACCCTCTGCGCGATAAAAATCAAGGCAAGAACCGTAGTGGGGGGGGAGGGAGAGAAGCCTACTTTGTGACCCGGATCTGAGTTACGACTACGAGTAGGGAGGGAGAAAGACAGAAGTGCGAAGATAATAAATGGGATGGAAAAAGAAAAGAAAAGAAGAGGCAAAGGACGACCGCAAGAATTATACTGCTACTACTACTGTTGTACCCTCGATTGATTGTAGCGGACGCCCTGCTGCTGTGCCGCAGCTTTCCGGCCCACTGTCAATGAAATGACAACGAGCCTTCGATCCATTCTTATTTCGTACCAATACGTCCGTAAATGTAATGTTGTTTCGATATTCATTTTATCAAACAAGCGGTTGTTATATTTACGGACAGAGTGGTACATAGTGAGTGGTGCTTCGCGCAGCAAGATATACCTACATCCACATCAAGTGCGTGGTGTACGCAAACGACGACAACATCAACAGGGACGTACTTGGCGCACTACATAACTGCTGCTGACCTCTCGACTACTGCTGTGTGCCGAATCACACTACTCCTGCTGCTGCTGCTGCTTGCTGCTGCTGTAGCAGCAGCACATCGGTGGAAACGAACAAAAAATGTCAACAACGCGGCCCGAACAACAGAACAGCAGAGGAGGAGTGTAGGTTTGTTGGTGGCGGTTGGCCTCATCATCATGGTGGGTGTCGTCTTGAGGTAGGGAAATGTGCACGATATCGGGTCTGCCTGTCCATCCTAGGTGATGCATGGTAGGTGTTCTGATACACGCAGGTAGCTATAGTGCACCGTGGGTATGCCGCCTCACACGCATGGTGCTGCGTGGTGCTGCTGCTGCTGCTGGGTGGCAGGGTTGCTGCAGCGATGTACAATAGCCTGAGGGTTGTACTCGTAACGCTCTGTTTGTGCTCAGCAGCAGTGTAACGGCACTGCTGACCAATCACAGTAATTTTGCAACTCAAAATGCAACTCAAAGTTCGCGTGTGATTGGTGGAAACTCGACATTCATTTTTTATTTTCAAGTTGTTTTTTATTGCAAGTCATAACTTTTGACCCTATTCCTTGGCCCAGTGCTTTTTGTTTTGCCCTCTGTTGAAGTTTACTTTCACAAATTGTGACAGAACGCCTCAGTTACTTGAATAATAGCTTTTCAAAATGAGCTGATCTGGAGAATCTGAATAAAATACGACTCGAAATAACGGCCCTTAGTGTGTGTATGTATTTCCAGTATCCCAGCATTATATACCACCGTTTGTTGCAGTGAGTTCAGTACGCGTACTATTTTTGCGTTTGTATTTATTTTACTCCTGGAGGTAAAATACTCCGCTCCAGAGGTATTGGAAGCTGTCCTGTGACCAAAGACTTGCATCGGGGCGATGGGTTAATTTGAAAATAATTAAAACAACAATATTCGTCATGTGCTACTACTGTGGGTACTGTACATGTACTCCAAGTGTTGCGGGGTTCGGTCTCAGTTGAGTTGTTGAGTATTAACGTATTTTTATTGTCAGAGGGGTTTTCTTCCTTGGGGTGGCTAGACACTCAGTGAAGGTTCTTAACTCGAACGGTCGTTCACTCGCTTGGTTTTCTTCACCAGCGGGTTGGTCCAGAGTTGTGCTGCGAATGGCTTGAGTTTGGATTTGCATGTTGAGTATTAACGTTGTTTTATTGTCAGAGGGGTTGTCCTCCCTTGGGGTGTCACATTACTGAGAGTAATCTCTTAAATCAAACGGTCGTTCCCGCGTTTGGTTTTCTTCACCAGTATGCTTGTCGAAAGTTATGCTGCGAATGGCTTGAGGTTGGGTTTATATGTTGTTGAGTATAAACGTTGTTTTATTATCAGTTGAGTTGTTGAGTATTAACGTGTTTTATTGTCAGAGGGGTTTTCTTCCTTGGGGTGGCTAGACACTCAGTGTAAGCTCTTAAATCGAACGGTCGTTCACCCGTTTGTTTTCTTCGCCAGTGTGTTTATCCAGACTTGTGCTGCGAATGGCTTGAGGTTGGATTTGCATGTTGTTGAGTATTAACGTTGTTTCATTGTCAGAGGGGTTGTCCTTCCTTGGGGTGTCACATCACTGAGGGTAAGCTCTTAAAACAAACGGTGGTTCCCGCGTTTGGTTTTATTCACCAGTCGGTATGTTCGTCGAGAGTTGTGCTGCGAATGGCTCGAGGTTGGTTTTACTTGTTGAGTATTAACGTTGTTTTATTGTCAGAGGGTTTTCTTCCTTGGGGTGACTAGGCACTGAGTGTAAGCTCTTATATCGAACGGTTGTTCCCGCGTTTTGTTTTCTTCACCATTGTCTGATATAATTAATATTATATAAATCTTCAGCCCACGCCCGGATCACCAGGTTTCGAACGTGTCGTTGGCTACTGCTGCGTTTTTTCTTTTTTTTTCTTCCACAGAGATTAATCGAACATTGTTTAACGGGCCCTTGGCATCGAAAACTGCCGTTTGCAGTCAATTCAAACTTACACGCGGGTGTTAGCTTCGTCGGCGGCCTTCACTAGGCCGCCGGCGGAGCCCCCTTGTACATATTTATACCATTATGTTTTTGCATACACCATTTCTTCGCTAATCGCTCTCGGGCTCCCGCGGGTCAAATCGGCTAACCGTGGCTCCGTATTCCCCTTTTTTCAAGGTTTATTACGGTACTTGATAATCGAGACAGGACGGGACGGGACTGATTTTGCTTGTTTGGCTAGGAAAAAAATGAAGACGGGACGGAACGGGACGGTAAAATGACGACCAAACAGGTTGTCGAGACGGGGCGGGACGGGACAGTGGCTGTACAATTTTTCAACGGGACGAGACGGTAAATTTCAACGGGGGGGATTTTACGACGGGTCGGGACGGTAAAATTCAACGGGATGTTTTTCTACGACCGGACGGGACGGTAATTTTTAACGGGAGTGATTTTCTTGACGGGACGGGACGGTAAAGTTCAACGGGGTATATTTTGATGACGGGACGGGACGGTAAGTGGCAACGGTTGGATAATTTGTCGACGGGACGGGACGGGACGACGGAACCAGTTCGACGACGGTTTTACCGTCCCGTCTCGTCCGGCCGTTACCGTCGTCCCCGTCCCGTCAAAATACCGTGATAAGCCTTGCCTTTTTGCCCTATACCTCCCTCACGGTGGCAAGGGTGTCCCGGCTGTCAGCGCTGATGTTTGCGTGTCGTTGCGTGTCATTGAGTTCCACCTCATTCGTCTGAACACACATCTATATTATTAAATGCTGCTATTCTGTCTGTTTGTCTGTAATTGAGCAGCGCTATTCAAAGCAGTTCAGCCCCACCTTGCCCCATGGGAACGTAGGGAGGCTGGGTGCCACAACGCGCAGAACACTGGGTCCCATGCCGCGCCGAGCCGCGGCCGTGGCGCAATCCCGATGCAGTTCTTGCAGCGATCTAGCCAGCCTACCTGCTGAGTTACAATTTTTTTATTACTATTCTGGCAGCTGATTGGTTGCCCAAATCCGTACCAGTGGCTGCTGGCTCTTTCTAGAACATCGGTGCTGAAAAGAGCCACCGAGGTTCCGCCAAACCCGGGGAGGATAGGCTCCCATCCCCGGATCATAAATCCTTCCAAATATCTACAACTCCGACCAACCGGAGACAAAAACGGCGACTTCCCGGGTCGACACTGCCCCGCACGGTATGGAAACCCCACCCCCATCAGTTGGTCACTGATTAGCTGAGGCTCAGGGCCGCACCCGGGGATGATATGATCCCATCCCCGGGTCAGACATCCTTCCACACACGTACAATTCCAACGACCTGGGGACGAAAACCCAGACATCCCCCGGGTCGATACCGCCTCACAAGGTGTGGAAACCCCAATACCACGGGTAGATTTTCCAGAATTTACTGTTGCCTTGCCCTCACAAAGAGCCAGCGTGCCGCAAGAGTTGCCCCTCGGGGCAACGTCGAAGTCCCGCCAAACCCGGGGAGGATAGGCTCCCATCCCCGAGTCATAAGTCCTTTCATACATGTACAACTCCAACAGCCCGGGGACGAAAACGGACATCTCCCGGGTCGGTACCGCCCCGCAAGGTGTGGAAACCCCAGCACTACTGGCTGATTGCTGCTTTTAATCTGGGGCACTGGAGTTTATAGAGCCAGCACGCAGCGAGGGTTTCCCCTCGGGGCAACGGTGAGGTCCCGCCGTACCCGCGGATGATATGATCCCATCCCCGGGTCGTAAACCCCCCCATACATCTACAACTCCAACAACCCGGCAATGTTTTAGTAGGGGGACCTGGGGGAAAAAATAAAAAAAAGAGAGAGAACTAATTCCAAGTCTTGCGGAGGTTTTTTCGATACGGGCTACGGGGTTGCTCAAGTTTTCGAGTATTTTTGTTTTCCGTCCGATGCCATGTGCCCTCTGCTGCGAGGCCACCGCGAGCGATGCAGTTTTAATCTCGGCATGAAAATAGGCTCATTCGAACAATCTTGTGTAGGGCTATCGAAGGTGTTGAAATCAAATCAATGCGTGGGAGCATGAAGGATATATGTATCATCTGGCGGAATGCTTCCCTGAAAAAAGCAAGTTGCGGTATGGACGACCCACCAAGGGGTGGTGGGTGGCATCAGCCACCCCCGACGCAGAATGATACGTACGTTCCGCTCTCGTTGCGACGATAACAACAGCAGCACGCTGCAGCAGCAACAATACAGCAACAACAGCCTGCCGTTGTACTCGTACGAGTTCCAACAAGCTCTCTCCATCGAGCTTTCTAACCTCAGTGAGGCGCTTCTGCGTGCTCGCCGCCGTGCTCTGTCCGGCGGCGGGATTGACATTTTTGCATTTTTTTTTTGCATTTTTTAGTGCTCGTGATTGGTCTACGTCACGATTTTTACGATTTTTTTGTGCTCGTGATTGGCCTAAATCACGATTTTTCAGGTCCCACCACTGCGAAATTGCCTCTACCCGCGGACGAAAACGGACATCCCCCGGGTCGATAACGCCTCACAAGGTATGGAAAACCCAACCCCACGGACAAATTTACGGTTGCCTGGCCCTCATAGAGCCAGCGTGCGGCGCGAGTTGCCCCTCGGGGCAACGTCGAAGTCCGGCCGCACACGGGGATGATAACATCCCATCCCCGGGTGATAAATCCTTCCATATATCTACAACTCCAACAACCCGGAGACGAAAACGGACATCCCCGGGTCGATACCGCCCCACAAGGTGTGGAAACCCCAACCCCACGGGCTAATTTACCAAGGCTTATCACGGTATTTTGACGGGACGGGAACAATGGTAACGGCGGGACGGGACGGGGCGGGACGGTAAAACCGTCGTCAAACTGGTCCCGTCGTCCCCTCCCGCCGAGAAATTCTCCAACCGTTGCCAATTACCGTCCCGTCCCGTCAACAAAATCTGCCCCGTTGTACTTTACCGTCCCGTCCCGTCAAGAAAATCACTCCCGTTGAAAATGTTTGGACTGTCATTCACCGTCCCGTCCCGTCACTGCACCGTTGTCTTTACCGTCCCGCCCCGCAGACAAAACTTGCCTCTCCCGCCAAGATTCACCCCTGCCTGTTGTCTCTTCCCGTCCATTCCCACCAAGAATTTACGAATTTACCTTTCACATTGTGATTCATTTTTTTTCCATACACACCAAGCAACAACGAATACATATGTTTAACAGCAGTCTGGTATATAATGTACATTAAATTGAAGTTATACGAATTTACGAAATACGAAAATATATACCCGTATATGAAAATATGAAAATTTGTTGTTTTTTCCGGCATTTATTATTCACTACTACGTAGTTCGTATCGTACGATTTTCAGTGGCAACACCCACCAACAACCCGCTCGCACCTACACACAGACCCACACAGCACAGCGACGGCACCAGTGCGCGAGTAGTAGTACCGCCATGGCCGGCACCGCGCCATGTATGCGTATTTCACGATCACGGCTGAGCAACCAGCACCGGCACCAGCATGGTACATATTTCGCCGTGCCGTCCCGTCGCGAAGAAAAATGTATTTACCGTCCCGTCCCGTCGTGAAAATTTACATTTACCGTACCATCCCGCCGTGAAAAATTACATTTACCGTCGAAATGATGTTTACCGTCCCGTCCCGTCGTGGAAAAACATCCCGTTGAATTTTACCGTCCCGTCCCGTCGTGAAAATCTACCCCGTTGAAATTTACCGTCCCGTCCCGTTGAAAAATTGTACAGCCACTGTCCCGTCGCGTCCCGTCTCGACAACCTGTTTGGTCGGCGTTTTACAGTCCCGTCCCGTCTTCATTTTTTTCCCGCCAAATAAATAAAATCAGTCTCGTCCCGTCCCGTCTCGATTATCAAGTACCGTGATAAGCCTTGAACATTTACGGTTGCCTTGCCCTCATAGAGCCAGCGTACGGCGAGAGTTGGCACCGAACGTACCAAAACTGAGCCCGCCACCTCAACTGGTGCACTTCTGCCAGAGACTGAGAAAGGAAGTTACGACCTGAGTATCAACACTCAGCGTTTCCTTCTTCCTGCAACATTTGGCATGGGCTTGACTCTGTACGTATGTGTCACGCATCAAAACACGAGCGAGCGCCATCACGTTGCTGTCGTAATTCTCACAAACTATCCTGAGAACTGAGACTATCCAGGGAACACCGAAAGCGACTGATTACATTATTTCTGAGACTGACTGTTGAGACTGAGAAATGAGGTTGCGAACTGAATATTTCAACACGCAGCATTCCCTTCTTTCTGCAACACTTGGCATTGCCTTGATTCTGCACGTATGCGTCAGATATCGAAACACGAGCGAGCGCCATCACATTGTCGTAAATATTAAGGATGGTACCAAATAACTGACGTTGTACCAGATACTATCCTATCCGAAGCATGGGTGCCGGCGAATGCCGGCACCCATGCGGAGCCCTTGTATAATATGTACAAGGCGCTTCGCGTAGCGGGCGGACCCGAACCGCCCGCTACGCTCGCTCATCAAGGACACGAAATAATGTGAAGAAAGAAAGTCACAGGTGGCACATAAATGAAGGAGGAAACCGGCGACTTGCAAATGCCAAGAGCTCCATGTTCCAGGACAACAAAGCTGTATGTTCGAAAGAGAAAACACAGCAACACGGCCCACGGATAGATACAGCTCCATGCTCCAGGAGTGTGTTCGAAAGGAAGGGAACGCACAGCAACACAGCTCACAGCACGGCGCTGTGCTGCCTGCTGTGGGTGTGATTTGTGCCTTTTTCGAGACTTATGTGTGGTAGTACAACAACAACAACCACAACAAATAGTAGTAGCATGGTGACAACAAATCGACAACTACAGCAACAGCAACGACAACGGAAACCACCCCCACCCCCACCCCCACACACCCACCCACCCACCCACCCAACATGTGCTACAGCAGCACAGCAGTATACGCCGAACTATGTGCCAGAGCGAGGCCGGTATTATAGCGGACAAAAAAAAATGCCGGCATCGATGCGGAGCCCTGTTAGCATCTTGCCGGCACCCACGCGGAGCCTTTGTATCCGACACAAACGAAACAAAGCATTTTTTTTCCAGATTCTTGTTTTTCGGAGCTTTTCATCTTGAAAGTAGTCTAAAAACCGCTAACTCGGCCAGTTTTGGGTCGTTTTCGATTCTGACCGAGGTTCTGGAGATCCATTTTTTCACTTTTTGTGTACTCTTTGAAAAAAAAAACTTGATTCAAGTGTGGAAAAAAAAACTTGAAAATTAGTGTGGATATGTTGACTTGATTGTAGTGTAGGGATTGGCTATACCGGCACCCACGCGGAGCCCTTGTATCGGACAAGAACATAAAAAACACCATTTTCCCACTATCTTTGTTTTTCGGAGCTTTTGATATGGAAATTAGTGTAAGAACCGCTAACTCGCCCAGTTTAGGGTCGTTTTCGATTCTGACCGAAGTTCTGGGAATTCGTTTTTTTTTCTTTACTCTGTAAAAATAACACTTGATTTTAGTGTTGTAATAAGTATCATGAAATCAGTGTGAAAATTGTATCTTGAAATTAGTGTGGATAGTTTGACTTGATTTTAGTGTAGGTATTAGCAAGTAATGGAAGGAAGCGGTAAGGAAGCGGTGTCAAAGTGGGAGGCCTGAGAGGCAAGGGACGGGACAACCCGGCCATTTCAAGAAAAAGGCAATTTCCTTGCACGAGCGTAGCGGACGGCATCAGCCGCCCTCGGAGGGGAGCGTTGCTTTCTTCGCAATAGTTTTTCGTGTTGGAAGATAGATATTCGCTTTGTCCTGTATTTGCCGACATACAGTGTGAACATGGAGCTCTTGGCATTTGCAAGTCGCCAGTTGCCTACTTATTTATGTTCCTCTTTGTACCCTTTCAATTGTTTGCTTATATTCTGTCCTTCGTACGAGCGTAGCGGGCGGGTTGTCCGCCCGCGCAGCGCGAGCGCCTTGTATATGCTTACTT
>MEHQ01002267.1:160244-214978 GCA_008828725.1 Saccharina japonica
AATATGTACAAGGCGCTTCGCGTAGCGGGCGGACCCGAACCGCCCGCTACGCTCGCTCATCAAGGACACGAAATAATGTGAAGAAAGAAAGTCACAGGTGGCACATAAATGAAGGAGGAAACAGGCGACTTGCAAATGCCAAGAGCTCCATGTTCCAGGACAACAAAGCTGTATGTTCGAAAGAGAAAACACAGCAACACGGCCCACGGATAGATACAGCTCCATGCTCCAGGAGTGTGTTCGAAAGGAAGGGAACGCACAGCAACACAGCTCACAGCACGGCGCTGTGCTGCCTGCTGTGGGTGTGATTTGTGCCTTTTTCGAGACTTATGTGTGGTAGTACAACAACAACAACCACAACAAATAGTAGTAGCATGGTGACAACAAATCGACAACTACAGCAACAGCAACGACAACGGAAACCACCCCCACCCCCACCCCCACACACCCACCCACCCACCCACCCAACATGTGCTACAGCAGCACAGCAGTATACGCCGAACTATGTGCCAGAGCGAGGCCGGTATTATAGCGGACAAAAAAAAATGCCGGCATCGATGCGGAGCCCTGTTAGCATCTTGCCGGCACCCACGCGGAGCCTTTGTATCCGACACAAACGAAACAAAGCATTTTTTTTCCAGATTCTTGTTTTTCGGAGCTTTTCATCTTGAAAGTAGTCTAAAAACCGCTAACTCGGCCAGTTTTGGGTCGTTTTCGATTCTGACCGAGGTTCTGGAGATCCATTTTTTCACTTTTTGTGTACTCTTTGAAAAAAAAAACTTGATTCAAGTGTGGAAAAAAAAACTTGAAAATTAGTGTGGATATGTTGACTTGATTGTAGTGTAGGGATTGGCTATACCGGCACCCACGCGGAGCCCTTGTATCGGACAAGAACATAAAAAACACCATTTTCCCACTATCTTTGTTTTTCGGAGCTTTTGATATGGAAATTAGTGTAAGAACCGCTAACTCGCCCAGTTTAGGGTCGTTTTCGATTCTGACCGAAGTTCTGGGAATTCGTTTTTTTTTCTTTACTCTGTAAAAATAACACTTGATTTTAGTGTTGTAATAAGTATCATGAAATCAGTGTGAAAATTGTATCTTGAAATTAGTGTGGATAGTTTGACTTGATTTTAGTGTAGGTATTAGCAAGTAATGGAAGGAAGCGGTAAGGAAGCGGTGTCAAAGTGGGAGGCCTGAGAGGCAAGGGACGGGACAACCCGGCCATTTCAAGAAAAAGGCAAGTACATAGACATACTTACTTTTGTCTTTTTCTTGAAATCGCCGGGTTGACCCATCCCTGGCCTCTCAGACCTCCCACTTCGACACCGCCTCCTTCGATTACTTGCCGGACCTCTTTCTACTTTCCAGCGTTTCTTTGTTTCCTACATGTTTTTTCGTGAGAGCCTTTCGGTGTTGTGTTCGTACGTGTACCCAGAGCACGGCAGCGCGGGCGAGCCTGGAGCCATCGCGGGTATGAGAGGGCGCTGGCCAGTAGAGGGGGGGGCGGAAGGAGCGCGGTTGCCTTTTTCGTGGCTAGGCTTGGCGTGTCCATCGACACACGAGGCAAGCATGAAGCGGCTTTAAATTCGTTGCTACTGGTGCCAACACAGCCTGCCCAAATTTATAAGGGTCGGTTCTGACTGTAAAACAAAATTCAAGCGGTGCTTATTTCTCGAACAAATATTATGTATAGAGAGCGAGCTACGAGTTTGAACACGAACATGGTCGAGCGCGCGAACGAGGGCCATGGTGAGCACCGGGTTTCACGCGAGGCGGGCCACGGGACTCACTAGGGCAGAGAGGCAGTAGAGCTCGACCCGGACCGAATCGATGGCGAGGTGATCGCGGGTGGGTGGAGAGCGTCGAGGCTGACAGGGGATAACAGAGGTTTCGATTTTTTTTTCGAGAGGCGCAACCATGACAGACCCGACGGCGCGACGAGATTGTTTTTAAATCAATTTTTCGTGGTAACGTACTTGATTTTCAATTGTTTCCGACCGTTTTTTTTTTTTTTTGTTTTTGTTTTTCTCATTATTCTGTCGTTTTGTTCGAGTACGAGTATGTATCATGCTTTCTCAGTTTTGTGGTTTTTGTTTTGGGAAATGGTCATTTGGGGGCATGCCCCCTGGTTTTACGGACATTTGGGGGTAGGGTCACAATGCGCCCGCGGAACGTGCTACCGCGGGCCCAAGCAGGCCTCAAACGCCATTCCGAAGCCCTTTCGAGATGCCCGAAGCCCATGCCAAGCACGCACACAACGTTTTTTGTTTTTTCAGGCACGTCCTGGGGCCTAACGCGACGGCGGCGCACGGGGGAACTAACGAAGTCCCCGCTTTGACCACATATTGGGGGGGGATAACCCCACGTACCTACTATTAATAAATGTATCTACTTCCCCCGATTGCTCACTTTTTTCACCCCGTTTGACCGAAACCATGCCCCCTTTTGACCATCTGCGACAACCTCAAAAACAACTACAGTAGTACGTATCCACGTCACCGCCCAACAGCCCAAATAGACCACGGGGCGGAACGTCCAGAACTTGCAAGTAGTCGGGATCGTTTGCCTCCCAAATTATCGGCGGAACTATATAAAAATTCAATCTTTATAGACGATATGAAAATATCGGCTCTTCTGAGAAAACATGACGGTGATGGGAGAATCAGAACACATACGCGTAGTTGCTCGGCGTATGAGTGGTGGGTCGTGGGTTGCTCGGTGCTTGGTGCTTCGTTACCGGGTGATCCTACTCAAACACACCAGCCTGCCGTCCAACACACAGCACAGACACCCAGCGGCTTTGACCGTAGAGTCAGGTGGGCCAGTTCCTTCCCGCCATGTCGAGCCAATTTGGTCTGGGCACCGCTTCTGGCGCTTTGCCCCCACCACAGCACCCAGCAACGAAGCACCAAGCACCCAGCAACCCACGACCCACGACTCATACGCCGAGCAACTACGCGTATGTATTATGATTCTCCCATCACCGTCATGTTTTATCAGAAGAGCCGATATCTTCATATCGTCTATAAAGATTTGATTTTATATAGTTCCGCCGAGATTTTCGGAGGCAAACGATCCCGACTACTCGCAAGTTCTGGATGTTTCACCCCGTGGTCTGTTCGGGCTGTTGGGCGGTGACATGGATACGTACTGCTGTAGTCGTTTTTGAGGCTGTCGCGGATGGTCAAAAGGGGGTATGATTTCCCGTCAAACGGGGTGAAAAAAGTGGTCAATCGGGGGGGGTAGATAAATATAGTAGATACGTGGGGTTATTCCCCCCCAAGATGTGGTCAAAGGGGGGACTTCGTTTGCTGCCTCGTGCGCCGCCGTCCGGTTAGGCCCAAGGACGGGTCTGAAAAAAACAAGAAGTTGTCTGCGTGCTTGGCATGGGCTTCGGGCATCTCGCCAGGGCTTCAGAATGGCGTTTGAGGCCTGTTTGGGCCCGCGGGAGCACGTTCCGCGGGCACATTTTGACCCTACCCCTAAATGGCCGTAAAACCAGAGGGTATACCCCCAAATGACCATTTCCCTTTTGTTTTTCGTATTCCACAACTTGACGACCGCGTGCTGTGCTTACTCTTTCATACATAGTACGAAGTACTGCTGTTGTAATACCACACATACCAGGTAATCACGAAAACGCACACAGATCACACCCAGCAGACAGCGCGGCGCCGTGCTGTGAACCGTGTTGCTGTATTATCTCTTTCGAGCATACGAGTACAGCTTTGTTGTCCTGGAGCATTGAGCTCTTGGCATTTGCAAGTCGCCTGTTTCCTCCTTCATTTATGTGCCACCTGTGACTTTCTTTCACATTATGTTTTGTCCTTGATGAGCGAGCGTAGCGGGCGGAACCGCCCGCTACTCGAAGCGCCTAGTACCTTCGTACTGACTGCTGTGCTTCGTGGCTTCGTCACAACATGTACAAACAGTTTGGGGTTTCAAGATCCACGGCTCATTTCGAGAACATTCGACTACACTACGTATCGTTGTATGTATATAATTTGTTGAATAGCATCGTGAGGGAACAGCACAGCAGAACGGGTAGGATCATGTTGCACCCGTTCCGTACTACTGGTAGGACCTGTCCTGAGCTCCCAAATATAGACGTTACCGGCTGTTTCAGTGTCCGGTATTCGTCACAAACAAAAATGAAATGATTTCTTCCGACCAACCACAGCCAAGCAAATTGAGGTCAAAACCCAAAAGCCTGAAGCATTTCAGCAGACAACGATTATAAAAATAGCAAAAAACATCGTGTGGAAACAAATTTCGTATACGAGTATATACGTAAAACAAAATATGCACAGCAGGCAAGCCACAGCAGCAGCAGCAGCCGCTGGAGGAGATGGGAGGTGGTGTTGTACCTCCTCCTCCACCCTCGCAAAGCGCGCCTCGTGAAGTCGTCTCAGTTCCTCCTCGGCGCCCAGCGCCGCTCGGGCTCCATGCGTTTCTGCTTCGGGGTGCAAACTTTGTTTCGTGATATCATCCAACTCTTCTTCCATGTCAAGCCTCACGCGCTTCTCCGTATGTATGTATCAGTAAATATATACCCTCTGGTATTATAGATATGCTTGTAGCTCCGCAGCCAGTGTCTCGGCCGGCCGACGTTGAGCAACAGCCACGTCGCGTGCACGAGCGACACCGTTGTGCCGTCGCTCCAGCGTACGTTGTAGTGGCGGCGGTCCGCGGCGTTCGCGGCGTGCCGCTCCCGCACCGCTATATGCCAACTTCTCTGGTGTGGTTGTCCGTGTCCGAGCAAAATAGTCGTCGTGCTTTTTTGTTTTTTCCAAAGCTTCTTGCGATGTTTTCGTTTTTTTTTGGCTAGAATTGCCTATAAGTAGCAAACACCTCATTTTTGAACGAGTGGTACTTGACTGTGACGTCTTCGATTTCGATGCGGTCTTCGACTCTATGTGCGCTGAAACCTGATCTTACTTTCTGTAGCCACACTATGTAAATATACACCGAGTCACTCTGCTACCGTCTGCAAATTACTGAAAACCCTGAAAATCACCCATTTGGAATGTTTTCACGGCCCTTCGACGCGGAACCACATTTCGATGGCTGTCGGAAGGTAGATAAGGTCGTTTTACATGTCTCCACGCAGTGAAAATTCTCAATTGTACACGTATCAAAAGTTATCGATGATGCCATGCAGTAGGTCTGGTATACTATATTCAAGTTATATTGGGACTCGAGGCAGTCCAAAATCTTGACGATTTTTCAGTCTAATCAAATGTTACGTATGGTGAAAAATTTATCGATTTAATCTGCCACTTTTTTGTGGTCGTTAGGCACCTCAGGACAGGTCCTAACTGTCTGCCCCTCCCCGAGGGGGCATCGGGGTATTCGACGAGGTACCAGGTTCCTATACAGCAGTATTGCATATATACCACCCGACTGTTGTGGTCTGCTATTGATGTTAATAACATACGAGGTAAAAGCCGACGGAGAGGGGGTACAGAACAACTGACTACGATCATATTCACCTACCTGGTATGATCTATGATACCACAAAAAGTAGTACGTATCTGGTGTTAATATTATAATAGTATTCGTATTATAGAGATGTCATATCATATAATACATACACGTATTATACAGCATCATCCTGAAAACAGTACGCGTATTGCATGTGCGGAGTTTTGTTTGAATTTCATTGAGGAACTTCGAAATTAAAAGTTCGAGTTATTCATCTCAAAACAACATATAATAGACTTACTTACGTTCATCCTTTTTGGTTTGGAAGCTTTCCTCGGCATATCTTCGTACCTGACAGCCACTCTCAGCCTCTAATTGCCGAAGGAGAAGTGACTTGCTTTCCCGAAGTTCTTTGCTTTCTTTGCTTTCTTTCGTTTTCGCGATTATTTGCTTTCCCGAAGTTTTTGGCTTCCTTTCCGGCTTTTCTTTTTGCCTCCAGCTTTTTTTCATTTTTTTTGTGCTCGTGCGTGAGCACGGCAACGTGGGTGAGCGCGGCGCTATGGCGGGTATCAGCGGTCGCTGGCCAGTAGAGGGAGGGTCGGAAGGAGCGCGGTTGCCGTTTTCGTGGCTAGGCGTGGCGTGTCCATCGAGACTCCAGGGAAGCATGAAGAAAAGTCGGCTCTGTCTGACTCTCCTGAAGTTTGTTGTGAACAACCCGTTTTGGTATTCAAAAGAACATTCAACCGGTGCTTACTTTTCGAGGAATAATTCTGAAACACAGCGAGAGAGCGAGAGAGCTCAGCAGACTGCTCATAATCATTGTACGATTGTTGTACCACCCACAGTAGTCACGAAAAAGGCACAAATCACATCCCCAGCAGGCAGCGCAGCACCGTGCTGTGAGCAGTGTTGCTGTGCTTTCTCTTCCTTTCGAAAGTACAGCTTTGTTGTCCTGGAAGATGGTGCTCTATCTGTCTACTGCTGTAAGCATTTGCAAGTCGCCTGTACGGGGACGTCCCCCCCCCTTTTTTCCAACTTTTTGTGGTGTACGACGACAGGCGACTGCTGTTATCGTACAGGTATATACAGTAGGTGCTTATATGCAACATACCAGTACTCCTGGAGTACAATAGAGCGGTACGTAGGCGGGTACTATACGTTCAGTTGCGTACATACGTACAGCAGTTGTTATTTCGCTGCATTGCACGATGAATCTCTTGGCATCTTCAAGTCGGTCCTTGCACCACATCGTGGACGTTTTCTGCCCCTTTCCTTGTGCAGGCGTAGCGGACGGCGCCAGCCACCCTCGGAGCGGAGCTTTGCTTTCTTCGCGATCTTTTTTCGTGTTGGAAGATAGATATTCACCACTATCGTTTCTGTCCTGTATTTGCCGTCATACATTTATGTGGAGCTCTTGGCATTATCAAGTCGCCAGTTGCAGCTTATATATATTCCTCTTTAATCCTTTTCACATTTGGTTTTATGCTTCCTTCCGCGAGCGTAGCGGGCGGTGTTAGCCGCCCGCGCAGCGGAGCCCTTGTATATACATACATACGTACTGCACGTACGTGGTAAGTATCATATTCACGTATATATCATGAAAAATATGAATGCCCCCACCCCACCGCATAGTTTTGTTTTTGTTGTTTTCGTTGTTGTTGATGATATCAGATGTTGTTGCCCATCCTATTATGTTGTTGTTAATGTCGTTTTTGTGTAGCTCTTTAGTATGTTGTTGTTTTCGTTGTTGTGGTGCATGTTTTTTTTGTGTCGCTACGAATTCATGCAATGCGTACGTAAAGCTGCCTGTGTGTGGTACCTTACTTTTACTAATTTCTTCAGCTCGTTTTCTGTTGTTGTGTTATTGCCCATTTTAGATTTTGCTGTTGTTTTCGTTGTTTTTGTTGACTGCAGCTACTGCTACGAGGGGGGTGTGATGCGGGAATATATGTATTATTGAGACCGACACACAACGTATGCCATATTCTTGAAGATGTATTTTTAACTCTCTCTTTTCCTGATAATTTCGATAGTTGGAGATGAAAAATTGCAGTTGATTATTTCAAATCCACGCTCGGTCGCCACAATGCGCAATCTCAAAATTCCCGGTCGCCACAAAATGCGTAATACGGTCAAAATTAAATCTTGTTCAGGCTTCAAGTTTGTGTGTTTACACAGCAGTAGTGTACGTAGTAGAGGAATAAATGAATTTCGAGGTTCGTTATCTTGAACTGGATGTGGAAAGCACTCTCTGTTGACTAAGAAATTCATCCTGGGCGAGTTTTCCCGTTTTTTATTTGGTGTCCTGTATTATACCACTCTCGAGACTCGTACATACTTTAGAATCGTAACGTATCTCAGGGCTTTAAGTATATACCACTGCTGCTGTTGTTGTAGATTTAGATATAGTGTGCTACTATCAATACTAAGAGCTGAAGCATGATATGATGATACGTATACGAGTATAGTAGTGTGTCCTTTTCTGGATTATTGTGACTCACATACTACCTTCTTTTGTTACTGTCGTTGTTGTTGTTGTTGTTGTCACATAAGCAGCCAAAATATGAGTACACCCCCCCTCCCTCCGCCCACAGCAGTTTGATTTATCGCGTCGCTCTTCTTCGAAATTAATTATGTGCGACCCGTCCCCGTTCGTCCCCGAACCCAACCCAACCGGTTCCTAACCTATCTGCATGACACGACACTTCGAGGCAAACACGCGCTGGCTCTGTTCGCTCCATCGACTTTGCGCGTAAAGTGTTGGACTGCAATATATTATACAGCTTCTCAAGAAGAGTAAGAGGGTGGAAACATGAAATAACTGTAGTACTCGTTGTGTAGGATTCGCATTTTCTGTCTATCTGCGTCTCTCTGCTGTGTTTTCTCAACAATATGCAACTAACTGGGTTATATATATGGCTATTATTATCGAAATACGTTTTTTCCTAGAACAAATCCAGGTTTTCTGGTGTTTTTTTCATCAATTAGTATGTGAATGCTACGACGTCCAACAGTTTTCGCCCTCTGTTAAAGTTAAATTTCAAAAATTGGGACAGAACGTTTCCGTAACTTGAATAAAATATTTTCGAATTGAGTTAATGTGGAGAATTTGAAAAAATGCAACCCGTGAATAACGGCCCTTAGAGTATGTACTTACTTTCAGTCTTTCGGGATTATATACCACGGTTTTGCATTTTTTGTCTCTCTGCGTCTCTCTGCTGTGTTTTCTCAACAATAGGCAACTAACTGGCTTATGTATGGCCGTTATGATCGAAAGACGTTTTGTCCGAAAACAAATCCAGGTTTTCTGGTGTTTTTTTTCATCAATTAGTATGTAAATGCTACAGCGTCCAACATTTTTCGCCCTCTGTTAAAGTTAAATTAAAAAAAATGGGACAAAACGTTTCTCGTAACTTGAATCAAACCTTTTCAAATTGAGGTAACCTGAAGAATCTGAAAACATACAACCGGCCCTTAGAGTATGTTCTTACTTTCAGTATTTCGGGATTATATACCACGGTTTGTCGAAAAGTTAATTCAGTACGCGCACTATTTTTCGTTTTCATTTATTTTTCTGCTGGAGGTAGTACTCCGGTCCAAAGTTGTTGGACCTGTCCTGTTACCACAGGCTTGCATTTTGGCGATGAGTTATAATGTGAAAACGACAAAAACAACAACTGCGAGTACTACTACTACTGTGGATACTGTGCCTGTACTCCAAGTGTTTCGGGGTGCGATAAGGCGGGTACTGCCTTTACTCGGGGTTCTGTACTGCTCATACTCCCAATCAGTACTCACATTGTTTGGTCTTCCGGTACTATTCATGGTCCCATTAACCGCAGCATTTAGCCCGTTAATGTTTTAGTACTCTCAGTATACTCCGAGTACGAAGTGTTTCAAGCTCGCCTCTAAAATACGTAGACGTCATTATCATTTTCCGATTATACCTGGTAGGCAATAACGGGTTCGGTCGCTTTCACATATTAATCAGTTTTCCTCGCGTAGTATTCTCGGCTTGTTTGTGGTTTGGACGACACCAGGAAGGGGGGTGTTCCCGGCGTGGAGTTGACAGTGTACCCATCATGTTGTCGTTGACTTTGTTCATGGCTTTCGCTTTTTTCGGTCATCGCTGGCGTGCGGTTTCTCATAAAAAAATCCCACCGTTGTCGCCAGCAAGGAAAACAGTTTGTCGGTGCTCAGGCAATCATACGTTTACTCAGATGGGTATGTGATCCCCAACATTATTGGTGTGTTGTTTGGCGGGGGCGAATACTGTCTTGGCCCGATCGGGAGGGTGTTGTGTCAGAGCGTATCGGACTGAATCACGAAGCGTGTTTTGATGATATTGAATTGCGTCAAAAATATTACCTACCCGACGAGTATCTATCGACGTTGAGACCATCAGCAGGCATCGAACGGGTCGTTGACAGGGCAGAGCAACTGCCACATAGTATTGAGCTGCAAAACCCTGCTGCATCAATCTTCTTCGAGATCATTGTTCATTGCGTCGGGGATCACTGGTTTTGTTTTGCTCCGGACCCTTGGCATCGAAAACTGCCGTTGGCATATGATTTGTATTTATCCTGAAAACGTTGTGGCCTTAAGCTTCGACGGCGGCCATTACGCCGCCGGCGAATCCCCCTTGTACATTACAGGGAAATTGTCATTTGGGGGTATACCCCCTGGTTTTACAGCCATTTGGGGGTAGGGTCAAAATGCGCCCGCGGAACGCGCTCCCGCGGGCCCAAACAGGCCTTAAACGCCATTCCGAAGCCCTGGCGAGATGCCCGAAGCCCATGCCTAGCACGCACACATTTTTTTTTTCAGGCACGTCCTTGGGCCTAACGGGACGGCGGCGCACGAGGGAGCAAACAAAGTCCCCCATTTGACCACATCTTGGGGGGGGATAACCCCATGTACCTACTAAATTTATCTACTCCCCCCGATTGACCACTTTTTTCACCTCGTTTGACCGAAACCATACCCCCTTTTGACCATCCGCGACAGCCTCGAGAACGACTACAGCAGTACGTATTCACGTCACCGCCCAACAGCCCGAATAGACCACGGGGTGGAACATCCAGAACTTGTGAGTAGTCGGAATCGTTTGCCTCCCAAATCTCGGCGGGACTATATAAAAATCAAATCTTTATACGAGCTGATTCCACGGAAAGGCGTAAAATTCCACCTTCGGCAAATAACAAACGGGATACAATGTTTTTTTCAACACTAAATATATCTACACGACCGCATGAACAAGGGGAACACATCGGTGAAGCGATTTTCGTAGTGCGAGTTGTAGTTCGCGAGATATGGACATTGTCGTACTACTTAGGGAGGCGCTATTCCACGTAGGGATGATATTCCTATAGTTAAATCAAGATACTTCGAAATCAGGCCATATATCGGTCAGTACGTGGACATATTCGACACTATTCATATTGACATGATCGCATCAACAAGAGGAAGACGTTCGTGACACTTTTTTTGATTTGCAAGCCGTGAGGGGCTGTTATAAGAAACGCCTCCCAAAGTACTAGAACAATGTAAAGAGCAATTTTGGCACCTTAGGGGAATATTTACTGCTCACGGGAATCGTTTTTGCGCTTTGGTTTTTGAGAGTTGTAACACGAAAATTTGACACGGTTGTGCGCAACCACATTACAAAACAACGTATGACTGGCCTTTTTTCAAAAAATAAATACATGTGCATGAGGAACGGTCAAAGTTGCCAAAACAATTCAGAAAATATGGAAAAGTGTACCAAAAGAACGAAAAAAACAAAACATCAAAAATGGCCAGTCATACGTTTTGTCTTCGTGTTGTGACGCACATCCCTGCCAAGTTTCGTTTTCCAACTCTCAAAAACCAAAGCGCAAAGTTGCGAAGGGGTTAAGCTCTGGCTGTCTCTGGAACCAGCTCGTGGACGATATGAAGATATCGGTTCTTCTGATAAAACATGACGGCGGTGATGGGAGAAGCGGAACACATACGCGTAGTTGCTCGGCGTATGAGTCTTGGGTGGCTGGGTGCTTGATGTTTCGTTGCTGGGTGCTGTGGGTCATGGGTACTCGGTGCTTGGTTTTGTCGGACGGAAGGGAAGGGGTCTTTGGGACACGAACAACATCAGGCGTAACGAACGGTCGTTAGTCTTATTGAGAGGTGCATTCCTCCCGTCCCCCATCGTATGCATCCCCGAGACCGCTGCGACGGATCACACGATATGTTCTACTACTGCTACTACTACTATTACTACTACTACTACTACTACTACTACTACTACTACTACTACTACTACTACTACTACTACTATTACTACTGCTGCTGCTACTACTGCTTCTACTACTGCTGCTACTGCTGCTACTACTACTACTACTACTACTACTACTATAATACTACTACTGCTACTACTATTGCTGCTACTACTGCTCCTACTGCTCCTACTACTACTACTACTACTACTACTACTATACTACTACTACTACTTACTACTACTACTACTGTACTACTACTACTATTACTACTACTACTACTACTACTACTAATACTACTACTACTACTACTACTACTACTACTACTACTACTACTACTACTACTACTACTACTACTACTACTACTACTACTACTACTACTACTACTACTACTACTATTAATACTACTTCTACTAGTGGTGAAGATTGACGAGTACCGGGGCCGTTGCCGCCTTGGGTTCCTCTGTTTTCTGTAGCCTTTATTTTGCGGCATCTGTTAGTTCCGCCTCTCTTCCCCTTTCCCTTTCGTTCGTGTTGGCCCCTCATCCTGTTCTTCCTTCCCATGGGTTGGGGGGCAAGGGACTTTCTTGCTATTTTCGCGTTTGTCCTTGTGTAGTCGCATCCAATCTGATTACAAACGTACCGGTACGTGGTACGTTTCAGCAGTGATTTTTTCAACTACGTTAATTACGGGTAACACAGGTGACTTATAACATTACGGGTGTCTGTGCTGTGTGTTGGACGGCAGGCTGGTGTGTTTTGAGTAGGATCACCCGGCAACGAAGCACCAAGCACCCAGCAACCCATGACCCACGACCCATGCGCCGAGCAACTATGCGTATGTGTTCCGCTTCTCCCATCACCGTCGTAATGTTTTATCAGACGAGCCGATATCTTCATATCGTCTATAAATATTTGGATGTTATATAGTTCCGCCGAGATTTTGGAGGCAAACGATCCCGACCACTCGCAAGCTCTGAATGTTCCGCCCCGTTGTCTATTGGGGCTGTTGGGCGGTGACGTGGATACGTACTGCTGTAGTCGTTTTTGAGGCTGTCGCGGATGGTCAAAAGGGGGTATGGTTTCGGTCAAACGGGGTGAAAAAAGTGGTCAATCGGGGGGAGTAGACAAATTTTGTAGGTACGTGGGGTTATCCCCCCCCAAGATGTGGTCAAATGGGGGACTTCGTTTGCTCCCTCGTGCGCCGCCGTCCCGTTAGGCCCCAGGACGTGCCTGGGAAAAAAAAAAGTTGTGTGCGTGCTAGGCATAGGCTTCGGGCATCTCGCCAGGGCTTCGGAATGGCGTTTGAGGCCTGTTTGGGCCTGCGGGAGCGCGTTTTGCGGGCACATTTTGACCCTACCCCCAAATGGCCGTAAAAACAGGGGGTATACCCCCAAATGACCATTTCCCTATATTATATGTATAGTTATGTTTGTGAAATTTTCGCACTTTTCGCAACTGTTGTCTTCGCACGGGCACTTTTCGGCAAAACGCTAAGTACCCGACGCAGAAAGCCCGGCCGGACACGCTGCTCGAGGTTTGAGCTCGATCCGAGCACCGCAGCTCGCGTGGCGGGCGCTCAAAGTTGTTTTTTCTCGCGGGAGTGGATAAGACGATTTCCCGGGTATCTCTGCGTGAGGCCCTATTTTTGTTCAGTCGTGCGTTTTTTGTGTGTTTCTTGCCGGGAGCACGGGGAGCACACACGAACAGCAGCAGCACCGCAGAGAGCGTGTTACAAACAGTGCAACCTCAATGTTACAACTCTGCTGCCCAGCAGCAGCAGCAGCAGCAGCAGCAGCAGCAGCAGCAGCAGGCATCACACCATGCATGCGCGTGCCTCAGATCCGTGCTGTACGGTGAGGAGTTGCTTTTGTCGAAGCCTGAGGATTTTTCGAGTCAGGGTATCATACCTGCAGATCGATGCTCATGTACGAATCTCTCCGCTGTCCCGAAATGTAAGAAACTTTTGTTCATTCAAAATATATGTAAACTGTCGTTACTTTTCCGGACACTGTTACAACACTGCTGTGCGCATCGGAGGCAGATCTGTGATGTGCTCTGTTGTTGCTACGAGTAGTTGCTTTCATAGCAGCCAGCAATCCGTCACCAAACCACACCATCACCACCACTCTTCTGCTTGCTGCTGCTGTTGATGGGCTCCATGTGTCATGCGTGCTCTGCAAGCTGCATGCCGACGCATGCGATGATACCAGTGTTCGGGCGTTCTGGCTCCAAACACGAGAACAATATTTCTAGCAAGTAATCACGTAGCATGTGGCGTCCTACTTCCCGACTTGAATATAGAACCCGAGTTCAAATCCCGGAGATGCTTGTTTTTCTTTTTTTTTGCTTGCAGGTACAGAGTACCTCTGTTCAAATGGTTGTGATTTACTCGGTACCAGGTATAGAGTTGTATGTATCCCTTTTGGCAAATGCCCGGGTATACTCTCGCGAGTACAACTATTAAATATTCATACCCTGTAACTCTTTGTCGTTACAAGTCACGGGTACAAGTATAGCACGTCCATCCACGCGAGAATTTAGGGCCCTCTATTATTGTATTGCGTTTAGTATGTACTACGAGAACCCAACATACATTTAGTTGTACGTAGGATATGGCATTTTTACATAAAATGGTTTACACTAAACCGGCGTTAGGAGTATACACACCTGACAAAAAGCTTAACTAAAAAGAGCGGAAATACTCGCGAGTACCCGGGTAGTGTTTTCACGGAGATTTGGAGAATACTCGTTGGCCGCGAGCACTCGAGTCGCAGGGGCACAACCGATTTCTTGTGTACCGGTAGTTGTCTCTGTGTGTGTGTTTTTTTTTGTGAGCGAGAAATATTTACGATTTTTTTGTTTCTCCCTTATTTTGTTCGTAGGCGTACACACGTATATCACCAAAAACAAAGTAGATTTCGACCCCCGCACAAAGATCATGTCAATTTCGACCCCGCGGCACTCAACCTTCCCCCCTCAAAAAACAAAACAGTTCATTTCGACCCTAATACTGAAATCAAGTCATGTTCGATCCCCTCTCTAAAATCAAGTCAATTTTGATGCGCTGGCACAAAACCACGTCAATTTCGACTACCCACACAAAAACCAAGTCAACTTCGATGCCCCGACACAAAAACCAAGTCAAATTCGGCTACCCACACGAAATTCAAGTCAATTGCGATCCACACACTAAATTCAAGTCAATTTCAATCCCGACACTAAAACCAAGTCATTTTCGATCCAGACACTAAATAAAACAGCAATATGAAGTATGTACATATAATACCTGATAAGGTATACGAAGGGAAGTAGACACAGAAAGGAGCGAGACTTCATTCATGTATGCAAATACTGTAGGTTTCCTTTTAGTTTTGGTTGACTTTGATTTTCTTCTTTTAGGGGATGCCTGTGAGTGACCAATATTCTCATGATGCATATTGTCGGAGGGCAAACGAAATAATACTAAAGCTAAGTCGTTTTGGAATTCAACACTAAAGCCAAGTCAATTTCGACCCCTACACGGAAAATCAAGTAAATTTCGATCCCCAACACTGAAAGCAAGTGCATTTCGATAAATTCATAATTTCCTGCCCGCACACAAAAAAAACAAATCAATTTTGAACCCACACAAAAACAAGTCACCTTTGGCCCGCTCACGAAAACCAAATTAATTTATATATACCAAGTACCAGGGTACACTGTTAGGTGTTCATGTTCGTTCTTGCGCCACTCCCCTAGGCATGTCCCGGAGGGGAACCTTGTACCTGGTATATAGACTTACTTACTAATATCCCGCCCAGGGATTCCCCATCCCTGCACTCTCAGAGCTCCCACTTCGACACCGCCTCCTGTCATTACTTGCTCATTGCTTTCTCTCTTTGTTCCCTATATACTTTAGTTCGCGAGAGGCTTCTTCCTCTTTCAGTTTTGGGATCGTGTGTGTGCCCAGAGAGCACGGCAGCGCGGGCGAGCCCGGCGCCATCGTGGGTATAGGAGGGCGCTGGTCAGTAGAGGGGGGGTCAGAAGGAGCACGGTCGTCTTTTTCGTGGCTAGGCGTGGCGTGTCCACCAAGACACGAGGGAAGCATGAAGGGCCTTTGTCCGCGTTGCTGCTTGCTGTATCAATACAGTAAGTCATAATTATAACGATCGTTTAATAGGGTAAAATAACATTCAAGCGGTGCTTATTTATCGGAACACATATTATTTTCAGAGAGAGAACCAGGCGATTTGAACACCTCATGATGGAGCGGGCGAACGAGGGCCACGGTGAGCACCGGGCTTCATGCAAGGCGGGCCACGGGGCTCACTGGGGCAGAGAGGCAGTAGAGCTCGACCCGGACCGAATCGATGGCGACCGAATCGATGGCGACGTGATCGCGGAGGGACGGGGAGCATCAAGGCTGACAGAACGCGAAAGACGTCTCAATTTTTTTTTGTTTTTTGCGGCGCAATCGGCCCGATGTTTTTTTTTTTACGCTCGTGCCGTTTTGTTCGAGTACGAGTACGTACGAGTACTCGTATGTACATACGTACGTACGTACGTACGTACAAATGTGTACGTCTTTCTCAGTTTTGTTGATTTCCTGTTTTTCGTACTTCACAACTTGACGACCGTGCTGTGCTGTGCTTTCTCTATATACCACCGTTCGTTGTTGTTGCACTATTAATACCACACATACTCACGAAGGCACAAATCACACCCACCACAGCAGGCACAGCGCAGCGCCGTGCTGTGAGCCGTGTTGCTGTACTTTCTCTTTCGAACATACAGCTTCTTTGTTGTCCTGGAGCATGGAGCTATAATGTGCATCCCGAGCATGTTTTGCATGCATGTCAAGTCCGCCGTTTCTTCGCTGTGCACCATGAACCTCTTGGCATTTTCAAGTCGGTGCTTTTGCTTGCACTATACATCATGGGCCTCTCCTGCCCCTTTCCTTCCGCGAGCGTAGCGGGCGGCGTCAGCCGCCCGCGGAGCGGAGCCCTTGTATATGATACTTTTTTTTGTGTTTCTCTTTTCCCAGTGACTTTAGGCACTGGGTTATGTCAGGCGAATGAAACTTTTCAAAGGTATGTTCGGTAGGGTACGTACCCAAGTATACCGGGGGTATTTTCTCGGTAAATACCGGTACCCGACCCTTCGGTAAGTTCGGTATGGCCTCGATACCGGTACCCGACACTCGGTAAGCTCGATATTTTTTCAATACCGGTACCCGACAATTCGGTAAGTTCGGTATTTTTCCAATACCGGTACCCGACACTTCGGTAAGTTCGGTACGCCCACCCGAATATACCCTAGGTACCGATATACCCCCGATCTCAATACCAGGGGTACCGGTATTTGTTCGGTACCGGGCTCGATACCCTACCGAACACCTCGGTAAGTTCGGTACATTTTGAATACCGGTACCCGACACTTCGGTAAGTTCGGTATTGTTTCGATACCGGTAACCGATACTTCGGTAAGTTCGGTACTTTTCCAATACAGGTACTCGGCACTTCGGTAAGTTCGGTACTTTTCCAATACCGGTACCCGACACCTCGGTAAGTTCGGTACGCCTACCCGAATATACCCCGGGTACCGGTATACCCTCGACCACAATACCGGCGGTGATCGGTGCGGCGTCGATACCGGGGAATCGGTTATGTATGCAACACGACAGACACACATCATGCATTTATTTGTGGCACCAGCAGCAGTCTTCTCTACATTATTCACGTATCTGGTCCTTGGCTATGGAGTGACACAATGCACTCATATCACACCCACCATGCATGGCTGTAGACACAACACAACAGCCACTGAGAGTACGGAGCGAAAGGATAGCTGATCTTATCGCCAACTCGCGCCGTTGGGGTTCGAGGTGCCGCCGAGGCAGTGCTACGGCACGCTCTACGCAAACCTCGTGTGATAGGAGAAGCTTCGACTAATCGCCTGAGAATTTTGTCGTATCATGCATCCTCTATACGGACTTGAACGCGACATCTCGAACCCATCGCTGCTCTTATTATATTAAAACACTGATGTACCAGCAGCAGCGGCAGCAGCACAAACCGAGGTCGCCGATGATCTAAACCGTATGCCGAGCTTCGAAGTTGGGAGGTTGGCGTATAAAACGGACTTCAAGCGTAGCACTCGATGGCAGTGGCACGCGTGGACTGTATCAAATATATTTCAAATATACAGTAGAGCCCACAGCAGCAGCACATTGTCCAAGTTGGAGCTGCTGCTTCTGCCCCTCTCCTGTTGTGTTGTGTTGTTGTTCTTGCTAGGGCTGGGGCTGCTGCTAACCGTGCTGCCGCTTGCTACGTGGTTGACATGGGGGCGGCGGCATTGCCGTTTTGTCCGCCGTTGCCGCCGCCATCTGCTTGCTGTTGCTATATACGAGTACACATGTATTTAGGGTATATTCGGTATGATAGGGTACGTACCCAAGTACACCGGGGGTATTTCCTCGTTAAATATCGGTACCTGACACTTCGGTAAGCTCGGTATTTTTCAATACCGGTACCCGACACTTCGGTAAGTTCGGTATTTTTCAATACCGGTACCCGACACTTCGGTAAGTTCGGTATTATTTCAATACCGGTACCCGACACTTCGATAAGTTCGGTATTTTTCCAACACCGGTACCTGACACTTCGGTAAGTTCGGTACGCTCACTTAAATATACCTCGGGTACCGGTATACCCTCGGCCACAATACCGAGGGTACCGGTATTTTCTCGGTAGAACACTTCGGTAAGTTCGGTATTTTTTCAATACCGGTACCCGACACTTCGGTAAGTTCGGTACTTTTTCAATACCGATACCGGACATTTCGGTAAGTTCGGTACTTTTCAATACCGGTACCCGACACTTCGGTAAGTTCGGTACGCGCAACAAATATACCCCCGGTACCGGTATACCCTACCGAACTTGCCTTCGAAACTTTTCCCTATAATCCCCCCGCGTTTCCCACTTTATTCAAGTAACAAGTTCGGGCTCTGAATGAAGCCTGTCCCCTCCCTGACCAGCCTGTTGTAGCCAGTTGTACACTAACGCCAGTGCATTTTGTTGTGTATCTTCTTTACTGACGATCTGGAAAATTCGAACTTCCCCGAGCTGTCTTAAACCTGCTCAAACCGGAGCTTTGTCGTCCTGTCGGGTACTTAAATCAGACATTTTTTCAGGATCATTAGGTCCTCCGACGACCTGCAAGATATGAACCTTCCACGAGTATCTGCCGTCCACTGCAGAAAATATCCGAACGTTCCTGTATGCGTACAGGTGCCCGCTATATACTGGGACACCTGACACATGCTGTGCTCGCTACGTATTGACAACCTGTTATCACGACGCAAGCAAGTCGCAAGGATCGATTCGCTGTGTACAGCAGCAGCAGCAGCGGCCCACTCCGTGGTACGCGCCACCCCACCCCGTGCAAGAACATAGCAGCAGGAGCACATACACGCAGCAGTCGCAAAACACCACCTCCTGCCACCCCCCATGTATATAGTAGAGTACCACCGTGTGACTGTTGCTAGCATGTCCTTTCGCTGATGCACGGCAGCAGCACAGCAGCAGTCGCGTGGTACCACCCCACCCCGTGACTAACTGTTGCTTGCTATTTTTTTTTATCAGGACACACTATTAATACTACAACACTGTTATTTATTGTTGCTCAAGTCAAGCAAGCGAGTACTGCTGTATGTGTCAGTCTTGCTTGCGACTACAGCAAGAAGAACAGAACGGCAGGAACACGAGAAGCAGTCGCGAATCATGTCGCACTGTTATTTTTTGTTGCTCACAGTCAAGCAAGCGAGTACGCAAAACTTGTTCTGGGTCAGTCATCATGCGATTACAGCAAGAACATTTCTTCTGTTATTGCTCAGTCAATCAAGCAAGCGAGTACTGCAACATGCTGTGTCAGTCATCATGCGACTAAAGCAAGAACAGAACAGCAAAGGGGCACAACAAGCAACAAGCACAGCAGTTAGGAAGCACCATCCCCTACCACCCCGCATGATGTATAAAGTAGCTGGATGCAATGCGAGTACTTTAATTACTAGACACTCTTCAATTACAATCGGGGCGGCGGGGAGCGGATCGGGGCGTAGCCCAGACCAGCGCCCCGCCCAGCCGCGCAAACCCCGTGTGCGAGTAAAAAAACATGGTGTCATCCTTCGGTCGCAAGCTAACAAAAGTGGAGGAATATATACCGGTAGCCAACTCCCGAGTGCTCAGTCATTTCAGCTTTTTTGGTGCTTTGGTGACTCGCAAGTACCCATTCATTTCTTGTTACTCCATATACTGTACTCACGAGTATTACTCACTCATTTAATTTTTCGTACTCCAGGTATACTCGCGAGTATACTAGCTAGATGCCCTACGAGTACGTATCACTACACATTTTTAAGACTTATGTGCGAGTTTCTAATTTTGACCAAGGCTCTCGTGATGGGGACCCCTGGCAAAATGGCCATGGCCGTCTTCTTACTTGAATAAACTATTGATTTTGTGTGCACTTTTCATCAAATTCTCAGAATTTTATTTTGTCTAATACTTTTTTTTTTGCATTTTTCATAAGTTTCTCATAATTTTATCTGTCTACCATACGTACGTTTTTTTTTTCCCTACATAAAAAGAAGTTCGGAGTGATGGAGTTTCTAATTTTGACCAAGGCTCTCGTGATAGGGACCCCTGGCAAAATGGCCATGGCCGTTTTCTTACTTGAATAAACTATTGATTTTGTGTGCACCTTTCATCAAATTCTCAGAATTTTATTTTGTCTAATACTTTTTTTTTTGCATTTTTCATAAGTTTCTCATAATTTTATCCGTCTACTATACGTACGTTTTTTTTCCCCTACATAAAAAGAAGTTCGGAGTGATACACGGGTATCGAACCCCTGACCCATGTGTTGAGAATGTGGTGCCACCTGTTACTCTACACGTACAATTTGTGATTACCTCCATTTTTTCTGTACTTCTATAGTAGACGAGTTTTTTTTTTTTCCTACGGTCCTCACGCAAGTGGAGCAGATCCTCATAGCTCATAGCCATAGCCTGTGCCATCATGCGCGTGTACCGCTTTAAGGGAGGGCAGCGGGGGTTCTCGGGGCACGTCGTCGACATTTTCTCCTGTACCTGTCCCCACCAATGCACACAAGTTGACGACAGTTACTAATATCCTGCTGCGCGAGTTCCTAGCGACAGCTATTCTATCTTAAAGATGCGTGTTGCCCGGTGTATTCTATCTTAAAGATGCGTGTTGCCCGGTGTCGGTACTTGACGAATCGAATGTCGAAACACGTAACACAAGCCTTTTTGAGTATCACCAGAGATCGCGAATGGCTTCCCAACACGCCATAACAACGACCAAAACCCGCGAAGCCGAGCACCGCCACTCTGTGGTGTCCGTCGGTTGGCTGCAATGATCGAATGGCGGTTTGGTTTGTGGTGATTGGGATTTTATCTTGTCAGAAAGCCGAAAACACCTGAAACTTTCAGTGATGCGTGTGCACGGTTCGACAGATGTGACATGTAGGGTACAGGCTTTTGTCCGCTGGTTTGGTGGTGCAACTATCAGTTAAACTTGGGCACATCGGAATCGTAGAGTTGCTTTCGAGTACGTGACACTGCTTCTGACGTGGCCTGAGAACTGAGTCTAAAAAGCTCTGTGTTTTGAATTCCACTGCGCGTGCGCGGGACTGATCACAAAAGCATCCTTCGGAAACCTGTGACTCGATGATCAACTTAAGACCGGAAGAACTTCCCAAATCTGAAACACGCCGAAGTCTTAAAACCTTCCCTGCTCCTACCCGCGCCAGCTGACAATGGGAAGGGAACACTTTCCTGTCGAGGCCATAACGGTGGCATGTCCAACGCCGTCCAGGAGACTGATCAAAGTTGGGCAGCACTCGTAAAGCTACCGCCACTCAACTCCCCCGCTGTGCGTGTTCTCCGCTGTATGCACGTTATGCCATCATACCCGCGTGTTTGTGACATTCACGATCTTTAATAATAGTGTCCAAAGGCATTGCCGATTGTCTACACGAAACCTTGTACTGATATTTGTTAATAGTATCAGTGGCCTTCGTGTACCATATTCCATGCCATCGCTACTAAAACTCACAACTGCTGTCGGTTCACACGCAACAGGAACAACAAATGATGAAGTTAATGGGATTTTCCGGGTTCGACAGCACGAAGGGGAAGGGAGTGGAAGACAACAAGAAAGGACCTGCAAAAGGCGCCACTTCCAAGCACAAGGAGAGGGAGTACCGACAGTACATGAATCGAAGAGGTACGTGCGTGCGTCCATGATACACGTGTTGCCGTATACCTGGTAGCACGTATTGGGGTGGCTCTTGACGTTACTCCTGATTATGGGACCCTGCCGTTGGGTCGGCTGCGGTTCGCATCACACGCCTATTAATATACCAGGTAGCTCTGACGGCAAAGTGCGCCATTAGAGCGAATTCGACTTTTTACAGGCCCGAGTTGAAAGAGGTTGGGGAATATTTATCAGTCTTGACGTTACTCCTGATTATGGGACCCTGCCGTTGGGTCGGCTGCGGTTCGCATCACACGCCTATTAATATACCAGGTAGCTCTGACGGCAAAGTGCGCCATTAGAGCGAATTCGACTTTTTACAGGCCCGAGTTGAAAGAGGTTGGGGAATATTTATCAGTCTTGACGTTACTCCTGATTATGGGACCCTGCCGTTGGGTCGGCTGCGGTTCGCATCACACGCCTATTAATATACCAGGTAGCTCTGACGGCAAAGTGCGCCATTAGAGCGAATTCGACTTTTTACAGGCCCGAGTTGAAAGAGGTTGGGGAATATTTATCAGTCTTGACGTTACTCCTGATTATGGGACCCTGCCGTTGGGTCGGCTGCGGTTCGCATCACACGCCTATTAATATACCAGGTAGCTCTGACGGCAAAGTGCGCCATTAGAGCGAATTCGACTTTTTACAGGCCCGAGTTGAAAGAGGTTGGGGAATATTTATCAGTCTTGACGTTACTCCTGATTATGGGACCCTGCCGTTGGGTCGGCTGCGGTTCGCATCACACGCCTATTAATATACCAGGTAGCTCTGACGGCAAAGTGCGCCATTAGAGCGAATTCGACTTTTTACAGGCCCGAGTTGAAAGAGGTTGGGGAATATTTATCAGTCTTGACGTTACTCCTGATTATGGGACCCTGCCGTTGGGTCGGCTGCGGTTCGCATCACACGCCTATTAATATACCAGGTAGCTCTGACGGCAAAGTGCGCCATTAGAGCGAATTCGACTTTTTACAGGCCCGAGTTGAAAGAGGTTGGGGAATATTTATCAGTCTTGACGTTACTCCTGATTATGGGACCCTGCCGTTGGGTCGGCTGCGGTTCGCATCACACGCCTATTAATATACCAGGTAGCTCTGACGGCAAAGTGCGCCATTAGAGCGAATTCGACTTTTTACAGGCCCGAGTTGAAAGAGGTTGGGGAATATTTATCAGTCTTGACGTTACTCCTGATTATGGGACCCTGCCGTTGGGTCGGCTGCGGTTCGCATCACACGCCTATTAATATACCAGGTAGCTCTGACGGCAAAGTGCGCCATTAGAGCGAATTCGACTTTTTACAGGCCCGAGTTGAAAGAGGTTGGGGAATATTTATCAGTCTTGACGTTACTCCTGATTATGGGACCCTGCCGTTGGGTCGGCTGCGGTTCGCATCACACGCCTATTAATATACCAGGTAGCTCTGACGGCAAAGTGCGCCATTAGAGCGAATTCGACTTTTTACAGGCCCGAGTTGAAAGAGGTTGGGGAATATTTATCAGTCTTGACGTTACTCCTGATTATGGGACCCTGCCGTTGGGTCGGCTGCGGTTCGCATCACACGCCTATTAATATACCAGGTAGCTCTGACGGCAAAGTGCGCCATTAGAGCGAATTCGACTTTTTACAGGCCCGAGTTGAAAGAGGTTGGGGAATATTTATCAGTCTTGACGTTACTCCTGATTATGGGACCCTGCCGTTGGGTCGGCTGCGGTTCGCATCACACGCCTATTAATATACCAGGTAGCTCTGACGGCAAAGTGCGCCATTAGAGCGAATTCGACTTTTTACAGGCCCGAGTTGAAAGAGGTTGGGGAATATTTATCAGTCTTGACGTTACTCCTGATTATGGGACCCTGCCGTTGGGTCGGCTGCGGTTCGCATCACACGCCTATTAATATACCAGGTAGCTCTGACGGCAAAGTGCGCCATTAGAGCGAATTCGACTTTTTACAGGCCCGAGTTGAAAGAGGTTGGGGAATATTTATCAGTCTTGACGTTACTCCTGATTATGGGACCCTGCCGTTGGGTCGGCTGCGGTTCGCATCACACGCCTATTAATATACCAGGTAGCTCTGACGGCAAAGTGCGCCATTAGAGCGAATTCGACTTTTTACAGGCCCGAGTTGAAAGAGGTTGGGGAATATTTATCAGTCTTGACGTTACTCCTGATTATGGGACCCTGCCGTTGGGTCGGCTGCGGTTCGCATCACACGCCTATTAATATACCAGGTAGCTCTGACGGCAAAGTGCGCCATTAGAGCGAATTCGACTTTTTACAGGCCCGAGTTGAAAGAGGTTGGGGAATATTTATCAGTCTTGACGTTACTCCTGATTATGGGACCCTGCCGTTGGGTCGGCTGCGGTTCGCATCACACGCCTATTAATATACCAGGTAGCTCTGACGGCAAAGTGCGCCATTAGAGCGAATTCGACTTTTTACAGGCCCGAGTTGAAAGAGGTTGGGGAATATTTATCAGTCTTGACGTTACTCCTGATTATGGGACCCTGCCGTTGGGTCGGCTGCGGTTCGCATCACACGCCTATTAATATACCAGGTAGCTCTGACGGCAAAGTGCGCCATTAGAGCGAATTCGACTTTTTACAGGCCCGAGTTGAAAGAGGTTGGGGAATATTTATCAGTCTTGACGTTACTCCTGATTATGGGACCCTGCCGTTGGGTCGGCTGCGGTTCGCATCACACGCCTATTAATATACCAGGTAGCTCTGACGGCAAAGTGCGCCATTAGAGCGAATTCGACTTTTTACAGGCCCGAGTTGAAAGAGGTTGGGGAATATTTATCAGTCTTGACGTTACTCCTGATTATGGGACCCTGCCGTTGGGTCGGCTGCGGTTCGCATCACACGCCTATTAATATACCAGGTAGCTCTGACGGCAAAGTGCGCCATTAGAGCGAATTCGACTTTTTACAGGCCCGAGTTGAAAGAGGTTGGGGAATATTTATCAGTCTTGACGTTACTCCTGATTATGGGACCCTGCCGTTGGGTCGGCTGCGGTTCGCATCACACGCCTATTAATATACCAGGTAGCTCTGACGGCAAAGTGCGCCATTAGAGCGAATTCGACTTTTTACAGGCCCGAGTTGAAAGAGGTTGGGGAATATTTATCAGTCTTGACGTTACTCCTGATTATGGGACCCTGCCGTTGGGTCGGCTGCGGTTCGCATCACACGCCTATTAATATACCAGGTAGCTCTGACGGCAAAGTGCGCCATTAGAGCGAATTCGACTTTTTACAGGCCCGAGTTGAAAGAGGTTGGGGAATATTTATCAGTCTTGACGTTACTCCTGATTATGGGACCCTGCCGTTGGGTCGGCTGCGGTTCGCATCACACGCCTATTAATATACCAGGTAGCTCTGACGGCAAAGTGCGCCATTAGAGCGAATTCGACTTTTTACAGGCCCGAGTTGAAAGAGGTTGGGGAATATTTATCAGTCTTGACGTTACTCCTGATTATGGGACCCTGCCGTTGGGTCGGCTGCGGTTCGCATCACACGCCTATTAATATACCAGGTAGCTCTGACGGCAAAGTGCGCCATTAGAGCGAATTCGACTTTTTACAGGCCCGAGTTGAAAGAGGTTGGGGAATATTTATCAGTCTTGACGTTACTCCTGATTATGGGACCCTGCCGTTGGGTCGGCTGCGGTTCGCATCACACGCCTATTAATATACCAGGTAGCTCTGACGGCAAAGTGCGCCATTAGAGCGAATTCGACTTTTTACAGGCCCGAGTTGAAAGAGGTTGGGGAATATTTATCAGTCTTGACGTTACTCCTGATTATGGGACCCTGCCGTTGGGTCGGCTGCGGTTCGCATCACACGCCTATTAATATACCAGGTAGCTCTGACGGCAAAGTGCGCCATTAGAGCGAATTCGACTTTTTACAGGCCCGAGTTGAAAGAGGTTGGGGAATATTTATCAGTCTTGACGTTACTCCTGATTATGGGACCCTGCCGTTGGGTCGGCTGCGGTTCGCATCACACGCCTATTAATATACCAGGTAGCTCTGACGGCAAAGTGCGCCATTAGAGCGAATTCGACTTTTTACAGGCCCGAGTTGAAAGAGGTTGGGGAATATTTATCAGTCTTGACGTTACTCCTGATTATGGGACCCTGCCGTTGGGTCGGCTGCGGTTCGCATCACACGCCTATTAATATACCAGGTAGCTCTGACGGCAAAGTGCGCCATTAGAGCGAATTCGACTTTTTACAGGCCCGAGTTGAAAGAGGTTGGGGAATATTTATCAGTCTTGACGTTACTCCTGATTATGGGACCCTGCCGTTGGGTCGGCTGCGGTTCGCATCACACGCCTATTAATATACCAGGTAGCTCTGACGGCAAAGTGCGCCATTAGAGCGAATTCGACTTTTTACAGGCCCGAGTTGAAAGAGGTTGGGGAATATTTATCAGTCTTGACGTTACTCCTGATTATGGGACCCTGCCGTTGGGTCGGCTGCGGTTCGCATCACACGCCTATTAATATACCAGGTAGCTCTGACGGCAAAGTGCGCCATTAGAGCGAATTCGACTTTTTACAGGCCCGAGTTGAAAGAGGTTGGGGAATATTTATCAGTCTTGACGTTACTCCTGATTATGGGACCCTGCCGTTGGGTCGGCTGCGGTTCGCATCACACGCCTATTAATATACCAGGTAGCTCTGACGGCAAAGTGCGCCATTAGAGCGAATTCGACTTTTTACAGGCCCGAGTTGAAAGAGGTTGGGGAATATTTATCAGTCTTGACGTTACTCCTGATTATGGGACCCTGCCGTTGGGTCGGCTGCGGTTCGCATCACACGCCTATTAATATACCAGGTAGCTCTGACGGCAAAGTGCGCCATTAGAGCGAATTCGACTTTTTACAGGCCCGAGTTGAAAGAGGTTGGGGAATATTTATCAGTCTTGACGTTACTCCTGATTATGGGACCCTGCCGTTGGGTCGGCTGCGGTTCGCATCACACGCCTATTAATATACCAGGTAGCTCTGACGGCAAAGTGCGCCATTAGAGCGAATTCGACTTTTTACAGGCCCGAGTTGAAAGAGGTTGGGGAATATTTATCAGTCTTGACGTTACTCCTGATTATGGGACCCTGCCGTTGGGTCGGCTGCGGTTCGCATCACACGCCTATTAATATACCAGGTAGCTCTGACGGCAAAGTGCGCCATTAGAGCGAATTCGACTTTTTACAGGCCCGAGTTGAAAGAGGTTGGGGAATATTTATCAGTCTTGACGTTACTCCTGATTATGGGACCCTGCCGTTGGGTCGGCTGCGGTTCGCATCACACGCCTATTAATATACCAGGTAGCTCTGACGGCAAAGTGCGCCATTAGAGCGAATTCGACTTTTTACAGGCCCGAGTTGAAAGAGGTTGGGGAATATTTATCAGTCTTGACGTTACTCCTGATTATGGGACCCTGCCGTTGGGTCGGCTGCGGTTCGCATCACACGCCTATTAATATACCAGGTAGCTCTGACGGCAAAGTGCGCCATTAGAGCGAATTCGACTTTTTACAGGCCCGAGTTGAAAGAGGTTGGGGAATATTTATCAGTCTTGACGTTACTCCTGATTATGGGACCCTGCCGTTGGGTCGGCTGCGGTTCGCATCACACGCCTATTAATATACCAGGTAGCTCTGACGGCAAAGTGCGCCATTAGAGCGAATTCGACTTTTTACAGGCCCGAGTTGAAAGAGGTTGGGGAATATTTATCAGTCTTGACGTTACTCCTGATTATGGGACCCTGCCGTTGGGTCGGCTGCGGTTCGCATCACACGCCTATTAATATACCAGGTAGCTCTGACGGCAAAGTGCGCCATTAGAGCGAATTCGACTTTTTACAGGCCCGAGTTGAAAGAGGTTGGGGAATATTTATCAGTCTTGACGTTACTCCTGATTATGGGACCCTGCCGTTGGGTCGGCTGCGGTTCGCATCACACGCCTATTAATATACCAGGTAGCTCTGACGGCAAAGTGCGCCATTAGAGCGAATTCGACTTTTTACAGGCCCGAGTTGAAAGAGGTTGGGGAATATTTATCAGTCTTGACGTTACTCCTGATTATGGGACCCTGCCGTTGGGTCGGCTGCGGTTCGCATCACACGCCTATTAATATACCAGGTAGCTCTGACGGCAAAGTGCGCCATTAGAGCGAATTCGACTTTTTACAGGCCCGAGTTGAAAGAGGTTGGGGAATATTTATCAGTCTTGACGTTACTCCTGATTATGGGACCCTGCCGTTGGGTCGGCTGCGGTTCGCATCACACGCCTATTAATATACCAGGTAGCTCTGACGGCAAAGTGCGCCATTAGAGCGAATTCGACTTTTTACAGGCCCGAGTTGAAAGAGGTTGGGGAATATTTATCAGTCTTGACGTTACTCCTGATTATGGGACCCTGCCGTTGGGTCGGCTGCGGTTCGCATCACACGCCTATTAATATACCAGGTAGCTCTGACGGCAAAGTGCGCCATTAGAGCGAATTCGACTTTTTACAGGCCCGAGTTGAAAGAGGTTGGGGAATATTTATCAGTCTTGACGTTACTCCTGATTATGGGACCCTGCCGTTGGGTCGGCTGCGGTTCGCATCACACGCCTATTAATATACCAGGTAGCTCTGACGGCAAAGTGCGCCATTAGAGCGAATTCGACTTTTTACAGGCCCGAGTTGAAAGAGGTTGGGGAATATTTATCAGTCTTGACGTTACTCCTGATTATGGGACCCTGCCGTTGGGTCGGCTGCGGTTCGCATCACACGCCTATTAATATACCAGGTAGCTCTGACGGCAAAGTGCGCCATTAGAGCGAATTCGACTTTTTACAGGCCCGAGTTGAAAGAGGTTGGGGAATATTTATCAGTCTTGACGTTACTCCTGATTATGGGACCCTGCCGTTGGGTCGGCTGCGGTTCGCATCACACGCCTATTAATATACCAGGTAGCTCTGACGGCAAAGTGCGCCATTAGAGCGAATTCGACTTTTTACAGGCCCGAGTTGAAAGAGGTTGGGGAATATTTATCAGTCTTGACGTTACTCCTGATTATGGGACCCTGCCGTTGGGTCGGCTGCGGTTCGCATCACACGCCTATTAATATACCAGGTAGCTCTGACGGCAAAGTGCGCCATTAGAGCGAATTCGACTTTTTACAGGCCCGAGTTGAAAGAGGTTGGGGAATATTTATCAGTCTTGACGTTACTCCTGATTATGGGACCCTGCCGTTGGGTCGGCTGCGGTTCGCATCACACGCCGGGGCGCGGGCCGGGGTAGCCCCGACCCGCTCCCCGCCGCCCCGACTATAATAGAAGAGTGTGAATAGAAAATTATAATGAGGAGATATTGATGCTGAGAAGGGCGCAGCCCTTCGAAGCATCAATAGATGCTCTTCCTAATGGATTGGGTACGTGCCCGTGGGGGTGTACCCCCCTGGTCGCGAACGGACACAAACGGACAAAAAACAGTTCTGAAAGCTGCCGCAGCGTGGCTTTATTTAAAGAATCCTTAATATTGAGGTTTGTCCGTCCCTCGCACGTCCCTCGCACGTCCCTCGCACGTCCCTCGCACTTCGTCTGCACTTCGCACTTCGTTCGCTTTGCTTTTGTTTGGCGCGCGACGCGTACACTCAACCGATTCAGACACGCTCGGGACTGATAGAGGCCCGCTATTTGTGCCGACCGTCCTGTGCTGCTCGTGTCGAAAGCCGTGCCGAGATCGGAGAGCTAGGCGGTATTGACTGTCATAATTGGTTACCACAGTGACAATTGTCACTGAGATTTTTTATTTAACCCTGCGCTCAAGCTCTCAAGCAAAGATGTCGGGAGACATGTCAAGCAAGGCAAAACATGCGCTGTCAAGGGTGTAGGGTGGAGTGTTCCACACTAAAAACTAGTTGTTTGGTGACAGTCACGGCATGTCAAGGCTGTCAAGGGTTGAAAGTGAAGAACACACACACAGATTTGTACATCGTAGCTGCAACAGGCAGCTTCCGACAGACTGCAACCACAGCACCACCACCACCACCACCACCACCCACCACCACACGACCCCCAGCCACCACCACCAGCCAAGCAGCAGGGGCACCTGAAGCTTGTGGCTCAGTGCTTACGTGGTGGCTTATGGTGGTTAGAGTGGTGGCAACGCAGGTGGTGTAGAGCATGGGATGTGATGGTTGCTTGTCTATATGCACTCCTCTCTCGAGGAAGAACGAGGGTATTATATCATACCGGTACATATATTAGCCAGCATCCAAGGTACCAGCACCAGCAATCAACAATGGAAAAAAGACACGTAGTAGCACCAGCGAAACAGACACCCCACAAACCACCACAAACACCAGCAAACACTAGCGAGCAACAGGACACCCAGACGCTTTGTTGTCGTGGTGACTAGTGGCCGTGTGCAGGTTTGGCTGAGCCTCGATACCTGGTAGGTGATGATACATCCGTACACCAGACCAGCGCTTGCCATATATTCCTGGTACAGCAGCAGCAGCATTMTTTCTTTTTTTCTATCCGATTCAGGTCCGATTTGTTATGAACTGCCAACGTACCGGGTGCGAGAACACTACGAGTACGACACGAGCAAAACCAGAAAATGAAACAAAACGACAATAAAAACAAAAATTATGAAATGATGCAGAATACAAAACTCGTGCTTATTATTTGTGCCGAGTACACTGATGCCCTTTTTTCGCATTTTCGGTAATATCATATTATTCCAATATGTGACCTGCCCAGTACACAGAGTAGTATTCATAGTACACATATACATGATAATTTGTTTCATTTTTATACGATAACTTGATCTTGGAACCATTGTACCATTTTTCTTTTTATTATTATACCTGCACCTACGTACGTATTTGACCTGCCCAGTACACAGCATTGTAGTAGTACACATACATACATGATGCCCTGCCAGTTTTCGTCGTTTCCATATAATAATGCACCAACACACACAGCCCAGCGATCCACTTAATAACCACTGTACAAGGTTGTTGCGCTGACACGCATCGCTTAACAAGAAATGTTGGTGGGTGGTGTTGGCGATGGTGGGACTACCAGCCCAGGGACGAACCAACCCACCCAGTAACTCTCTCACCCACCACGCACACCCATCAACTACTTGCCGGTCACTAAAAAAATGGTTTCTGTGCTGACACAAATCGCTTAAAAAAAAACGATCCAATCAATCACGATTGATTATTGTAGGAACACAGCAAAAAGAGAAGAACCGCCAACGCAGTAGCTTAATGCAGTTAGGAGTTTGACCACTTGAAGGCGTCTGTCACGCTCCTCATTCCACCGTTCTTGTAAGTACTCGCAGTGCATCCAGCTAGTATACTCGCGAGTATACCTGGAGTTCGAAATATAAAACGAGTGAGTACTCGCGAGTATATATGGAGTAACAATAAATGACTGGGTACTTGCGAGTCACCACAGAGCACCAAAAAAGCTGATTTGACTGAGCACTCGGGAGTTAGTTATCGGTATACATATTCCTCTATATTATTTAATCCTGCGACCGAAGGGTAACATGTTTTTTTACTCGCACACGGGGTTCGCCGGCTGTGTCGCCTCCCCCCGCCCCCCGCCGCCCCGACTATAATATAATAGAAGAGTGTGTATAATAGTGATAAGTTCTCTCGTAGGGAATCCAGCTATAGCATACTCACGAGTATACCTGGAGTACGAAATAAAAAATTAGGATTCGCGCGTATATGGATAAACAAGGAACGACTGGTACTCGCGAGTTACCAGAGCACCAAAAAAGCTGAAATGACGCAACACTCTCGGGAGTTAGTTACCGGTATATATTCCTCCATTTGTTTTTATGCTGCGGCCGAAGAGTGACACGTTTTTTTACTCGCACACGGGGTTTGCCGGCTGGACGGGGGGCGGGTCGGGGCTACGCCCCAACCCGCTCCCCTTCGCCCCGACTATAATAGAAGAGTGTGTATAGTGATAGGTACTCTCGTAGAGCTTCCCGCTATATAGTATACTCGCGAGTATACCAGGAGGACGAAATACAAAATGAGTGAGTACCCGCGAGTATATGGAGTGACAAGAAACGACTGGGTACTTGCGAGTCATCAGAGCACCAAAAAAGCTGAAATGACTGAGCACTCGGGAGTTAGTTACAAGTATATATTCCTTCTTCTTTTTTTCATCTTGCGACCGAAAGATGATATTTATTTCACTCGCGCACGGGGTTTGCCGGCTGGGCGGGGCGGGAGTTAGTTTCCGGTATATACTCGTATTCCTCCATTTTTTTTAACTTGCGACCAGAGGATTACATATGGTTTGTGAGTCGCACACGGGGCTTGCCGGCCTGGGCGGGCGCGGTCGGCGCGTAGCCCCGACCCGCCCCCTGCCGCCCCGACTATTATAAAGATAGTTACAAGGTTTCCCCCGGGACGTGCGTAGGGCGGGTCGGGGCTAACGCCCCGACCCGCGCCCCGCCCGCTGCAAGCCCCGTGTGCGACTCACAAACCATATGTAATCCTCTGGTCGCAAGTTAAAAAAAATGGAGGAATACGAGTATATACCGGAAACTAACTCCCGCCCCGCCCAGCCGGCAAACCCCGTGCGCGAGTGAAATAAATATCATCTTTCGGTCGCAAGATGAAAAAAAGAAGAAGGAATATATACTTGTAACTAACTCCCGAGTGCTCAGTCATTTCAGCTTTTTTGGTGCTCTGATGACTCGCAAGTACCCAGTCGTTTCTTGTCACTCCATATACTCGCGGGTACTCACTCATTTTGTATTTCGTCCTCCTGGTATACTCGCGAGTATACTATATAGCGGGAAGCTCTACGAGAGTACCTATCACTATACACACTCTTCTATTATAGTCGGGNGCCCCCAGCCGGTAAACCCCGTGTGCGAGTCAAAGAAAACATGTAATTCATCCTTCGGTCGCAAGTTTAAAGTAATGTAGGAATATACACCGGTAACTAACTCCCGAGTGCGCAGTCACTTTCAGCTTTTTAGGTACTCTGGTGACTCGCGAATGTACCCAGTCATTTCTTGTTACACCATATACTCTCGAGTATACTCACTCATTAAATATGTTGTACTCTAGGTATACTCGCGAGTATACTCAGCCCTTTTAAAAAACAAATAGCGCAGGTCGTACCCGCGAGCACTCTGTCATTTCTTCAGCGTTTGGTACTTTTCAGTATTCTCGCGTGTACTGATCCACTTGTTATTTTGGTACTCCAGGTGCATACTCGAGAGTACTCAGTCATCTCATCTTTTTTTTTACCGCAGGTGCCCGCGAGTACTACTCGCATTCCTCTAGCGTTTGGTACACCCCGGTCCGGTTATTCGCGAGTCAGTTATTTCAGCGTCTTGTTGGTATACTTCAGGAGGTACTCGCGAGGAATCAGTAATATCTGTTTTTTGGTTGTACTCCAGGTACACGCGAGTACTCAAGTCATTTCTTTTCGTATCAAATATTACTCCAGGGACTTCCCTAAAATACGCCACTGGGACCGGCGTGCAGTCTGCTCTGCACGCGGTTTGTAGATGGCCGGTCGACCCGTCCCTGGCCTCTAAGGCCTCCCACTTTGAGGCCGTGTCTTAACCCATTCAGAACTGAAAAACTTATCCCACATTAATTCCAAGTAGTTTGTCCCCAAAAACGGGGGACCAGTTCTTAAGGGGTTAACTCCATTCGACAGCTTGGAATGGCTGGAACGGAACGAGATTATTCGCGGTCGTTCGTTCGATTCCATGCTGTTTTTGCGGTTTGTGTACGATCGAATTTTTAGGCACTCGATCCTGGAACAGGCCGCAACATATAGTAACCCATGAATTTTGCCTCGGGACTGCTGTGCAGCTGGACTCTAGGACAGTGGTACCGTCACGTAGGCAGCGAGTGCTCCTGGTACAGAGAATAGCTTCACACGCAAATAGAGCGCCTGACATGCCTCAGACCAAGCAGTGCTAGCCGTCCAAGTGGCACCCTCAGGACAAATGTAGAAGTTATGATATCGCCGTCGCGGCTCGACGAGGTATCCTGGGTCCTTCTGTGAACATCGGTCCAGCGTTTTTGCTAGATATCTATCGGACCAGTCTCGTTCGCCACCCAATTTTTTCCCTCGTGAGCCTCCTGTACAGGCCATGGCCGTATCGCGTGGATCCTACCGCAGGCGAGACCTGTGGCGTCTGCACGTGCTCCCATGTCATCTCATTTTGCCCCATACCCTGGTGGCCCTCCCAGCAAATGTCGCAACCAGTTGCAACACTTCCAGCACCAACCAACTGCCGTAAATCTCGTTCCAAGTGGGCCGTTCGGTCCTGCTGAACAAGAATTTACTGTTTTGACAGATTCGCTTTCTCTTTACAAATTTACGGACGGGTTGGGAACGCTTGGAATCTGTTCGCATGACTTTTTCTCAATATCCAATCAGCACCACTTTTTCTGGCAAATAATTTTACGTTCGTTCCGTTCCAATAGTCGGTCGCCCCGATGGTCTAGAGGTAACCTCGAACGCTTCTGAACGTTGATGTCTGGAGTTCGAATCTCACGTGGGTCGGACTTTTGAGTTTATTTGCAAAAATAAATAAAAAACGGAATCAACTGCTGAGAGCGCCAATTAATAGTAGCGTGGGTAGGCACAATTCGATGCGAGTCGACGAGGGAAGGAAAGGCTGAAGTCTTCTCGCGATAAAAATGCAAGGCAAGAACCGTAGTGGAGGAGGAGGGAGAGGAGCCTACTTTGTGACCCCGGATCTGAGTTACGACTAGGGAGGAGAGAGAAAGGAAGGGCGAAGATAATAAATGGGATGGACAAAAAAAAAAAAAAAAAAAAAAAAAATGCCCGCGAAGTGAAGTTAAGACACGCCCTGACACCGCCTCCTCACCGCTTCCTTCTATTACTTGTTAATCCGTACACTGAAATCAAGTCAAAATAACCACACTAGTTTCAAGATACAAAATTTCCACACTAATTTCAAGATTTTTTTCCACACCTAAATCAAGTTTTTTTTTCCAAAGAGTCCAAAAAAAGTGAAAAATATATCTCCAGAACTTCGGTCAAAATGGAAAACGACGCAAAACTGGGCGAGTTAGCGGTTCTTACACTAATTTCAAAATAAAAAGCTCCAAACAAAGATCGGGAACAAGTTGTTTTTTTTGTTCGATACAAGGGCTCCGCGTGGGTGCCGGTATAGCTAATCCCTACGCTAAAATCAAGTCAAAATATTCATACTTATTTCAAAATAAAAATCCATACTGATTTCAAGGAATGTTTTTTTCCACACTAAAAATAAATTTTGTTTTTCAAAGAGCCAAAAAAAAGTAAAAAATGGATCTCCAGAACTTCGGTCAGAATCGAAAACGGCCCAAAACTTAGCCGTTCCTACACTAATTTCAAGACAAAAAGCTCAAAAAACAAAATCGGGATATGTTTTTTTTTTTTTTTCGTCGGATACAAGTTTGGTGTCGGCATAATGTTACCAGGGCCCTGCATCGATGCCAGCATTTGTTTTTTGTCCGCTATACCGGCCCCGCTTTGGCATATATAGTTCGGCGTACTGTTGTGCTGCTGTAGCACATGTTGGGTGTGTGGGTGGGTGAATGGGGGGTGTGTGCGTGTGTGTGGGTGGGAAGGTTTTTGTTGTCGTTGCTGTTGGCTGTTGCTGTAGTTGTCGATCTGTTGTTTGTCACGTCATACTACGACAGTGTGGTATCCCAGAGCGGGGCCGGTATAGCGGACTAAACCAAATAGCAGTACGTACCTTGGGGCAGATGCTTACGTACTGTGTGCAAGAGGTTGTTCCAACTATGAAAATGTTATGTTCCTATCCGGTCGCCGGCACCTATACGGAGCCCTTGTAGCGGCCCAACAAAAATACAAAACAAAAAGCAGGGACAGCACAGTCGTCCCCACCCACAGACATGACAGGACTCAACCGCGTACCAACCCACCCACCAAAGCATCCACCCACCCGCCCACCCACCAACCCACCCACACCCCATGTGCTATTCTAAATCCCTTTAGGGTTTGGTTTCTGTTTCGGCTCTGAAATACCTTTATCTTTTCTTGACCGTGGTTATGTGACCGTGATTATCTGACCGCGATTATCTGTCGCCACTTTTTTTACCGCTTTCCAATCGTTATTCACTCGATTATAGACCAAGGTCTCTTTTTCCAAGACTAATTAAAGCAACATGTATGTTGTGATTTGTTCGTTTTCACGCTTGATGGGTACGAATAATCATCACCAAACCTTGATTATTCGACATGATTATATTATTTCCGAATCTTGATTATAATCATTACTCGGTACGTACAGCGTACTCTTACTATCAATCTCATCTCTTTCGAGTACTCGTACTATCAATTTCATTTATTTCGTATGCTGTATCATAGTACTTCGTATCATATAGAGACCACCCTACGCCGATAACGAGTGCGGCTGCTGCTGCTTCTGCTGTAGAAAATCACGCTGCTGCTGCTGCTGCTGTACGAGTATAATGGCCCACAGAGCACATATTGTACAACAAGCTCCGCAGACACAAATCGACAACCCGACTCTCCAAACGGGACCACTGCTGCTGGTGGTGGTGGCGGTGCGTGCGTCTGCGGCGCAGCAGCAGCAGCAGGAGCAGCTATGCAGGGGAAGCCAGAACATGTATGTGTACATGTGTACGTATACGAGTAGCAGTTGCCATGTTTTGCTTTACGAGTAGCTTTTGTGGCCTCGTCTCTCTGCTTCTGGTGCTGCTGCGACTACGACAACTGTGAAAACAATTGGGCTGAGCAGTCGCCGCCTCCGCCGCCACCACCGCCGCTGCTGCTACTCTACTGTGTTGCTGCTGCTGTGCTGCTGCTGCGGCTGTTTTTGTCACATACCAGGTATCATTCCACCGTCGGACTCATCGTTAATATTAACAATGTCGATACTAAAGATGTCGGGAGACAGCACTTTCACTCCTTGACAGACAGCGTCAAGGCAAATGCCTTGACAGACAGCCTTGACAGCAAAAAACAGGGGACGCTACATCAATCAATATACTTTTATATAGTCGTATGAAGTGTATGGTGTACGTACCTACTGCGTACAGTACGACTCGTATCTGTTTTTTGTTGGAATATTACTTGGTGTCGGGTCATTGTAGATGATTGATGTCGGTCCACTCTGATTAATGTCGGACACGTCGGTTTGGGCCGTCCACCCAAAAAGCAAGTGACGTCATTTCGCAACTATCATTTGATACCCCTCCCCGGCTCTGGTACCTGGATACAACGAAGGGGTCCTCCCTTGGGTTGTGCATCACGACTACGTATTAATAAACACTTACCCATGAATGACTTTGAAACAAATGTTCGATGATTTGTTGTGTGTATCTGGATACCGAGGGGCCGAGAGCGAGGTACGCTTGTACCCCAAATGTCGCGTCCTTGTATGTATGTGTGTTGTGAGCGCTGCAGCGACTCGTCCCGCACAGCAGCAGCACTACAACGCAGCAGAGTGCAGTAAACCTTTTGCGGCCTGCGTTTTGTGATGGACAAGCTGCTGCTGCTGCACAGCACAGCAGTAGTAGTAGCTGCAAGGAAAATAACTCGGCAGCGAGACGAACTGTCACCGCAACGTGACCGTTTGTTAATGGTAACTGGTAACTCGCGCTGAGGAGGAGGCAGCACGCTTGAAAAACACACAGTCGGAAACCATATGTAATGGTTACTACTTCTCTACCACATTATTATTTTATTTGTCATCTGACCAGATCTAACAGTGTATAGCGCTTGTTCCAATCATCTGTACTCGCTACTGGTGCCTGGCCGTTGCGAGCCGTGAACATCACAATCAACTACGAGCTCTTCTCGCTGCCCCGGGATATCAAAGGATGGGGGATTTAGATCGAGGCTGGGGTTAGCCCTGGCGATTCTATAACAGTACAGCAGTACAGTAGGTGAGGAGCATGGTGCTGCTGTATCGTACTGGCGGGCAAAAGTAATATAAAACGAAACAGGGACAGCGCAGACAAGACAGCACTCATCCATTTTCCAACCCACCCGCCCAAACACCCATTCACCCACCAACTCACCCACACACCATATGCTGCAGCAGTACAGCAGTACGTAGGTGGGGATCAAACTGGTGCTTAAATATCGTATTGGGGGGGTTCATTTGTTTACGAACCCCCGCCTTTCAGGGGACAGAGCGAGATACCCCCGGGAGGGTGCCTTCCCCACCACCCCGCTCGCCGAGTCGGGCACCGGCGGCAATTATTCCGGCGGGGTCACCCAGGGCTGCTGGGGGGCGTGGCACGGTCGTGGTGCCGAGGGCGGCCGGGTGGCGCACGGTAGAGCCGGTTCCCCGCGGGGCATACAGAAACCGGCATAGTCGCGAAGATCCCTTTGGACATCACCACTATCACCACTACCGAAGCGTATGACAGTAAATATAAGGACCTGGTATACTATATGTGCATGCACGGTCGATCGATCGTTCAACAACAGGAGTTACAGCAGCAGTATGCAGCAGGAACCACTACTTGTGTACCCACTACTTACAGCAGCAGGCAGCGGCAACACTGCTGTAATAGGTCGTCATGTTGTAGAGTATGTACACCTGGTGTGTGCGCACGTGTGTGTATGTTGATACAATAACCCTGAAACAACACACGTATGTGATACATGCTGTCGCTTCCGATCGATCGTACAACAACAGGAGTAACAGCAGTATCTATATAGCAGGAATCAGTACTTCTTGTGTACCCACTACTTACAGCAGGAAGCAGCAGCAACACTGCTGTATTACGTCGAAATGCTGTAGAGTACGCGCACCTGGTGTGTGCGCACGTGTGTGCGTATGCTGATACAATAACCTTGAGACACCACACGTACATGATACATACTGTCGCCTTTTAGTGCGTGCTCATGTGTTCATACACATCCAGCGTTGCCTGATAACTGGGAAAATATAAACCTGAAAACATATTAACAACCTACGCACGGCTTACGAGAATAATAAGAAAATCTCGCAACCATATCTCAAGGGTCGTTGGCAAAATGTTATGTTGAAGCAAGACGGGATATTAGGCCACCACACAACTCGTGCACGCGCGCGTCCGTCTCCGGTGCAAAAACAGTACTACGGCAGCAAGCCGCAGAAAGAAGCAGCAGCACTCTGTAGTAGTACCACTTCGAGTATCATTACGGCGGCTGCTATTGATAGCTGTTGTTTCATGCCTGGTACGTATGATATCATACTTACCGAAGTCGTACTGCAGCACATACCTTGTACCTGGTATATACGTTGATACGTCTCACGTGTACATACCAACCTGTCCGGCAATGTTACGACGGTTTGGATATTGACATATACACCAAAATATTCTTACATTTCCGGACCAACTATACCAAACTCCATGCGGTGAGATCGTTCCTTTTGTTCAGGCACACTTGTTGCTTAGTGCAGGAGCACCACGATGCCCCACCTATCAGATCGTACTGCCGCAATACAGCAGAGCGCGAGCAAGAAGCAGCACCACTCGGCAGCATGCCACCACTACGAGCATGACACTGCTGCTGCTGCTGTGGTTTTATCTGACGTAGACGACGCATGATACGCACCAGGCATAATGCCTGGTACCTACTGCACTACTGCTGTTGTACACTTATCACGATGCCCGGAAATGTTACGAACGTTTGGATATGAAAATAAATACGAAACGTTTAGTACATTTTCGGACAAACTAGTACGGCAAAAAACTCGATGCGGTGAGATCGCTTGTTTCGTAGGCACACCTCGTGCAGCAGCATCCCCATGCCCCCCCGTCATGACCATACGACTGCACAAACGGCATCTCTGGAGTTGTGCAGTCGTATGGTCATGACGGGGGGCCATGGGAGATGCCGTCGCGTCGCTGCTGTTGCGGCATGTTTGCAGATGTTCGACGTCGCTCGATGTGGACGTCTGTGTGCCCTCCTTTGTTCGTCGTGTTGATGTCGACACAGCAAATCACTTTTAATACTGCCCCGGAGACCGGGTTTCACGTTGCCCTGGTAGGCTCAGCCGAGTGGGATGGGGTACCCCGTGAAACCGACTCTATTTTTTCGGCTTCGCGAGCGCGCCGCGCGGGCCACGAGCCTCGGTCGACGGCGAGGCCCGGAGGGCGCGCTCCCCGGGCGACCCCCCGCGGGTCGAGCCCGGTGCCGGCGAGATCGGCCGGGAGGGCGAGGAGCGAAAACGCGCCGCCCGGCAAAAAAAATCGCAATTTTACTTTGTTACATGGTGTTGGAATTATTCCACAGATTGTCCTAGTATACTCGATACTCCGAGTATACTCGGAGTATCGAGTATTTTTCGTACTCCGAGTACTGAGAGTATTAGAGTACTGGTGGCCTAATACTCGGAGTACTTGAAGTATGAGCAGTACTGAAGGCCCAAATACTCCGAGTACTGGGAGTATGAGCGGTACTTATACTCGAGTACAAGCAGTACTCGGAGTAAAAACATCTAAATTACTCGGAGTACTCCGAGTATCGGGAGTATTGGACACCGAAATACTGCGAGTACACAAAGTACCTGAAGTATTTTTTTCTCGAAAACACTCTAATTATACTCCGAGGTAATGGGAGCATCTGTGAATTTTTAAATGCTATAAACGCCAGTCACATGTTCCCAGGACCTGGGAGGAATGACGGCCGAGTCTTTAAAATGATGCAAAGATGCTCCTAACGTACTTCACACTCCGAGTATACTCGGAGTATCGAGTACATTTCGTACTCCGAGTACTCAAGAGTATAAGAGTATCAGCGGCCTGAATACTCGGAGTACTTGGAGTATGAGCAGTACTGAAGCCCCAAATACTCGGAGTACAAGGAGTACCCGCAGTATCGGACCCCGAAATACTCCCGAGTAAAGCAGTATCGAGAGTGTTCATACCCGAAATCCTCCGAGTACGAGCAGTATCCGGAGTATCGAACCCCGAAATACTCCGAGTACCTGAAGTAATTTATCTCCAATACTCGGGACTTTACTCCAAGGTACTCGGACAACCTGTTAATTATTCCATCCGACGAAAATAAAAATATCATCCGAAATTCATCATTTATCAGGAGGTAAATCCACAACAAAGAAATCAAGCATACGAGTTGGGCCAGCCATAAAACGGAGAAAGCTTCCTAAAGTCGTATATCGTGAACCACTGCAAACCAGGCTACATACAAAACGCATATGAACATTTCGATACTTTTGTTTTTCCCGACTCGATCTTGCCGAGATATCCGCGAAAACTCAAAAGACACACAACTCGTACAAAAATCGTTATTTTCAATCAAAACTAAACTTAGTGGAGACAGTGCTGAGGACACAAGGAGAAGGGCGATGAAAGTCTCGTTGCCCAATTCGCCATCCATGAGCAGTTATTACCAAAACCGATTCCACACACTAAGTCAAGTCAGTACGAAAAAAATGTCATTTTTGCGATGCCCCGCTTAATTTAGAGAATTTCGCACTGTATTTTTAACCCCGGATTTGAATCGCACGTTCAAAGGCATTCACTGTCGGCCCTTCTTTGTTTTTTTTGTTTTTTTTACGACGAGTAGTTTTGGTCGCTTTTGCATGTTTTCGGGTTGTTGGATCGGTTGTATCTCTTGGAAAAAAAAAAAAGTTACAGGGCCGAAGGTCAATGAATCGATGAGTGCATGAGCTACCCCATGTCCAAAAATCATGTCCAAATTCTTAAAATTGATGGGGGCATCGCCAATACGACGTTTAAACCGTTTGAATGCTGGCCCAGCTCGTAGTACAGCAGCAGTAGCTGCAACACGCGCATAAAAACCACAAAAACGTACAGCAGAGTTAAAAACCGCGATGAGAGGCACAGGACAGCAGTACTTAGCTCTGCATAGCACTGCATAGCACTGCATAGCACTGCATAGCACTGCATAGCACTGCATAGCAGAGCGTGCGTACTCGTGCTTCTACATACTCGAAGTACATTATGTGCTCGTACTCCTACAAAGCTCGAGCTCACTGCTGGCTGTTCCTGTTTTTGAAGCTGTACGTACCCGTGCGAACATGCCTTCATTCATACCTGGTACATTGTTCCATTTACAGTTACAATAGTGCCTGGTATACCTTGGATCGGGTAAAACTCACAGCTGTCGTATTTTAAAAAAAATCCAGAAAATGAAAAGGCGCACACTGCAGCAACTTGCTGTGTGGACTGAAAACGAACCCAGTGCACATTATTTACAGTATTTTTAAGCTGCAGCACGACATAAAATAAAGGGCATTAGCCAAAAATAGGTACACCTACGCACTTTGGGTCATTTGTAGGTACACTGCGTAATGTACAACGGAAACGGCTTCCGGGCCCGCCTGATATTGGGCCTGCGCTCCATTGTACCTACAAATGGCTCAAAGTGCGCAGGTACACCTATTATCGGCTACTCAATGTGCGTATCGCCTATTTTTGGCTTCAACTGTACCTATAAATGGCTCAAACGATCACTTTTTGGCAACTGAAATATAGACAGACGGCCACACATTCACCCACGTTTGCTACGTATGGAATGTTGTTCCGGACTGGGTCAACGGCTGTGTAACTTAGACTCCCTTGACCGTACGGTATTACGCTGTACACGTATATTATATACCAAAGTTTCTTCTACTATATACTGCACTACATTATGTATATTGTACTTTCAGCATAACGGCATGGAAACACTTGTCATTGTTGTTTCTCCACATTGTATATATGTGTGTGCGTAGGAGGGGTATCGTACTAAATGCGTATGCGTTGATCGCTATACGATTGCTCGCTTGTAGGTAATGCGTGATAACTCCTCAGTGTCAAAGTGGTTGTACTGGTACGGTCGGCTGGTTGACAGCCCCGGCATCTGATGTGGCCGTCTGTCTATATTTCAGTTGCCAAAACGTGATCGTTTGAGCCACTTATAAGTACAGTTGAAGCAAAAAATAGGCGACACGCACATTGAGTAGCCGATAATAGGTGTACCTGCGCACTTTAAGCCATTTGTAGGTACAATGGAGCGCAGGCCCAATATCAGGCGGGCCGAGAAGCCGTTTCCGGTGTACATTGCGCAGTGTACCTATAAATGGCTCAAATTCAGGTGTACCTATGTTTGGCTAATGACCTAAAATAAATGGAGTACTAATAATTAATTCGAGGAAAACATTTCTTTATTTGTTTGTATGTTAATGTGTGTCCTCGGGCAATCATATATTTGAACCACACTACTCCTGGAACTGCTTGCTGTCGACACTGCCTGTGTGGCGCTACTCGTACAGCAGCAGCGTACAGCAGCAGCAGTAGTAGATCAAAATGATAATGCATGTACGTGTACCCTCCTTGTACATGCATACACTCGAACCAACTTGTATGCGCGTGCTCGTGTAACTGCCGGGTGTGTAGCTTGATTCATAATGTATACTCCATCGTTTCAACCACATCCAAACTTTCTTCATAAATGCACCAGGGCGTAAAATAGGCGTCCGGCTCGTGGTGAAATCACCGTACCACGACGTGGAGGCCGTGGTGCGGGCCCGTGCGGGCACGCACCACATTGCCGGAGGGCCCCCGGAGGGCCGCCGGAGGCCGTTTTGTTTTGCCATATATGCGTCAATATACTCAAAATGTGCGTCTAACCCGCTCGTTTTATCCCCTTGTATACGTGGTGCCGGCTGCCTTAGAATGTTCTGCATTTTGCGAAGAAGCAAGGACAAAATTACGGTAAAAAAGCATCACATATCGTCAGCAGATGTGAGGTGCTTGAATAGGCGCCACATGCCACAGCAGTGTCCCTGGCCTGGTTTGCCTGGAACGTCCTCAGGCATAGGAAAACGGCAGCAGTTTGAATCGAATTCTCAAAAGAAGTAAAGCACTTTATGCCAAAAGAGGAAACAAGACCCAAACATAGCATCTGAGACGAAATCGAGACAACACAAAAAAACACGCCAAAACAAAATCGTCTGCGACGCAATAGGTCCAAAATTTTTTTCGCCTGCGGCGAAACAGAACCAACAATATTTTTTCCCGCCTACGGCGAACAAGGACCCGCACATGTTTTTTTGCCTTCGGCGAAAAAAGGTGCGGCACAAGAAAAACGTGATGCGGCAAGCCGCACCATGTCTTCGGCACGCGGTGAAAAAAACGGGATTTGCGAGAAAAAGGTGCGGCAGCGCAACATTTCACCACCTATTTTACGCCCTGGTATGCACCGCATTTTTTTCACATTTTAAATAGGCCTTTCAAGTCCGGCTCCGAACGTTCTTGTAAATTAATGTTTTCAAATAACATCTTTAGGCTGCATACATCCGGTGTTATTGTTGCAACAACATAATTTATTTTTGGGATATTTTCGTAGGGAAGAACGACATGTAGGAAATGGAATGATTCATCCCCGGGGAAAACATGTGTTTGTGTCTGCATTCTCCTCGTGATGCTACTGTAACCGGGTGTAGTTCTGAAGATACCTTACATTTTTCGCGGATAAAATCTGAGTCTTTGGGACAAAGTCAGATGCCAATGTCATTAATTTTTGAAGCAACCTGCCCTTTTGAGAGCGGCAGATTTAATGAAAACGCTTGGAATCATCCCGCTCGCGTTCACGGTTCACGGGGAGGTATTCAGCGGTGAGTACTAAGAGCGAAGGGCATTGAGGTCGACCCTGTCACCACAGCAGCACTGTGAAATGTAAAGAGCACCTACACCGTAAATACTCACTTGGGGAGATGTCCTGCGAAGCAACATGGACCTCGACTCTACGAAGCAGATGATGCAAAGGGCCGACAAAATGTGACTCCTTTATGATACTACTGCACATTGTTTTTAAGTCGCCCCTTTGTAGTTGCGCACTCCCACCTCCCCTGTCAAGATTCAAATAAATGCTCGACATGCCACCCAAAATCCAAGATCGTGCCTACTTTTCGCTTTTCTCTCTGCCCCCGCACGCGTTCGTGGCGAGGTAAGCGAGGGGAACGGAGGGCGAGGGCCGTCGAAGCCGATCCTCGAAGAGAGCGCTCGAAGGAACTAAAAAACCCTCGAGATATTGAAGTGCCGAGATTCCGATACTGAGGCCGGCCCAGAATAAAAATTATTTTTCCTGCATGCTTTAGGGTGGACCCAACACTATTTTATATATATTTATTTTACGTGAATCCGAAACGTGTTTTTCGTCCTGATGTCTTGGTTGATATATTGTTTAGAGCGTTTGGTACATGCCAGTACAATTCACTTAAACGTGTCCTGAATTCCTTCTTACCCCCCACGCTCCCCTTCTCCTTGCCCCCCCCCCACACACCGTCCCCTCTCCTCTCCTCTCATATCCCCATTCCATCCACCAGCAACAGGACCTACAGCTGCAGGAGCAGCTACAGGACCGTCAGGACCTACTGCCATACGGCAACCACCTCCACCAACACCACGTCAAACAGTCGATGAACCTTCAAAAACAGCAACACCAACGGGAGAAGCCTCTGCAGCAGCAAGAACGGCAAGAGCGGGACCAGCAAGCCGAGAAAAAAAAGCAAGAGCAGCATTGGCATAAGGTCTATCAACTACAGCAGCAAGAGCAGAAGCTCGAGCAGCCGCAGGAGCAGCAGCGACAACAGCGGCCCCAACACCAACTGCAGCAGCAGCAGCAACAGCAACATCAACAGCAGCAGCTACGCTTGCTCCAAACGGCCGCCACCCCTTCCCCCGTGCCCCAGCTTTCAGCTGACGATGACACCATCGACGGCGCACCCACTGCCACCACCTCTGCTGGCTTCGAACCATCCCCCACCCCCACCGCGGGCGACGGCATTGGTACGACCAGTAGTGGTGATACCTCTCAGCCGACAACCTCAGGCGGGGCGACGGCGGAGCCCACCCCACAGCCCACGGTGGCTGTGGCGTCTCCTAGGACCGCTACCCTTGCGCCCGAAGCGGCGACCGTTTCGCCTGTCTCGGGAGGGGGTGATCTCACTCTGTCCCCGGCAGCTGTGGCTCCGACCGCCTCGCCGGTGGCGGCGGCAGCGACGACTGCGCCCGCGGCAACACCCTCGATGATGCCTGTCGCTGTTGTGGTTACCCCTGCGCCGTCTGCCATGGGCACTGTCAGCAGCGGTGTGGACAATGATGGCCCTAGGGATAAGGGAGGGGGGAGTTCTAGTGGTGCTTCTTCTACCGGGCGGGAGGGGGAGGGGGGTGCTGAGACCCCGTCTCCGTCGCCGCCTGCGGAGGAGGACCAGACTTCTGCGGACTCCCCTACCCCCGCCCCAACCTCCGCCTACATTGGGGAAACCCCCGGACCTACTATCGAGGGGGCCGTTTCGCAGCTTTCTGGGTCTGTTACGGCGCCTAGCTCTGTCCTGGGCACGCCTGCGTCTAGCCGTTTGCTTGAGGCTGAGCTTCGGGACCTGATGAACTTGGATGACCAGGACAATTTGGAAGTGACTACGTCGGCTTCTGGTTTAAGGAGGCTTTTTGGTGGCTGGGGTTGGGTTGAGGGGGGAGGTTGGGAAGGAGAGGGCGGAGGAGGCACGCTGAGTGGTGACGGTGGGGGTGACCGCTTGGGGTGGGCTGGGGGAAGAGGAATGGAAAGAGGGGGACGAAGAGGAGGAATGCGAGAAAAAGGAGGAGGAGGGGGGGGAGAGGGGTTGAGAGGAGGGTCTCGAGGAGCAGGACGAAAAGGAGGAAGATTGCGTGGCAGTTTACGGGGCGGGCAAAGAGCAGAACTCCAGGGCGGTCGTGTTGTTTGGTTCGATGCGGCCACGCCCCCGCAGTTTTTCAGCCGCAGCAATAGTTATTATGGCCAAGGCTACGATGAAAGCTATGACGATCAAATCGACAGTCCAAGCCGTAGCCGCCCCCATCACAATCACAAACGCCACAACCATGGCTTTGGCCTCCACCTTGCCCGTGCCTTCGACCCCCACGAACATACCCGCGAGTGGGAGAAGGAAATCGATGTTGACTTCGGCCTTGGATTTTCAGGGGGGAATCGGGGTCACGTGAGCCGGGTTAGCCGCGGGCTTGCTGACTCTGACGCGGGGGATGTCGACACAAGCTCGGCCAATTTCGTGGTAGTGTTCATCAATGATGCGGACGAGTCGGCTGCTTACGGCAGGGGTGTTGATGCCACGGTGAAGCTTCTCGAGGATGAGGGCCGGGAGGTGAGAGGGAGGGAGGGAGGGAGTTGTAGGTGGGGGAGAGGGGGTTGTGGATAGAGGGTGTTGTACAAGGCATGAGAGAGGGAGCGACTTAGCTTACTGACTCGCTTGCCGTTAAACTGATGGGTGGATTTATTGGCTCATCGCATACGCTATTTATGTATTTTCACCATGTAGGCGGTAGCCGAGACACTCGACACGACGGAGGACCTTGTCCTGTTCGACGACGTTGTAAACTCGTCCTTGGCCTCGGCCGTCATCCCCTGTCCCCCCTCTCCCAACCCCCACCCCCTCCCTACTTGCGGAAACACATCAATATTGTGTTCGAGTAGGCGGTAGCCGAGGCACTCGGTACGACGGCGGACCTTGTCCGGATCGACGACGTTGTCTACTCCTCCTCCATGGCGTCTGCCATCGACAACGAGGACGCGCAGGAGACGTTCTTCGGTGGCGAGAGCTCGGCGAGCGGCGTATCCATAGCCATCGCGGTTGCTGTGTTGTTTGCGGCCGCCTGCGCGACCGGTTGCGCCGGGATTACCCTCGGCCGGTGCTGGCTGAGGAAGGAGAGAAGGCTCCGCGACGATGAGATGTCGGAGGCTGCAGCGGCCGCCATGAAGCAGAAAGCTTTGACCGACCGCGCACCGCTGCAGGGGTCCGTGGAGGCGGGAGGGAGGGGGGGGATGGAGGGAACGGGAGGGGGGGGGGCGGGGGGGGCAGAGGGGAGGGGGGGGGGTATGGAGGGAACGAGAGTGGGAGTGGCGGGGGAGGGGGGAAGGGGTGGGCGTGGGAGGAGGCGGTACGTCGTCAAGCACATCCGAGGGGGGTGTCAGAAGGAACGTCAATGGTAACGCCCACAACGGCAACAACAATAACGCCTTTGTAAACCTTGCTCCTGCCGTCGCTGTGGGTATGCTGGACATCCAGCTCCCTGATATATCGGGGAGCCAGGGACAAGGTCGTGGACAGGGCCAGGCGCAGGGGCATGGCCAGTACTTGTACGATCAGGAAAGCGAGTCTCATAGGTCCAGAGGCGATGGGGGGTCGGGGCTTGCGTCCGCCAGGGGCAGGGAGGCGGAGGACGTGTTGGAGCATGACTACGGGGACACGGGTCGGACGGAGGTGGGTTTGATATTTCCTGTTGGTTTTGCTGCTCTTGAAAAGTTGTCTGCTTTACGTATTGTAAGTAGTTTATGGGTTTCAGAAGAGATGGGAGGGCCATATCTTCTGGCGGAGGAGGGGGGAGTGCGGGGCATGGCTACGGGGACACGGGTCGGACAGAGGTGGGTGTGGCATTTGCTGTTGGTTCCACTCTTGTTTAAAGTTGTCTGCTCTACTTGTAAGTACTGTGTGGGTTTCAGAAGAGATGGGATGGGTGTATGCCTGAGGAGGGGGAAGATGGGTGCGAGGATAAGAGTCGTGTGTACAAGGGCTCTGCTCCGCGGGCAGCTGACGCCGCCCGCTACGCTCGCGCAAGGAAAGGGGCAGAAGAGGCTCATGATGTAGTGCAACCACCGGCCTGAAAATGCCAAGAGGTTCATGGTGCAGCGAAGAAACGGCGGACTTGACATGCATGCAAAACATGCTCGGGATGCACACAATACAAGATCCATGCTCCAGGACAACAAAGCTGTATGTTTGGAAGAGAAAGCACAGCAACACGGCTGACAGCACGGCGCTGCGCTGCCTGCTGTGGGTGTGATTCGTGCCTTTTTTGTGATTATGTGTGGTAGTACAGCAATAACAGCGGTAGTACTTCGTACTTTGTATGCACTCGTAATATCAAAGAGAAAGCACAGCAGAGCACGATCGTCAAGTTGTGAAGTACGAAAAACATTAAAACTGAGAGAAAGACGTACATACGTTTGATACGAGTATACGTACGAGTACTCGTACTCGAACAAAGCGACAGGAGCGAAAAACAACAACGAAAAAAAACGGTCGAAAAAAAGAAGAAAATCGAGTACATCTCGAATCACACACGAATACTACAAATGACATATCGTGATTGGGCCGCTTAAAAAACAAAAAAGTTAAAACGAATGTCACGTTATGTCACCCTCGACGCTCCCCGCCCCCCCGCGATCACCTCGCCATCGATTTGGTCCGGGTCGAGCTCTGTTGTCTCTCTGCCCCAGTGAGCCCCGTGGACCGCCTCGCGTGAAGCCCAGTGCTCACCGTGGCCCTCGTTCGCCCGCTCCAGCATGATGGTGTTCAAACCGCCTGGCTGTCTCTGTAAATAATATTTGGTTGAGAAATAAACACCGCTTGAACTTTCTTTTACAAACGGAAACTATCCTTATCATTTCGGACATAATGGATTCGCAGCAGCAGCAGCAAGGCAGACAAAGCCCCTTTATGCTTCCCTCGTGTCTCGATGGACACACCACGCGTAGCCACGAAAAAGGCGACCGCACTCCTTCCGCCCCCCCCTCCACTGGCCAGCGCCCTCCCATACCCGCGATGGTGCCGGGCTCGCCCGCGCTGCCGTGTGTTCTGTGGGTACACGCACGGACCCAAAACCGAAAAAATAAAAAGGCTCTCGCCAACAAAAAAATACAGGAAACAAAGACAGGGAGGAAAGCTCCGGCAAATAATTAAGTAATAGAAGGAGGCGGTATCGAAGTGGGAGCTCTGAGAGACCAGGGATGGGCAATCCCGAGGGGTGGACGAACCTTGATAGTAGATATTTACGGGGGTTTCGTGCATAGCGCCTGAAGCCGACCCTCCGACCCTAACCCGAACCCTATGTCAGTGGTCAGTGCTGGGATGCTGTGCTTGGTCATACTCTAGGTTGACTCGGCCGACGTGGATGTTGAGCTTGGAAATACTCTAGGGCAACTCCGGATGCTGCGGCTGGGAAATACTCCAAGTTAATTGAGCCGCGTAAAACATACCCCTAGCCAATCAGAGTGCCTAAATAGCTACCTTAGGAAGATCTACTACAGTAGCATGCTTCATCCAGTACTGGCAATCCCTGAGAAAGACAAACGTAAGTATGTCTATGTGGATATCGGTACCGTCGTGGTTGTTTTTGTTGGCTCGTTTTTGTGTTGATGTTGCTGTTGTTGACAAATATATCAGGAGACAGACATACACATAGTGTAGACTTAGGCATGTTTCCTGACACCTTTGGTTGTTGGTAGTTGTTGTAGTTGCTGTGATTGTTGTTTGTGGTGGTGTTATATTTGTTGCTGTGCCTGTGGTTATTGCTGCTGTTGTCGCTGTTGCTGTTGATGTCGTGGGTGTTTTATGCTGTTGTCTCTCCTGTTCTGTTGCTGTTGCTGTTGCTGTCGTAGCTGTTATTGCTCGCGGTGTTATTGTTTTAGCCGGGTCTACTGGTACAAAACAAACTCTAGGAAATAACGTGAAAAAACTGCCTTGCTACAGCAGTGTATTGTCAATACAACGAAACTTGTAGAGAAAAATATATGAAACATTGCAGCAGCAGCAGCAGCAGCAGCAGCAGCAACAGCGGCGGCGGCGGCGGCGGAGCACAAACCGACGCCACTGCCCCCACCGCTCCACCGCCGCCGCGTTCACAGTACGGTTGGGCCGCTGCTGCCTTCGGCTGCTGCTGCTGCTGCTGCTGCTGCTGGCGGTGGAGGTGGGGGTGGGCGTGGAGGTTTTGACGTTTTGGCACCTGAAAACAATCCGACCAACGAAAGGCCCACCAGCAGTTGTAATTCTGAAGTCTGTACGAGCTGGTTCAGGCATATCACCCAAAATTTCGTCAGTCACGAATGCCGCATGCAATAGCAACTCCAATGTCACATATTTGGTATCATACTGACCGCCATGAACAGTGGAAGAGGGTGACATCGCCAATTTTTTGTTCAGGGACCTAAAACTGGCGCTACCGCCGAAAATGTGGCCCGACCAATCACAGGCCTTCAAAGTGGTCAACAATAGTCAGGCGTTTCCGTAGGAAAACATGTTTTCCCCCCATTTTATTTTTTTGAACGAGCCGCTTCCAGGTGGTCCAAGGCATGTTTATACAAAGTTTCACGCAAATATTCGAAGATCTGACTGCGTATGATCATATAAGTAATATTTAACGCCTAAAATCGATTCCATACTGAAACTAGGTAATTACGAGGCGACGCCTATTTTTGCACTTCTACCGCATGAAAGTCCAAATGTCCACGCCGTTTTTTGGAGATAGACCCTGAAATTTGGTACACGTGTTGTATGCGCCCTACCCGAGCCTTTTACGAATGTTTTTTTTTTCTTTTTTTTCGCCGGAAATTTCGGATCTCTTAAGACCCAATTTTCCCCCAAAAAAACAAAACGAGCAATATCTGACGAAAAAAAAAAAAAAACCCATCCGTTAAAGTCTCGGGTAGGGCGCATAAAACACGTGTGCCAAATTTCAGGGTCTATCTCCAAAAAACGGCGTGGACATTCGCCACTGAATGCATTTTGGGTGATATGCCTGAACCAGCCTGTAGCCCAAAAATATTTGAAAGGCCCAGCAGTTGTTGCCCAAAGCAAGTAAAGGCATAAGAAGCACGAAGTTAGTAAAAGTACTTTTATGGTATACCAGTATACACCTATAGACTACATGTATCATATGCTGGGATTGGTCATTGGGTTGAGAATACAATAATTTTTTTCATGTGGTTTTGGTTCAGGTGTGGGAGCTCGTTGTTGTTTTTTTTTCTCACCCTCCTGCGGATTGGTAGGAATAAAGCTGAAGCTCACCACACTACGATAGGGGTACTCAGCATTTTTCGGCCATAACATTTCTGACCGAGGACTAACTCTACCCAATAAGCCATTTGCCTCATTAGGCATGCCCTGTCGTTATTCGGGTTGCACTTTATTTGGTTTCTGAAAGTCAATTTCTGGGTAAATTATGCCTGTTAGGATATACCTCCTCAAGTGCTCAAGTGACGGAGGAGACCCAGAAGCATGTGTAACAGGGTGAACCCCTCAGATATCGTAGCACGTGTATTTTAATGTGCGTGTCGTGTGTCAAGTTGCCCCGTCGCTCCCGCTGCAACAGCAGAACCAGCTGCTGTTACCTACTCGTACCTCGGGCGCGTGAGCATGTTGACCCGAGCTGATCTGACCTCATCCCCGAGAGGATGAGGTGAGGTGGAGATAGCCACCCCGCCTCCTCCCTGCTCGTTCCTTCCCTTCCTCCCTTTTTTTGCCCCTTTTCTCTTACTGACCCAAAAACACCGTCTCGTTTTTTCTTTTCTTTTTTTTTGTCGTCGCGCGTCTGCTCGTTCTTCTCGGGATTTGTATGCTGTCTTTTGCTGTTTTGCATTTTTGTTTAACTTCGTTGTATTGGGGGTGAAATACAATACCTGGTATGTTTTTTGTTTTTGTTTTTGCATGTTTTGGTGTTCGGTGTTTGTATTATATCAAATGTGTGTGTAAATTTGTGCTGTTTTTTTGTTGGGGTTCGTGTTTCGTGTTTTGTATTTGTGCCATTCTTCCGTTTGGGTTTGTGCGGCGTTCTGTAACTATGTTGCTTTGCATTTATTTTATTATTGGGGGTTGTATTGTGTTGTTTACTTTGCGGTATTTTCTTTCTTTTCGGGCTTATTTTGTTGGGGTTTGCATGTTCTGAATTGTTTTTATTGGGCGGGCTTATGTGTTGGTTTTGCTTTTTTCGCTTTTAAATATTGGGCGGGTTGGTATGCTGCGCTTACATATTTTCACTTTTATATTGGGCGGGTTTTTGTGCGTTGGGTTTTCATTTTTTCGTTTTTTTTTTATTCGGCGGGGGACGGGGGAAAACATTTTTCTGTATGCTTACATAAGCACAGAGCTTTGCGGCCGGGGTGGAGGGGGCTTTCAGCGAGTTTGGCGCCCAAAGCGAGTACGATCCTGTTGTGCCAGGAGGGAGCGTGAACGACGGGGTTCTATCCGACGAGGGATCTTCCAGGTGCATGGTGTATGAGTGTTATAATTTTAACCGTGCAGGGCTGTTCACGGGTCGGGTCAAACGTCGCGGGTCGGGTCGGGTCGGGTCGGGTCTGGTCGGGTCACCTGACCCGATCCCAACCCGGCGCGTGAGATTCTGGGGACCTCTTGACCCGACCCCGACCCGCGAGTTTTGACCCGACCCTTGAACANGGGTCGGGTCGGGTAAGGGTGACCCGGCCCGACCCGTGATATTTTGAAAACCTCGTGACCCCACCCGACCCGACCCGACCCGATCCGTGATATTTCAAAACTTCGGACTCGACCCGCGGGTCGAGTCATGACCCGTGGACTCGTGAAGAACGCTGCTAATTTTAACGGTATCAAACAATATCGTATGACATCTCTCTGGCAGGGAAGTACAACGACCGTTGTCGTATAAATATGAACACCAAACGGGCCTGAAACTTCCGTCCGGACTGGTACTCGTACATATGGTACATATGGTACATCTGGTACATACAGTACATATTCATATAATACAAGGTGTGCGAATTTCTGGTTTTGACTCCGCCTAAAAACAGGAAGCACCTTTACTGGTCTCAACACTTGAACCATACCCGGAGCAGACAACGTACCAAATACAACATATTTCGATTTGTTGCTGTTTTTTTGCTGTGTTTTGTTTTTGATGGATTTTGTTTTACGCACGACGAGAAGGTGTCGACCCAACCCCAACCCTAACCCTACTGTAGTCCAGGCTAAGACAAGGCTAAGGCCCGACCCGAGCGCGGCTGATACGTACATTATTGTCAAGTTTTTTTTAGAATGACTTTGTGACTTGATTTGTGAAGGGATAAGATCGCTGAATAAGCAGATAAACCAAATAGTTCTTGATTTTCAAGGATTGTTTACTGAAGTATTACTTGATTATAATGAAGGGACGAATACCCCTTTCGAGATCGCCGAATGAGCAGATATTTCTTGATTTTCATGAGATTTTTTCTACTGAATGTAATACTTGCGATTGTGATGGCACGAAGACCCCTTTTCGAGGTCGCTGACTAAGAGCAGGCAGCAGAAATAGTCTTCTTGATTTTCAAGTGATATTTGTACCGAATGTATTACGTGTTTGATTGTAATGGGACGAAGATGCCTTTCGAGATGGTTTATAATCAGATATTTGTTGATTTTCAAGAAGCTTTCGACCGACTCGATGGCTTGAATTTAAGGGATGAAATCCCCATTCGAGATCTCACTGAAATAAGCTGATAGTACTTTTGGGCCGAGGTACTTGTTTGTAGAGGGGTTTGAGAACCCTTTCGAGATCGCTGAAAATATACAGTTATTTTACTTGATTTTCATGCTTTTTTTCGACCATGTTTATGAGTTGATTCTAATGAAGGGATGAAGCGACCGCCAACGCACACAAATTGACGACAATTTCAAATACCCTCTTGCGCGTTATACTTGTATTTTTATATGCTTCGAAGTATGTCGCGACGTTATACTGTATTGTTCAGTAGGGACGCGTGGTACGATGAAACATGCCAGGAGACTGCTGCTGCTGTTGGTGTTGATGTGGTTGTTGTCAGTGCTCGTGTGTGGTATTGATGTTTGGTGCACCTTTTTCTGTTTTTATTTTTTGCATCCCTAACCCCCCGCTGCCCCTCTCCTTCTCCTCGCCGTCCGCCCCCCCCCC
>MEHQ01002267.1:215449-238287 GCA_008828725.1 Saccharina japonica
GGAGAAGGAGGGGAGGGGGGTGTGGGGTTAGGCAATGGAAGAGGGGCGTCTGAGTCGGAGGAAGGGGTGGTGGGGGGAGAAAGGGTGGTACTGGTGGCCTCTGAGATGAAGCAGGGGGCGGGGGTGGGCTGCAGCTTGCAGTCGGTGACGGAGGTGAGATTGTTGAATTTTTGTTTTGGGGGGGGGGGGGCACTCATTGTAAGGCGTGGCCGTAGTCGCATGACCACAAACCCTCGCATCCGCACATACAGTGCCGGGGCGGAGCACGTTGGGTTTTCACCAACCAGGCAGACGTTGCTTGTTGGGCGGGGGGTATATATGTATGCATATTCCGAGAAACTTCTAGTGAAAGGCCGCGAGGTGAAAGTAGTAGTACAGTAATACAGTGAAAGGCCGCGAAGTGAAATGGTTAGTGAAGGGGATGGTAATCATAATATTCAGCTGCTATTAAATATTAATAATATATTAGTACAGCCAGTAGCAGTACAGTGATACAGACTGGTACTATTCAATAATAGTGTCTACACCGCATATACGTATCATACCATACTTACGTGCTGTTAGCTCTGAAACGAACGTTCCGATACACTTCTAGTGAAAGGCCGCGAGGTGAAAGTAGTACGAGTAGTACAATGATACAGTGAAAGGCCGCGAAGTGATAGCGAGATTCAAATTTCGCTAAGTCTACGCCACGGAAGCCACGCGGAGAGGATGAACAAGTGAGCAGTATACGGCGAAGAACGGTTTTAGTGAAATTTACAACGCTCATAATATTTACCGGCCTTAGACGTGAGATCGAGGAATTACTCTAAACTTCCATCTCTCTTTGCACGCTTACTTAGATCGCGCGTGTCATACACGTACGTACGGGGTACATGACCTCGTGAAGGAAAAACCGTAGATCACACGGGTGATGAGAAAATACACCCCCTCGATTGGACGAATTTCAAGGCTGTTTTTTTATCGGCAATGGGGAGGGGAAATTTCTCGTCGTGTTCTGAGAAACATCTGAGAAAATTCGGCCTAACCCTCTTGAGACTTGTTTTAGAGGGAAAACTTGTAGATACGAGAGTGACGATTCCGGCGGATTGGGGAATGATTGATGCAAGTGCAAGTTGGTGTCCGAGTTTTTTTATTCGAGGCAAGGAATCGTACGGCACGGGCACACCATGATCCCATGTGCCCCTACTGCTCGGGTCGCTTACGTTGCTCGTAGACTATCGATCACACTATTAATAGAGTTGTTGTTTGTGGTCGCTATCCCGGGGGTTCTAAGATTGGTTGGTTGATGGGTTCATAGCAGGGTGTGTGTTATCTCGCGTCTCAACACTGTATTTTTTTAGTCGTTTGTCCAATCTCTAAATCCGAGTGTGTTTTGAAAGCAGGGGACGGTGCTGTCCTGTCCCCTGTCGTATGCATATCTGCAATGTTTGTTTAGTGTGCCGTCTCCTCCAAGACGGTTGATCGGTTTGTTTATTTATTTGAAGATAGTTGATGTATCCGTCCACCCACCCACCGGAGTAGGAACGGTGCTCCATCTCGAAAGGGGTGCTTTGTCAATACTCAAATGACTAAGGCAAGCAACAAATGAGCACGCCCCCCTCCCCCCCCTCTCGTTCTGTGCAGAAGGAAGCCACTGTCGGCAATATTGGCTCCTCCCCTGTTGTCACAGTGGACAAGGGAGTTAGACTAGAAGGAGGCGGGGGGGGCGGTGGGGGTGACGGCGACAGTGATGGTGATAGCGGGGGCGAAGGTGGTGTTGGTGGTGGTTTGATGAAAAGAAGCGTAGTGAAGGCACTTGCTACCGTTTTCGGGGTTTCTACTGGTGGAAGTGGTGGTGGTAGGTCTGGTTCTGCTGCTGGCTCTGCAGCCGGGTCTACCGTTGAGTCTGGTGGTGGTGGTTGTGGTGGTTCTCCAGCTGCTGGTTTTTATCATGCTTCTCCTGCTACTGCTGCTGCTACTGCCGCTGCTGCTTCTGCTACTGCTGCTGCTGCTGCTGCTTCCACTGCTGCTTCCGCTGCTGCTGGTGGTACTTCTTCTACTCCTACTCGTGCTGGTGGTACTGGCGATGGTACTGGTGGGGGTGGTGCTGCTGCTGCTGACCCCGAGGAGGAGGAGGGCTTCTCTCGACCATCCCTGGACTCTGCCTCCGGTTCAGCTGCGGTCAGCTCCGTCGTCGCACACCAGCGAACCAACGCCAGCCCACCGGGATCAATCGTCGCCACAGGAGGTGTCCTTGGGAAAACTGGGCTCGCTGGTGCTGGCGGAGGTGTGGGAGGGCGGGGGGGAGGGGGGGGGGCGTGGAGGGTGGGGGCATCAGGGTGCGAGCTGGGTGGGAGTGGAGGCGTTGGGGAACGGGGAAATGGGGGCGGGGTGAAGGCGATGCTTCCGCCTCGCTTTGGGGGGCTGACAGGTGGGGTGTTGTATGTGATGAGGCGTGTTGTTTGTTTGTGATGAGGCGTTTTCCGACTCCGATAGGGGTACACACGCATTATGTGCCGGGACGCTTTTGGCAAAATAGTTATGGCAAGAGATGGGCACCGGATACAGAAAAACCCGTCAACCGCGGTTTATGGAAACCCGGCATGCGTTTGCCGATTTTCAAAATACAAAACCAGGTCTTATTCTGTGTCTGTTTGGTTTATTCTAGGACACCCACATCTGTACTAAAAACGAGCCTGCAGCAATGAACAACGTGAACACAAACATGACAGCGTGAAAGTTGGGCAAACAAGGTAACGGAGAGAAACAGATACACGCCCTCGGGAGTACACAACAAGGTGCAAATCGAGGAAAAATCGAAAAATCGCAAGGACTATCATGGTGCCGTAGGCACCGTGCGGGACGAGACTGCAGTGTTTGGCCCGCCACAGGCGGAAACTTTTCGGGCGGAAAATGTTTGGGCTCCCGTTGTCAACGGGATGGGACCCCCCCCATCGTCAGTTTTTCTGCTTCTGTTGTGACGGGATGGGAACGGACCATTGCATTCTAGACGGGACGAGACGGAAATTGTCCACATGCTTTCCAGGTGGAATGGGCACGGGGCGGGAACTTGGGAGTTTTTTTATTGATGGGGACGGGATGGGAATCGAATATGACACCGATCTTCAATGCGGGATGGGATGGGACTATCACGTTTTGTAGTGGAACGGGAAACAATGGAAAAATTGCAATTGTCGATGGGAAAGACAACGGGAAAGCCAATGGTAATATGTGGGACATGGTCAATGGGAGCACAACGGGAAACCCAATGGGGATATGTGGAACGTTGTCAACGGGACATACATGCTCAACGGGACGTACACTCCACCTCCCCCAAGCCTCGTTACGAGCTGGTAGTGTCTACCGCCGTGTACACCGGCACATGCAATTGATATCAGATGACGAAGCGCTCGCAATGAAAACTACAAGAATAAAATATACATTTCTTTTGAAGAAGATACATTGCGTGCAAACACGATATGGCTCAAACTTCACGCAATGCTTCCAAATCCCTGACGTCTGCTTGTTTCTCCCGACGCCTGCGCCCATCTTATTCACGGGAGTTTCACCGATCGCAAATGACCCGTTTGGCTATGCCGGAGGCTCAGCAGCCGAGCCGCCATGGGTTGACTCGTCGAGAGGAGCGTGTGTGTGGTACGCTCTCTCTCCAAAAGTTGAAACAAAACGACTTTTTGGAGAGCGACAGCGTACCACAACAATTAAAAATCGAATCCAACATTCACATATATATACAACTTGCACTGAAACTGCACGTAAGTGGGAAGTGCAAATAGGAGATATGGGAAGTGCCAATGGGAGGAAGATGGGAACTGACAATGGGAGCAGCATGTCCACAATGGTCATGGGAACGGGAGCACGTGCGGGGATAGTGGAACGGGAAGCAAGTTGGACGGGAGCAAGTATCCTGCCAACGGGATGGGAAGTAATGGGACGGGAGGAAGTATCCGACACATGGGGTGGGAAGCAAAATATGGGGACGGGACGACGGGAGAATACTACTTCGGCCATATAGGGAGCAAATGGGGTAGGAAAAACATGATGGGATGCGACGGGAGATCGTGGGCGGGAAACATTTCACGATTGGATGGGACGGGAAGGTACCCGTCCCGTCCCCATCCCACATGGGTATTCCGGTCCCGTTGACTCCCATGATAGTCCTTGAAAAATCGACCCCGTGGTTTTCAATGTTGTGGAGGCTTTAAGACAGTACCTGCCAAACAATAACCGTTTAAACCGGTTTTGAGAGTACTGCCTCCTACGTCGTATCCGTTTTTCGGTTTTTCGAAAATGCTATCCGGCGTCCTTCTCCAATGGTGACGCGTTCTACGATAGAGGTATTATATGATATGTATGATGTCACTTTTTTGGCGCATTTTTGGCGAAACTATTTGGGATGTCAAGACACACAAACCACCCAATAAGACATGCTTTATCACTGGAATATGGTGCGTGTTTTACAATATTATCTGTAAAGAGCGTTGAGTTCGCACGGGGGGGCGATCGTTTTTTCAGCGCTCATTTTCTGGACAATCGTACTGTAAGGGTGCTAAAGTCGAAAGAGTATCATAGGTGTTTTCGTAAGGGCTCTCGACCAGATATTTTCCCCGAGAGCCACGTTGTTCGGTGTTGGCAATCTTTCCGGTACTCAATAAATGCCCAAGCTCTCGACGATAATTTCTCGGGTTATATAACTTGTATCCCCTTTTAAGGCCCCTTTTAAGGGATAGAAGGGATAGCGACCGGAACAATTGTAACTCTTGTGTTTTCAACCGCCTATTAATAGCAGTACGGGTAGCATCATGAACCATGATGCACACCCGGGTACGACTCCTTGCACTGTAACTCGGGCACCAGTTGGTATAAATCACCCTCCAATCACAGAGTAAGTACGTAGTGGCCGTCGCTGTGAGTTTCCCCTCTCAATTTCGAGTGGGTTAGGTTAAGCTTTTATTCATTCCATCTCAAAATCAGCTTTGGGGCCACGTGTACAGTATCCTTATTGTAGAGTACGCTTCGGTAGTCGTGATGTCCAAACTACTCTTCACGACTATGCCGGTTTCGGTATGCCCCGCGTGGCACCGGCTCTACCGCACGCCACCCGACCCCGATCGACACCGCGCCCCGGCCGCCCCACGCGTCAGCCCTCGGTGGCCTCGCCGAAAGAACGAGCCCCGATGCCGAACTCGGCGAGCGGTGGGCGGGGGAAGGCGCCCTGCCGGGAACGGCTCGCTCCGTCCCCTGGAACGGGGCGGATCTGCGGAAAGGGAGGGGTTCACAGCGTATTTGGAGGGCTTTCCTGCCCGGGGTCGCTTGTACACTAAAAACAAGTCCACATATCCACGCTAATTTCAAGGTAAAAAATCCCCACATCAATTTCAAGATATTTTTTTCCACACTAGAATCAAGTTTTGTTTTTGGGCTTTAGCCAAAATCAGGTACACCTGGTCACTTTGGTGCCAAAAACAGGTACTACACTAAAACCAAGTACAACTCACACGCTAGGACACCCGCCAGCCTCACATCGTATCTGATTTTGGCATGAAATTGTCAGGTACACCTGGATTTGTCTACTTTGGTTAGCTTTCAACTGATTTTGGTGAATTTTGATCCAATCAGAGGCCATACGTACACTGTATCCTATACGCCCGACACGAAGACATCACCACACTAGGTACACACGACCCGCCACAACGACTACAGAACGTATCATACGCGCGCATACAGCACAATGGACCTGTTGTAATATACCTGGTATTCTGGCATTACGTACTGCTGCTTGCTGACACGGTACGGAAAGCGAGCAGTTCAGTCTCAAATTAACTCGATGTTTTATCCGTATGCTATCAATGTGGCTACGACTATTTACATACCTGGTACGACAATATTACGGAAATACACGTCGTAGGAGTGTGTGATCACGAAAACAATGAAAGCATACGACAGATATTAATACCCGTGGTGAAACTAACATACATTTATCAAGAGTTTGGAGGACACACACATTCGCTATCATTCTGCTGGTCAGGCGCAAATTCAAAAGTGTGTTTTATTATTTCTCACAGGTAAAAGGTCCCTGAAAAACACCGTTCGTGGCGTGCGTTTTTTACTTGGTTTTAGTATATACCTGATTTTGGCTCAAATGGATCAGGTATACCTGATTTTGGCATTTGCCCTTTGTTTTTCAAAGAGTCCACAAAAAGTTAAAAAATAAAATGGATCTCCAGAGCTTCGGTCAGAATCGAAAACGACCCAAACTTGGCGAGATAGCCGTTCTCACACTAAATTCAAGATAAAAGCCCCTAAAAACAAAAATCGGGAAAAAATGGTGGCCCTGTTTTCGTGCCTGTGGATGGTGGCCCCGCCTTGTTTTCCTTTTTTTTTTGTCCGATACAAGGACTCCGCATGGGTGCCGGCATTGCGCTACAAGGGCTCCGCATCGATGCCCGCGTTTGTTTTTTGTCCGCTATACCGGCCCCGCTATACCGGCCCCGCTCTGGCATAGTCCGGCGTACCCCTACCAATAGTAAACCCCCGCTTCGGAGGCAAGCCTTGACACTCCGTGACCTTTCAGACATCCTCAGGGCTTTGATGCCGAAACGACAATTACGTCCTCCTGATCGATCCGCGGTGTGACCCTTTCCTCCCCTTCGTTTTTTCCCTCGAAGAAAAAACGTGTGCTTTTGCAGCATCCGCCGCCACCGATCCCTCGCCTCACAGCACGAGATGGTAACAAACCGACAATGCTGTGTGCGGCATTGCTCTGAAAGAGGTGGTCGCCAAGGTTGAGAGACGCTGATGCCGTGTGGCTGAATCTCTCGCTCAAAATGCGAGAGCCCGACCTATTTTTGATACGACTTTTTCAATACGACAAAAAGCACAGCAGTATAAAACGAGCATAACAGACCTACAAAACAAACTTTTATTTAAAGTAGGCGCAGCCCCTATATAAGGTATCCCCCCCCGAAGTGCGCCTAATAGACGGTTCTTGCTGGTATGCAGCTCACCGCCTTTCAGACAAATACCTCGCCTACTACGGTTACAAGTACGATGCTTCGCGCTTGGTGTATCGCAGTGCCTCGCCTGGTCGGAAGCCCAACGTTGTAAATTTTCAATTAATTGAAGGGAAAAAAGCAAAATAAAGTAACCTGTGATGAGAGATCGTAATTTTTTCCATAAAAACCTCATTTATTTGCAAGCTTGGTGTAATACTAATCGCACTACAGTTAGGGCCTGGAATCACTTTTTTTTAGACGTAAAATTCGCCATTTTTCTGTCCGGGGATCTTCAAACTGGAAAAAAGAAACTTTCACGATCAGCCAATCAGCAATGAGGGAAAAACTCACATTTTACAATAAAAGTCTATTCATAGTTCGTGGATGCACATTTCATTTTTTTCCGACGGCGAGCAGCGAGCAGCCGGACATTCCTCGTTGACTCGTTCGAGCAAAAAATGTTTTAGCCTGCTGCGTTACAACACACGGACGCTTGAGCGTGAGCTGGCCGCACTTGACTGCTGTAGGAACATTGAGCTCGATGACGGACAGCAGGCCAGTGCATCCCCTGGGGACGGGCATGCATCCAGCCGAGGCTTCGGAAGACTCCTGCTTGCGCGCGACTTCTTGCTGGTCGCATAGCTCAGCCCGGGTGGTGGCCAGCACCGCGTATGACTCACGACGGAGGTCTAGTTGCAGCTTTATGTTGGACTCGTGCTCGTGAATATGAGCAGCTGCGCTTGAGAGCTGTGCCTTCGTCTCAGAGGCCTCCGCGCGACTTTTGTTCCGTTCCTTCACCGCCCGATCGCCGATGGACTCGGCCGCGGCGAGGCCACCGCGTTCGATGGCAGTCGCCTGGCGTGCGACCACCGAAGCTTCGCGCATCGCTTGTCCTGTGCGTTCTAGATAGCTTTCCATCTTTTCCCGACCGACTTTTCTCTTTTTTCCTTTAGTCGTACTTCCTTCGTGTTTTTTTTTGTTTCCCATCACAAAAGCCAATTGCTTGCTGAGCGAAAGGTGGCCAAGAGGCTATTTTGGGATCGAAATTTCTCGACGGCTGCTGAATGAAATCAGCCGCGAGTTGCGCTGTTGTGCGCACCATATCCCAACGCAGTGGAACGACGTTATATATTCTACATCAACGTGAGACAAGTCTTTCCCTCGCTCAAATAACAAGAAAGATGCCAAAACACATGTTATTCCGCCTTAAAAATCGCCATATATGAAACGTATAGGAAAATGAATGTCCATCCTCCGCGTCTACTTCAGTCAAAGGTGTGTGTCAATAATCACGTATGGGTTCTGGTAGCACCCCATGAAATGACTCTTTCCGATATATAAACTTGGTAATCCACCAGTTTATCGTAAGTGATAAACACACCCAAATGTAATTAGAACTTTCTTGCTTCTCCTCTTTTTTCTCTATGACTTTAACTGTAGATTTGAGAGCGCCTGTACTGTGTTAGTGATTTCGTGTATAAAAGTGGTTGATATCTTCGGATATGCTAAGCCAAACGTTTTTGGTCCAAAACACAAGAGAGCGCCTTGATTAGTAATCACTAACAGATTTATGTAAAAGGCACGATGAGGCAAAACATATTTTTGAGTTGATTCTCCCAATAGCCTCGTATCCCCCATCGTCCTTCCTTCGCCGACCCGTCTCCGATTCAGGCGTACGGAGACTCTCCGTCCTCTCTGTCTCAGAGAACACCGTCGTCTCCGGGCGCGCTTGACGGGCACGACATTCGAGCTTGTTCGACGAGTCACCGACACGGGGACTAGTTTCGTATCTGTGATTAAAGTTGGCACCACTCTCGCCGTAAATGTAGGGACCGTTTAGACTCGCTATTCATGGTATAACAGTCCTCAAATTCCGTCGAGAGCGCTGTCGGAGTCTTGCATAATTGTTAATTTCAAACTCTCGACCTCTCTTTGTTCGACCGTGCTCCCTCAACGTGCGCGTGACGGCTAGACGCGAAACCAGCCAACCCCCTCCTCCCCTCCCCTCGTCTGCACGCCTGCGCTCACCAAAGCCGGCTTTGGCTATGGGCTCGCTTATGTTCACGATGCAGAGCCAGGCTTGCTCCTCTCTCCGAAAAATGAACAGTGAGCGGCGTATCTGACGTACTCACAGACGTTTCGTACATCAACGCGACGAAACCTTGGCGGCGTGTTTGTTCCGGGCGTACGAAGCATGTCGTAGATCTCGATCTTGCGTTCGCCCGCGGAGCTCCCCACGAAGGCGGCGCTGGCAGGACGGCCGACCCCCCCCGAGGCACCGGAGGCCGGAGAGCACGCCCCCGAAAAAATCACGATAACATATTTTTTATGTGGCGAGGCGTTTGGGTCCAAACGCTGCGAGGGCAGAGAGGGCTCGTAGACGGCGGAGATACCCGTTGTACATTTCGACATTGAGGCCCTCCGCGAGAGCGTGCCGCGCCGAGCGAGCGTATCGTCGGCGCCGGCCGCTAAGGTCGAGGCGGGGGCACGCTTCAGCGAATAAACCCCGCGGAGAGGCGGTCAGAAGCGGGAGATGTCCGCAGACCTAAGGATGTGTGCATATGTGATAAGCGAACTAACATAGATTTAGATAGATTTATTTACGTGTACAGAATAATACCATACGGTTAAGGGGGTCTCGGTTACACAGCCGTTGGCGCGGTCCGCAACAACATTTCACAGCAAACGTGGGTGAATATCGACAAAAAAAATACCACAGCTAGCTGTGAGATCGAGGATTTTATCGAAACTCATCTTTGCAAGCTGAGTGATTATATATGAGGAAGACAGGTGCGGTCGGCTGGTTGTTAGTTCCGGCATCTGGTGTGGCCGCGTCTGCCTACGTTTCAGTTGCCAAAAAGTGATCGTTCGAGCCATTTGTAGGTACACTTAAATACAACAAAGGTGATACGCACAATGAGTAGCCGAAATAGGTTGACCTACGCACTTTGAGCCATTTGTAGCTACAAATGGAGCGCAGGCACAATATCGGGCGGGCCAGGAAGCCGTTTCCGGTGTACATTCGCAGTGTACCATACTAAAATGGCTCAAAGTGGTAGGTTACCTATTTTTGCTAGTATGCTATTATTTCTTTGTTTAATATGCTTTTTGCCGTTGTGTCAGTGTTTGTCAACACGTACAACTTCCTGATGTGACTGCCGTGGCGCGTTCGACATCTCATTATTTTGACACGAACTTCATGGGCTTCATAGTAGTGCTTCCGAAGGGATTACCTTTACTGAGCTTTTTTATTGTGTGGTTAGTACATCGCAATCGAATGAGTAACATTCGCGTTGCTAGTCTCCGGTCTTCCCCTTAACTTAAAAAAAAGGTGTTGAGAAAGGGCCGCATTATTATCGACCAAGTAGTAAGTGTTGTCCAATGTGTTACCAGTAGTATCGCAATCGATTGAGTATCATCCGCGTTGCTTGTCTCCAGTCTCAATCTATCGTAAGAGAAGATTGTTGTTAATCAGAGTGTTGGAGGTGCTGATCGCGGTTCAAGCGGGAGCTGTATGATATGGAGGATGTCCCGTTTACTCTAAATGTGCGCATGCTAAAGGCCGCGAGGTGATGGAGACACTGCTGTACAGGTGTGTGACGTGGACCCTTGTCCAGGAGCACTTTGCTGAGCTCCGAACGGCACACCACAACTTCCTCATACGTACGGACCATTAGTTTCCATCGCCGACAACGCATCGACCATCTTATCATGTCGTCCGCCAAGGCTCTCAAGAAGGCACAATGCGTGAGCGTTGAGATGACCATCCGCAAACGACGCCTCCTCTTTGCGGTGTTCGTCAGCTCCAAGCAAGATAGTCAAAACACACCCAGAGACAAGCGATGGTTTGATGATTCAAGTCGTTTATTAGGGGTACGAATAAATAGCAGGAAGTGACAGTGTGCGTCGTCACATATATATGCACCCAGTCGTCAAGATCCACATAATACCTCAACACAATTAAAATACCGTTAACGAAATCGTGCCATGTAACTGTTAAACTGAAGAGGCATCACGAATAGGGTTGTGTATCAACAAAAATATCACGCGTGATATGTTGATATAAGTTGAGTTGATATAATATCAAGTATCGCATCAACACAACGCTGATAAGTTGATATATATCAACTTATCATGATATATCAAATCAAGTGAAATTTCGTGATAAGTTGATATTTTCAGACACAAAAAGAGGCGTTTGCGTCATGTAACGCCATTTTTGTGCGGCCCAACCAAGTAGCGGATAGGTGGTAGATATACGTGCGCACGCCGAGGGTCACACGCCACACGTCTCTGCTGCGTCCGAGCGTGTATTCTCAGTAGGCGGACGCGTGGTCACGAAGCACCGGAACCGCCTGGGTGGGGAGCGGGTAGCAGACATCGTGCTCCTGCACGAAAGCATGAAACATGACATCTGGTAGATAATGATGTAGGGCGCCAAGTGCTAAGTAAAAAGTGCCGCTTGCAGGGACCCGGAGGGAATGAATTATCGGATGCAAATGGAAGGATAAGGTACAGGGTTGTACATATGTACACCGTTGTAGACACCATGGGTTTTACGTGTCTACTTATAGTGGGCTGGGTCTTTGTGATACTACTCGTGCCGTGCAGAGTTTGTCAGTCGGCCGCATCCATATGGCGTGCGTCGACAAAACGACCAAATACACTACCTAGAAGAGGCGTACAACCACACACGGGTGCGAGTGTGCATTTATTTGCGTAGATATGTTGCTGTCTCTGATACCTGATACAGGCTGCAGCAAAATAAGTTATTTCAGAGGGATTGTTACCAATTGAACACGTACTCTCACTGCTACGGACGTGCGCATGCCTGCCCATGTGCAGTGATTTGACTCGTCGTGAAATTTCAACTCATCGGGGCGCTGTTGCGTTGTTTGAAACCTTCCAAAAATATCAACATATCATGATAACCTGATATATCGATGTATCATGATATGTTGATATATATCAACATATCATGATAATATCACGCCGATTCCGCCCAAAATATCAAGTATCATATCAACCCCGTTTTTTTGTTGATACACAACCCTAATCCGAACTATGAGAAGGCCGTACAGACGCTACGCCAATGAGCGGCTGGGGAGGGGAGATACGAAGTGGAAAATGATAGTTGGGAAATGAAATCACTTGCATTTTGGGTGGGCGGTCCGGACCGTATGATCCGAAAAAAATAATACGTGCAATCAAAGTGATCCGCACGCACAATGAACAAACATACGTACGCACCTGGAAAATCTGCCAAAAACGTAAAATAATCTCTCGGATACGCTGTACGCAGATACGGTACGCAGATAGATGCAGTGCGATAAAATACCAGGTGCGTATAAAGTAGCGGTGCCATCATCAGGCATGAGCTTTGCTCGTCAGATAGGCTCTCTCGGAGGGTGGATGTCACATGCACGCGGGAGGAGAGAACACTCAGCACAGCGACTGACTTCTTGACGTGGGTCAAGCTTTTGTGTTTTTATCGGGGGAGGTGTGGTTATTACCGCAGCCATTCCTACTACTATGCACGTTGTATTTGGAGGTGATGCGGTGTCTGATTCTTCCTTGCCTCTACGCTCTTCTTGGTACCACTCCGTCCCGAAATATAAGAAATGTATTGAAATTAATACGTAACTACATTAAAAAGTTCCTATATTACGGGACAGAGCTGTATGTGCAATGCAGCAGCTATGATACCGAGCGGTCTGGATACCTGCCCTCTACCTGCCTCTACTGCTCATTGTTGTTGGCATAAAATAAGCAGCGTTTGAACTGCCTCAGGTATTGGTATGCTCTGCCTGTGTCTGTGTGCTATACGCCAGCGCCAAACTACAGCCGGTATAACCCAAGCGTCGGAAGCCACGCTGGCTGCCTCTGGTCTGGCGGCGACGCGCCGAGTGCGCTCGAGTCGACCTGTCTTGGTATTATTTTGAAATTTGACACAACGAAGCATCCGAGCGTTGACGTACAGCAGTACAGGAGGACACCTAATAAGAAACAGGCTAATGAGGATTTAGAGGAAAATAAGAAATTCGGGAGTCGTTATCTTGAAATCAGTGTAGAAAGCACCCTCTCGCAAATACCAAATCGAGCCTGGACCATATTCCTTGTTTCTTATTAGGTGTCCTGTACTGTACTACTGCTGTTGTGCTGCTGCTGCTGTGATATGTACTCATACACGTGGCGAGGCGTTGCATGTACTCATACCCGCGCCAGCGCGACCTTCGCAGCTCCCAGATCATCACAACCCCCCTTCCCCCTGCGCAAACAATATTCATCACAGATGATGTGGAACTCCTCAAGGTCACTCAGTGCTCGGCGTGTTTGCGTGCTGATCTGCTCTGTTCGCGCTGTTGTCCTCGGCGTGTCGCGCACACCCCACCTCTGTTGCTGATACTCCGCCGAGGCCCATGGTGTGTGCTTGGCTGTCGAGGCGTGCAAAAACTGTCGCGACGCCGCTGCTGTAAGCCAAGAACGGGCTTTGAGGGTCGAGGGGACAAGGGGGTACCCGTGGTATGATGAGAGGGGGTCACTTTTCGGACGCTTATCAACTTGATTTCGGGGGTCACTTTTCTGTCACGCTGAGTAACTTGAAAACTGGGGCAGCTTTTGTCACGCCTATTATCTTGAAAATCGGGCTTCACTTTTGGGATTTTGCTTTCTGAGTCTCCGGTCCCAAGGACCGGAGAATTTATTTTTTACCCGTGAATTAGGCACATTTCAGAAAATTCTGGAACATCGTTTCGGCCACAACTGACAGAAAACAAAACAAAAATCAAAAGGTGCAGCAGGCAATGCCTTTGTCTTCAATTGCCCTGGTCTAGAACGTATAAAAAACCCAGGCAAAAAAAATGAAATTTGGAGTGAGAATCCCCCACATTTTGTGCTTCTCCCCGTAGTATCTTGACTTTTTATCGGGAATCTTCCGAAAGCCATATCTCTTGATGATCGGCGAATTAGGCGATGGTGAGGATATCATCAGTCGATTCGTCATGCCTCAAGGAAGATGCACACCGATTTTGAGCGAAATCCGCAACACAAGGAAGGGTTGTATACCTGATAGACCTTGGATAGACTATAATATCGACATATATATAGCTCGTTTAGCATGGTCTTTTTATTTTTCTACTTTAAAATTTTGTTTTTGACGAAATTGTCTCCGATTTCGAACGTTCTAACGTCGGCAAATACGCTGTAGTCTCAGGAACACACAGCTACTAACATTTCCTTCGTTCAATCTTCCACGTAATATTTCGAAATGATTGAGAAACCGCCGGACGAGTAAAAAGGCCATTATTATTGGCCAGCCCAGCTCGTACGGCAGGCATTATTTATGTGTTTCCCCCGTTTTTTCATGTCTTGCACCATTTCAGCTTTTCCGTTCGTGCTCTGGTGTCAAGTACTCCGCCTTGCCATGGCCTCCCCGGAATTACGTCACAGACGGCCTTGACGCTCGACAAACTTCACTCTTGACCGTCAACAGACATATTTGCTCGCGAGTAGTCCGCCTTGGGCCAGGGCCTGCCCGGAATCACGTCACTGGGACCGGCGTGCATCTGCCCTGCACGCGGCTGATATTCAAAAATAGTAGTAATAAATGTGGAACTCCCAGTGGTCGCAGTTTTTTCGCAGGGTCTGCTGGAGGGGTGCTCGGCGAGCGTGCTGTTGTGCTCGGCGTGCGCTCACCAAGATGCCGATACTCGGCCGAGGCCCATGGTGTGTTCTTGGCTGTCGAGGCGTGCAAAAACTGTCGCGACGCCGCTGCTGTAAGCCAAGAACGGGCTTTGAGGGTCGAGGGGACAAGGGGGTACCCGTGTTATGATGAGAGGGGGTCACTTTTCTGTCACGCCTATTATCTTGAAAATCGGGAACACTTTTGGAATTATGCTTGCTGAGTCTCCGGTCCAAGGACCGGAGAATTTCTGAGGCTGACTGTTGAGACTGAGAAATGAGGTTGCGAACTGAATATTTCAGCACGCAGCAGTCCCTTCTTCCTGTAACCCTTGGCATTGCCTTGATTCTGCACGTAGGCGTCAGATATCGAAATACGAGCGAGCGCCATCACATTGTCGTAAATAATAAGGATGGTACCAAATAAGTACCAGTTATATGTCCTATCCGAAGCATGGGTGCCGGCGATGCCGGCACCCATGCGGAGCCCTTGTATCAACATATCATGATAATATCACGCCGATTCCGTCCAAAACATCAAGCCTCATATCAAACCCGTATTTGAGTTGATACACAACCCTAGTTTTGATACTCCTGTCTGTTTCACAGACTGGAGAAAAATCATGTACTAATCAAGTGTGAAAGCGAACAATCAACACATTTTGCGTCGGAAATTATCGTCGAGTGAATACGGCATTTTGGACGCGGAGCGGGATTCCTCGCCGAGCTTACCGAGCAGACCCACAAGACTTCCCAGGGAGCGGGGGGTGACATGCGTGAAGGCACCGCCGCGAGGGCGCGGTCGCGGCTTGTCGCGGCTTGCTCGAGGCCGGATGTTCGCCGGCGGCGAAAAGCGAACAAAAAAGCGGCGACAGATAACTACGGTCAAATAATCACGGTCGAATGATCACGGTAAAAAAAGCGCGGTCAAGAAAAGATAGAGGTATTTCAGGGCCGAAACAGAAACTAAACCCTAAAGGGATTTAGAATATGGCATGGCATCGTATCACATTATACGATACAATACGAGAGCATATCAGATCCATCCATCAGCGAGGTTTTCGCTTCTATTTTCTACTACCCCCTTTCCACCTTTCCGCCCCTGCACTTCCGAACATATAAAACAGTCCGCCCTTAAGACAGTCACTCGCGGGGAAAAAAAAAAACGATGGAATCACATCGACCGACCAATGAACAACGTTCGATCAATTTTTGCAACCAATCAATTGTTTTCGACCAAAATATCCGATTAACCAAAAAAGCGTTTTCGATCAAAACCTTCGACCAACCGTTCTTTTTTTTCCCCGGTCAAACCGTCCCCGGCGCCCCGACTAACCAGAGTCGTTTTCGATCGAGCCGTTGGGCCGTTTGAGCCCTGTACAGGGCACGGCGTCCGCCGCAAAAGCGGTCATGAGCGAAAAATGAAAACGAAAAACAAAACAAGAGACAAAAATCGTTTGCTGTTATTAAAACGGCAAGAAATACAAGAAAATAAGTAAGAAACAAAAGAAGAAAAGAAACGAAAGAGAAAAAACGCGACCGATACATTCAAGCCAAGCCAATCCAGTAAAAATCTAACCAATCAATAACACAAAAATCCCAATACAAAGTCAGACCATCCAAATCAAATAATCAACAAAACCTAAAGTCCCACAAAATCGGACCATCCAAATCAAATAATCAACAAAACCTAAAGTCCAAACCGTCCAAACCGATAAAAAAGAAGAAAAAACAACAAAACCAATACATTTAGACCAGGTGAACGTGTATGCGTGTGTGCACACACGAACCGGTGAGCTGACTGAAATACAGCGATTTTACAGCTGATGATACATGACCTACAAACCAACCAACAGATAGATTCTACCAAGCAACGAAGCAACTAGTCAACCGAATCTACCAATCAGCCTGCCAACGAGCCAAACATCCAACCAAGCAGATGAAACCCACTAACCATTATATCAACTACCAACCGAAAAATTCCCGAAAGTAACATCCAAACTGTGCGGGATGCTAGAGGGACGGGTGCCTCCCTCCGCACTCGAAACAGACAACACCGTGGTGTATAGCTAGGCTATATACCTGCTAGGGCCGTTAGATTGGGCTAGGCCACCGCCACCTCCACGCTAGGCTAGGACGCGCTAGGGTGGGCTGCGGCAAGCCAGGCTAGGCTATAGGGCACACCACTGTAGGCTAGGCTAAGCCATGGCCGGGTTAGCTTAAGCCCAACCGCGCTATATAGCATAGGCTACACCGCGTTAGGCTAGAATAGACTCCTATATACCATGCAAGGTCAGGTTAAAAAAACATACTACTGACCTCCGTGGAACGTCGAGATAGCGACCAAAACCAGTGATAAGTTTGGCGTTACCAAACCGTGTAAGAGAAGCGTGGGCGCCCTGAGGTGTGGGCAGCACCCTGCCGCGCCCGTGCGGTACGCTTCTTTTCATTGAAACCCGGACACCAACTTATATCACCCGCCACCCGCGCAGTCGCCGTCTCTCTGCAATCGTCCTTTTTTTAAGGTCGATTTATTTTCCTCAAGTCTCAACGAGGGTGAAGGCAAAGGCTGAACCACGCTAGCGAGGCTAGGCTATTGGTTAACCCACGCTATTACGGGGTGCCGTAGTGATCAGGACCCATGACACACACAAAAACCAATATCTTCCAGTAGTTTTACTAAGCATATTTCCCGTAATAGCGAGGCCAGGCCACACGTTGCTAGGCTAAACTACGCCACGCTATGCATAGCGAAGTTAGGCCAGACATCGCCAGGGCAAGCAAGCTAGGTAAGAACACGCCAGGCTAGGCTAGGCTGGGCCACGTTAAGCTAGGCCAAACCACGCCAAGCTGGGCCAAACCACGTTACGCTAAGATGCAGCACCCTAGGCAACGCCAGGTGAGGTTAGCCCACACTAGGTTAGGTTAGATTACAGGCCGGGCAACGCCAAGCTAGGACAGGCGACGCCATATACCACGCACACCGGCGACGCTGCCCGAAGCTAGGCTAACCAAGACGAGGCTAGGCAAGGCAAGGCAAAGCCAGACAAAGGCTAGGCCACGAAAAGCTCGGCTAAACCAACCAATCCTTGGACAGGATACACCCCGCTACATAGGCCAGCATACACCACGCTAGGCTAGCTAGGAGACTACCCCAAGCTAGGCTAGGCCACACTAGACCGGGCTAGACCACACTACGCTGCACCAAGCAATAGATAAAGCCACGCCATATACGCCACACGCGACGCTACCCGGCTTTCGCTTTGCGGGCACTATCGGCCTTTTCAGGGCCTGGTCACTTCCCCCCCCCGTCCCTCCCCGCCCGCCGCTCCGAAATGCCTGCAAAAGAGGAAAAAAATGAAACAAGAGTGAACGAGGAAATCATAGGGATACGCATCAGAGGTAAGCGAGGTAAGCGGGGAGGAAGGGGGGGAGGGGTACATATTTGTTGCTTGCCTTAGTCATTTGACCATTGACCACGCATCCCTTTTGAGACGGAGCACTGTTCCAGTTCCTAACAGGTGCTCACTTACGTTTTTTCACATATTACGCATTTATTTTTGCTTATCTGAGGGGGAGGGGGGCGAAGGGGGCGTACTCATTTGTTGCTTGCCTTAGTCATTTGACCATTGACCGCGCATCACTTCCAAGACGGATCACCGTTCCTACTCCTTATAAAGACACCTCCAACATTTGGGCGCTCGCTACGTTGTTTCCATATATTACGAAGAAACTTTTTGCTAATCGTATACCCTTCCTGTTTCGCCGCCTGTGGCCACCATCCATCTCCTAAGATATCGATCGTTTTCTCGCTACTATTTAGTGTACCAAACTGCTCCATGTCACACTCGTCTGTTTTTATCATCTCCTCCTCTAACACATCCCTTTCCTCCTTGTACCTTTCACATTCTCCCACTATATGAATTCTACTCTCTATGGCTTTGCCACATGGGCACATCTGTGCATCTACTTCCTCCTCCTCCCGGATACTGGTATACCTCCTTATTTCTGGCAGGTCCAGGTCCCCTACACGAAATCGCAGTTTCAGCTTTTTCGCGAAGTCCATTGGGCCGTGCAGATACCTTTTCATTCCTATTCCTTGTATCAACCCCCCCGTATATCTCTAAGTGTTCTTCCCCTTCCACCTTCTTTCTTAGCGCTAGCCTTTCCCCTCTCTCTATCCTTTCTTTTACTTCTGTCTTGTATCCGCTAAATGTATCTATGGCCAGCATCTCTTTTTGGTTTCCTATATCCTTCCATACTCTCCCGACTACGCTATCCCACCTTATTCCAGCTCACCCTTTGGTTACTTTCTCCCATACAGCTTTATCAGCTATGGCTGGCAACCTCTTGTGTGGCATGTTCTTTACTTTAGATTGCCATTTCAACTTACGCACGTCTCTATTTGACTTGAGGGGGTACATTCCCAGTTCTGCTCTCAATACTGTAATACCCGTCGTACTTGAGCATCCTAGTACTTTTTTAGCTGCTGTCATCTGTACTGTTTCCAGCTGTTTTACGAGCTTCGCGTTCCCTTCCCATACTTCTCCTGCATATTCTAGCTTTGGTGCAATCACATTCATCAGTATACATCTCTTAATTCTAGTGTCAAAGTGCGAGTCTGTTAGGACTGCTTCCATCTTGCCTACGTGTGCCTTACCCTTGCCTATTACTTTAGTTATGTGTGCATCCCAAGAGCAATATTTTGAGATCTCTACGTCAAGGTACGTATACTGGTCGACGATCGGTAATTCATCTTCTCCCCACTTCCACTTACAAGTTACCGGACTCTCCTTATCTTCGTTACATACAACTACTGCGCACTTTTTTACGTTCGCCGTCACTTTCCACTTCCTGGTGTACTCTAGTGCCTTCTCTATTTGTTTCTGCAGTCCTTCGGGTGTTTCTGATATGCAGACGAAATCATCTGCAAACATCAATCCCGACACCGTATCTTCACCAAACGTGACCCCCTGCGATGCTGCTTCTACTGCTACTATCATGTCGTTAATATATGATATATACCTTGAATAGGTTAGTGATAGCGTGCATCCCTGTGCAACTCCTTGTAGAATATCAACGTACTTCGACATTTCCCCGTCCAACATCACAGTACTTCTCGCACATTCCGTCATCTTCATCATTCTCCACATCTTTCCTCTTATCCCTATTTCCCACAACTTTTTCCACAGCCCATTTCTCCATACTGTATCGTAGGCCTTCTGTGCATCTAAAAAGAAGCAGTACGTTGTTAGCCCCGCGTCTTTCCTACCTTGGATTATCTTACCTAATGTGAACACATGGTCGACGCAGCTACGGTTTGGCCTAAATCCTGCTTGCCCTTCGCTATTTTTTTCTTCCTTCTCCATCATTGTTCCCATTCTATCGTTCAAAATCTTACAGAACGTTTTACCTACAGTGCTTAGTAGCGTTATCCCCCTATATTTACCCGGTTCAGCCTTGTTTTATTTCTTAAACAAGTTTACTACTACTCCTTCTCTCCATCTCTTAGGTGCGTACTCATTTTTCCATATCCAGTTATACAACTTAACCATCATGGTAAGCATTCCTTCTCCCCCGTACTTGATAAATTCATTAACTATTTGGTCTGCCCCTGCTGCCTTTCTATTCTTAAGTTTAGCTACACACTTATTTACTTCTTATCTTGTGAACTCTCCCTGTAACCCTCTGAGCCACTGTCTTCCCTTTCTGATGCATCTACGTCCGCCTCTGCCTACGCGTTGATATCCTTCTCGAATTCTCCGTCGAACGTTTCGTTGGTTGTGGGCGTTCCTAGCTTGCGGTAATGCTCTACAAGTACTTCTCTTTTCCCCTTCGAACTACTAACCATTTTACCGGTACGTGCTCTTAATGTAGCTATCCCCGTGTCTGTCTCTCCTGCTTGTTTGGCTACTGTAGTATCCCTTTTATCCCTACCCACATCTGCTTCATCCCTCCATCAAAGTCTTCATTCGTTTTATTAACTACGTCTTTCCATACCCCTTTCTTCTTCTCAACCACCTTTTTTACTTTCTTTTTAGCAGTACCATACTCCTCCCATCCTCACGTAGTTTTGCTCGAAGTGTATCTTGCGTGTGCCTTTCTCCTTACTCTTACAGCCTCTTTTACTTCTTCATCCCACCATTTTACTGCTCTATTGCATATTATCAACTTCTTCTTACAAGAGGGGCGGTACCATGTATCGTATATATAGCCTATATAGGCGACCCACCTAGCATCGTCTCGTTGCCGCATCCACGCCCGTTCCCAGCCGCTCTGCCCGCCGGGACTGTCAGAACCGTTACTGTAGCCGTCCGAACCGTACGAGTCCCGCTCCGAGGCCATCTCGCTCATGCCCTGTACAATAGCGACAAGCAAACATGTTCGAAATAAAACTAAAATAAAACGAAACGGTCAAAACAACAAACAAAAATAAGTTCGGAAAACAAGAAAAGTAAAATAAAGAGTCGGTGAAAACAAAACACTACCGGGTATAGGGTAATGCTACAAGTATGCCTGGTACACTGATAGAAAACATAGCGTTGAATGAGAGTATCTCTGTGTCGTGGTTTTGTGACCACGGAGATTATATCTCTCTAGGAGGGAGGATCGGCACGGACACTGGGCGTGCTGGATGTCGACGTGTAGAAAACGGTTTAATGATTGTGAAGAACGCACGCACGGTAACCGTTCGAAAAATATGATACGAGTCCGGTCCGAGCGCAGCTCGCCCATGCGCTGCTACGACAAACAAATACTCAGGTATATGAATCGAAAACAAAGGTGAAAACAAGCCATTCATTTTGCTTTACTCTTACCTGGTAAACTGGAGGAACATAGGAAAAGAAGGGTTGAACGAAAACACCGCCAGCCCAACACATACTGGAATATAGCTTACATGTTTTGTACGCGTAAGCATCACATAGATGACAGTACAAGCATTAAAACCTGGACCTCCCCACCCCCTAACACCTGAAAAACATCCCAAAAAAGGACTATAGAAAAACAAGGCTACGCCCCATACCCCTGTTGCCTCCTCCTTCTCCCTCCTTCTCAATCGTCTAGGACAGCTTAGCCTAGAATAACCCCTCTCACCCCCCCCCGCGATCCCTGTCCATCGTAGTAGATCGCAGGACATTAGAAAACATAAAGGGCGTAACCAGTACAGCAGCGGAGCAAGAAGATAAAAGATACGGTCGTGGGACGCCAGGATGGTTACCATGCAGATCGCCTGACACAAACGTTGGGTACTTGTGTTAAGGGTGTTGAACTTGGCTCCAGGCTACGAGCCCGTGTTGGAGACACTATTTAGTGTGGTGCGCCGGCAAAATAATTGAAAGACACCAGGCCCTCAACAAGTACTAGGATTGGGAAGTCCCAGTAACTTGAACATTTCGCACTACAAATATGAACAAAAACAAGCTGGAGATAGTCTCGGAAGAGATTCAGAGAAACACGGTGAGGCAGGGTGGGTGGAGTAGGAATTATTGGAAGGGTAAAGTACTAGTATTGCTGGTATTCGGAGTTCCTAGCGACATGACGAGAATAGAGTTCAAAAGGAAGTGCGACGAAGTAGGACTATCATATACTGCTTGGCATTAAATAAAAAGGGAGGGAGAGCATTTTCGAGTCACGCTTAAATCGAAAGCGAGCATGGAGTGGCATAGGTTAGTGACAGAAAAAGTGTCGGCATGGGTTAAAATATTAGGGTGGAGGGTATGTATAGCTAATGGAATAGCGAATCTAAGACGTAGTCCTAGGGTGAACGAAGGTAGAGGGAGACAGGAAACAGTACGTGGCCCAAAGGGAATGGGAGAGAAACACAGTGGCGTAGAGCAAGAAGACAAAACCCGAAACGGAAACAGTAAGAACGCTCAAAGAAAAGAGCACACAAGTAGCAACGAAGGAGGAAAGACGAAAGAAAAAAGGCGAGCGAACAGTGAAACGAAGAAGAAGCTGAGAATAGGACCATGGAACGTATGTGGATTCGCCACGGAAGAGCGCGATAGGATAAAAATAGCCAAACAAGTAAGTGAGCGCGACCTAGACATAGTGGGAATTCAAGAGTCGTGGGAAAAAGAGGGGGGGGGAATAGGATGCACAATTGGAGAGTACGCATGGATAGGGAAAAAGAGAAAGGGACAGAACAAGAAGAATAGGGGG
>MEHQ01002427.1:0-81152 GCA_008828725.1 Saccharina japonica
TATTTGGGCCCATTTACTATATATATATAAGGTCTTCCGTAATAGCACACGTTTCCTGGGCTGGGTCTGTACCATGCAGGCCCTGCACAGCAACTCAGAGTGGCAGGTTAGGGTCTGCAGTAGAGGACAAACGATGTCTGCCTCGTCAGTCAAAACCCAACCGTGCTCCGTCCCGGCACTGTAGGGAGGCGAGGGTCTATGGTCATATGTCTACGGCCGTGCTTGGCAATGAGTACACCGGCCCCCCGGTGCTCCGTCTCGAAGGGATGCTGTCTGGTCAATACTGGCGCAAGATGTCCCCCCCTCTCCTCAGGGGGTCAACAAGCAAATATTAAAAAAGGAAGCCATACTCACGCCCCCCGCCTCTCTCCCCATTGGGTTGGCGTCGGTTGGCAACGACGCTGTAAAACACGCCACTCGCTGCGTGAGCTAGACAACCAGGGTGCCGTTTTTTTTTTTTTTTTTTTTTTGGCGGTCACCAAAGCTGGCGGTCGAGTAGATCATTTGTGCGGGGTGGAGAACCTTTGTTCCGCACAAGGGGAATGGTCGTATCACGTAGTGTTAATATGGTAAGGCGTCCGCGAGGCAGTTACATAGTAAAACCCATTGCTGTCTCCGGAAGTGGCCACACCAGAAATTAAATTAACTCATTGAAGCTGTCGTCCATATGCAATCCGCCTCAGAGGCGGTCCTTAGCAGGATGCAGCTCACCCTCCATGCGACTCGCCCAATACCTCACGGCGCTTCGCGCTTGGTGCAAGCAATGTCTGCCTGGTTGGTGAAACCCAACGTGCTCCGTCCCGGCATTGTAGGGATCGAGGGTCTATGGTCATACACTACGGCCGTGCACGACATGAGTACACCCCCCCCCACGTCACATTGTCCCCAGCCCACAACCTCAACCCCATCCCCCCGCCCCGCCCATGGTTTGCTATGCCACCACTATTATCACCCTTCTCACCCCCCCCCCCCCTCCCGCGCACGCCTCTCTCCACCCGACACAAAAAAAACGCCTCGCAAGGTGAACTACGTGGTCAAGGGTGGCCCGTTGTACCAGCCAGGGGAGGTGGTACCCGGACAGGCTTCGGTGGTTTCCCGGTTCCTTCGCACCGGCTACCTGTGGGACACGGTACGCGTCATGGGGGGCGCGTACGGCGGCTTCACGAAGTTTAACCCGGTGTCGGGGCTGTTCAGCTGCTTGTCGTACCGGGACCCCAACCTGGGGAAGACTCTGGACAACTACGATGGTTGCTCTGGTGAGAAGAGACCTGACTTGAGCTGGCCTGACCTGACCTGAGCTCTGATTTTTTTCTCGTCTTTTTATTGGGAGCGTTTATTCGTACACGTGTTATTTTTGGGGAGGGGGGGGGGGGGATTTTTTTTGTGTTTTGTCCAGGTTTTGAATGCTGGACTTTTTCTTTTTTTTTTCTTGTCCGTACACACGTAATGTGTGTGTTTTCAGTCTGGTGCGAGGAACTGTACAGTAGTACAGATCCAACCCAAGAGAGGAGTCCTAGATCATGCAGATTTTACGGCCCCCCCTCGGCAACATAAGCTAGATCATACAGATCAGGAATGTTCGTATGTTTCCTCCGGAAGGTCTAGATGATGCAGTGTTTGACGCTACAAACAGTAGATGATCGATGTGTGAAAAGTGAAGAGTGAAGATCGCTCTTGTTGCGTCAGCCATGTTCCACCGTGGGCTAGACTGTGGCTATGAGTTCGTGCGAGGAAAAAAAAAACACCAACAACAGCAGCAGTAGAACAGTAGAACGACAATAGCATCAGCAGTAGAACAACAACAGCAGCAGCAGCAGCAGTAGAACGACAACAGCGACAACAGCAGCAGTAGTAGAACAACAACTACAGCAGCCAAACAATGGCAAAGGGGGAACGAAGAGTTGAGTTGACACACGACACGACACGTACGTGTGGTGTGGCGTGGTTAAGCTTGTTTTTTTTTTTTTTCCTATCCGCCGGAGCATTCAATACAACAACCACAACGAAACAACACAACCACCACCACACAACAACACCACACAACCACAACGACAACAACCACACAACATCAACAACAACAACAACACAACAACAACAATACACAACCCACAACCACAACCACAATAACAACGCCCTACGTCGTCCGCCGCCTCAATTTTCGTGCGTTTTTTTTCGTTCCGGTAAAATGTTTATAGCGTACCTGACGGAACTGGAGCTGCCGCAAGAGGAGCTTGACTCGAGCATCATCGGCGCCATCGGGGACATGGACGGTTCCATGCCCGCGGACACGAAGGGGTGGGCTAGCCTGCGAAGACACCTCATGGGGCACACCGATGAGACGCGCCAGCGATTCAGGGATGAGGTGCGAGAAAGCTTCGTCCGCGCTGTAGAGCCTAGATGGAATATTGTGCAACCCAAATGGGATATAAGGCATGCCTCAGTTGAGGAGTATCCTAATAGTCAGTAATAGTCAGTAAATCAGTGGTAGCCAATAGGTAGGCGAAATCCGACACAAGTCGACGAGGGAAGAAAGGGCTGAAATGTTCTCGCGATAACAATGCAAGGCACGTACCTTAGTGGGGAGGGGGGAGAAGAACCTACTTTGTGACCCCGGATCTGAGTTACGACTGAAGAGGGAGACAGAAAAGAAGGGCGAAGATAATAAATGGGATGGACAAAAATAAATAAATAATAATAGTAGTCAATAATAGTCAGTACTAATCATTAATAGTCAGTAATAATAATTAATACCAGGTAGTCAGTAAATAGTAATTACTACTAGTAGTCAGTAATAGTAATTGTTAGTCAGTAATAGTCAGTAGTAATCTGTAATAGTCAGTGACAACCAGATAGAGCCAGTAAAAGAAGTCAGTAATAGTCAGTACTACTGCTGTAGTCAGTTATACCTGGTAGTCAGTAACACTCAAGTCATCAAGAGTTCAACCAAAAATTTGCTACGTATACGAAATCACCGCTGTTGTATACCAGGTATATCATACGTAGAAGCACGCGTCGGTGTGTGTGTGGCCGGACCCCGCTATGTACTTGACGAGCAACACGTATCATACGTGCGTGTACACACGCAGGGCTTATTTTCTCTCTGGCGTTATACCTTTGCTTTTTGCATCGTCGAACCTTGTTTGTTCACATTATACAATTTTTATTTTTCATGTATTTTTTTGTCGAACCCTTCGTGTTAAAATTTGCTTCTTTCTACGTACTTTTTTTTTGTCGACCGTTTTTGTTCACATTTGTTTTTCGTGTTTTCCTCTGTGTTTATTTTTTTAATTCTTCTTCTTGTATCTGGCGCGGAACAGGTGCTGTCGACCAAGCTCGAGGACTTCGCCGAGTTCGGCAAACGCCTCGAAGCGGTGAGCGCGAGTATACAGCGTCTGCATATTCATGGGGGATTCGGATTTTTGTTTTGTGTTTGTTTTTTCGCGCATCGGGCAGCGAGCGAGCGCCCCAGCTTTTGAGCAGCGAGCACACGTTATTACTTACAATTGTACTGCCGTGCGATTATTCATTTGTCGGCGGTCCTGTCCGTTCACGTCCGGTCTGTGTCGTCCATCTTATATGTACGAAGAGAGCCGTAGTGCCGTGTTGAGAACGTTCGCACGTCGGACAGATAGATCATCTACAGATAGATCAGATAAATCAGATAGATCATGTAGATCCCAACCAGCCGATATGAAATGTTGTGCAGGGTCTGAATAGTACAGATCCAACCCAGAACATATGTGCTGGATCATGCAGATTAAAAACGGCTCCCACCCGGCAACATGAGCCATAGACCGTAACAGATCATACAGATCAGGAATATATCTGCCCTGAAAGGTCTACTGCTTATTATAGTATAGACCGTGAAGTGGGAATATGTTATCTTTATGATCTGTCTCATGTGTGCAAACGTTCCATTTTTTATCGAGGCGTTCTTTAACGAAGTCGGCGATTGCGCAGGAAGATGTGTGAGATTGGGGAAGCAGACAGATTACCGCGGTTTTTCGCGGTTCGCGGTTAGATCAGAGTTTCGACGATTTTTTTCTATATTTATTCATTTTTACTGTAAAGATAAGAAGACCCCAATCCGAACGAATCGCCTTGTATTTTTTTCCCCCCATGCCTGCTGCCTGTACTACTGTAAAATACGGAAGAAGTTCGGCGGTATGGTTTTCGTGTCCGATTGTGCAAAATTTGACCGGATTTTTTTCGACCTGCATTTTGACATCGTGTGTTACACGTAGCAAGTGGCAGATACGGGGTTGAATTGTTGTGGCTTGGGGGGCTCTTTCCTACACAGAACGTATTGAACGAAGTGTTTTTTTTGTCAGCCCTGCCCCCCCCCCCCCCCCCCATTGCGTTTCCCTTTGATTATATCGAAACCCCTTCTTTCCCTCCGCCCCCCCTTGCGTTTCCCCGTGTTCAAATCGACACTCCTGTTTTCCCTCCGCCTCCACCCCCTTGCCATTCACCTTATTTACGTTGAAACCCCTGATTTCCCATCACACACACTCCATGCCTTCCCGTTGTTTACGTCGAAACCCCTCCTCCCCCCCCCCCTTGCGTTTTCCGTTGTGTTATGTCGAAACCCCTGCTTTTCCCCTCCGGTGGCGCCTCTCCCCTCCCACCGTGCCTCTTCCCCCCTTCCCCAGCTTAAGGCCACGGCGGGTGTCGCGGTTGTGGGCTCTAAGGCTGCGTTTGAGGCGCACAACGCCGAAGTTGACGATGCCAGCAAGCTTAAGGTCATCGACCCGTTCTCCCAAGAGTAGACAAAAAAAAACGGAAGAACGATCGTTTCATATCGAGAAAAAATGAGCACGATTGGTGTTTATTAACCACCCCCTATAATAACACGCCCTTTTAGAACCGAATTGAACACACTATTTTGGAGACAAAACTACTTGGAAAATTAGGGTGGGTTCTTTAGTTTTTTTGCAGGAGTAGTACAAGAAAGGTTACGGGCGGGCCTGGGAATTGGGGGGGGAGGTTGAGGCGATCATGGCGGCGTCTCTGTTTGTTTGTTTTTTTTTTTTTTCGGTTTCGCCGATGAAAAAGCGAAGAGAAATATCAGCAGGAGTGTTCGTAGAAGTAGAGGAATAACTCTGGCGTGCGTGCGTGCGTGTATGGTGTGTGCGAGAAAAACGTAGGGCGCTCTTTTCACCATGTTGGATGTTTCGCCAGAACAGAAGAACAGGGGCTCTATTGGGATACGTGAGGACCCTGTTTGGGCTACGTGTGGCCCTGGAACGTGCGGACCCTGTTTGGGCTACGTGTGGCCCTTGTGAGGAACGCGCGGACCCTTCGGGGGTACGTGGAACCCTTGTGGGGAACGTGGGGACCCTTCGGGGGTACGTGGGGACCCTTTTTGGGGTACGTGGGGACCATTTTCGGGGGACGTTTGGATCCGTTTTGGGGTACGTGTGGACCCTTTGGGGTTACGTGGGGACCCTTTCGAGATACGTGGGGACCCTTTTTGGGGTACGTTGGACCATTGTGGGGTACGTTGAAGACCCTTTGGGGGTACGTGGGGACCCCTCTGGGATACGTGGGGACCCCTTCCGGGATACGTGGGGACCCCGTCTGGGACACGTGGGGACCCCTTCTGGGATCTGTGGGGCCCTTTTTGGATACGTTTATCAGGGGTTTCAATTTTGTTTGGCGTTCATGTTTACGCATCCCACCAGTCAGCGACCCTTACCCGTACGTAGGTGGCTCTGATAATGGCTCTATTGTCGACATTTTTAACGATATTTTGGCTTGGCAGTGATCGCTTAGCCACACATTACATACTATACGTCGCCTACTGATGCGGTGTCGTCTTTTGCAGCTTCGAGTCTTGATGGGTTGGTCTGATTATCTCTTTCCTGTAGAGTGCGGACGATAAAACCTGAGAGATTCACACACTTGACTGTTTTTATATTGGACGGACGGCTTTTTCGCGCCGAGGGGCTCGAGAAAGGCCGACACAATGATATGATTGTTTTGTTTTTGCACAAATAATGGCTTGTTCACGCCGGGGGGCTCGAGAAAGGCCGACACAATAACAGCCGATTTTCCTAATTGATAATTAATTGCCTTTCCGATGAGAATGAAAATCGATTTTAGTACTTCGTTATTGTTAAAGAGTTGGATTTCGCTCACGATCAAAATTTGACCTAGATAATGAATATGTTCCTCGATGGTAGGTATCGATCCGCGAAAAAAAAATGAATTCACCTTGACAGGCTCGAAAGAACAAGGATTTAAGGGAGTTTGCATTCCACACTAATTACAAGTAATTGGTCTCCAAAAATGGGGGACCGGTTCTTAAGGGGTTAACCAGGGCTGTTCGAAAGTCGGGTCAGATCTCGCGAGTCGGCTCGGATGGGGTCACCTATAACCCGACCCAACTTGACCCGACCCGTGTAAGATTTCGAATATCTGTTGACCCGACCCAACCCGATCCGACCCGTGAGTTAGTTATGGAGAGGCGCCTTTACCACTCTTATCCCACAAATCGTACCAGATAAAGTACCAAATATAGTATGATTTCTTGCCGTTTTTACGTGTTTTTGGGTGTTTTTTTTTAATCAAATCACGAGAAGCCCTCGACCCAACCCAGCCCTAACCCTAACCCCAACCCTAGTACAGGCTAAGGCTCGAGCCGCGCGCGTTTTGGACAATCTGAAAAAAAATGTGCGGACCACCACAAAAACCGTAATATATTTGGTACTTTATCTGGTACGATTTGTGGGACAAGAGCTCTGGCAATGGCTACTGGCTATGGAAGACCTCCTGGCCCGACACGACCCGCGGGTCGGATCGTGGCCTGTGAACAGCCAGTGAGCAGCCCCTAGATAACTGAAACCAGTTTTTCGGGGGGTGTCTACTCGGAATTAGTGAGGGGTACTTTTTTTCAGTAGTGTCAGGGTTTCAAGTGCGCACCTCTCGTACCTCTCCAACCTCTCGCGCAAGTATACACCATAATGGTCTCTGCGCAATCGAGATCGCGAGCTCTGCTGGATAGCAGCGTATGGCAGCGTGGCGGCCAATGGACGTGTCATATTGTCCACGGAAGGTCAAGAAGAAAAAACAATATCGAACGGAAGGAGAAAGAAAAAAAGTTGCCGACAAACAACGCGAGCCAGGAACCTGGAAACAGGGTACACTACGGACAGATAGATCATCTACAGGTAGTTCATCTGCAGCTAGATCATCTACAGATATATCATCTGCAGATAGACCACCTGCAGATAGATCCTAACCTGCCGTTATGATATGCTCTGTAGGATCTTGTGTAGTACAGATCCAACCCAGGAAACATGTCCTCTAGACCATGCAGACTATACGGATCCTACCCGGCAGCATGGTCAAGATCTTACAGATCATACAGATCATTAATATATCTGCCCTGAAGGATCTGTAGTAGATCATTGAAGTTGGTGTCGCTGTTGTTTTCACATTAACCCATCGCCATAAGCTAGTCCGTTATCACAAAAAAGTGGAACTGCCCCGAGGTGTGCAAGCGTCTCTTCGCTACCATAATTGTGTCTCATTTTGTTTCGGTGGCAGCCAGCTAGCCAGCCAGCTAGCCAGCCAGCCCCTGTCGAACCTCCCCTCCCCACCCAAAAAATATGGGGTGCAATTCTGAAGGCAATAACACGACCAAAACGCAGCACCGCACCTATCGTACGCGGCGACTGTCCAGAGAGGGCGATGCCAGCGAGTCACGAAAAAATCATCCTGTCAGTTGCAGTGACGCCCCCCCGCCCCCCCCCCTTTCTTCAAACCCCGAAAAAAACGCCAACAATCGTTACGAAACCCCGCCCCCCTTTCCTGGTAGAGTCGCTACAAAAAAAACGTAGCGGCCACCGAGGAAATGCGCCCCGATAACAGCAGCAACAGCAGCAGGAAGAGGGAAACAACCTCATACTTGCGAGGAAATGTCGTCCTCCGTGTCAGGAGCGTACCTCACAAGCCCTTGCACGCGCATGCCAACCTACATCTCTATAAAAACGTTAGAATACGGGTAAGCACCCGGTTCATGGTCAAGACAGCACCCCAACAACAGCACTCCAAGCAAGCCCAGAAACACTACCGGTACCGAGCACGTAGAGGCACACAAAATAAACTAAAGTGGCGGGGCAAACAATAAAAGACGGGATAAACAAAAAAAATCGGGGGCCGCTTTCCGATCCAGCCCCATGTGTGTGTGCGGGCGGACGCGCGCGCGGGGGCTATTACAAATAAATAGCGCGCGCTGCGCTTCTGCGCGCATAACTTTCCTACTTAAACGGGGTTCATTCACGGATATCGGGATGCGCGGATTTTCTTAGAAAATTCCGAACATCTTCTTCTTGGGCTCGTCCTTGACCTCGTACTGGCCGTACTGCATCTCGTACACGGTGTCATACTGGTTCAGCAAAATCTTGAGTCCCGGTCCACATGGGAACGTCTGGCAAGTCAGCGTAAACCCCTGAAAAGTACGAGCAAGGTGGGGGGTAAAAGGGGGGGGGGGGGGGGGGGTCAGATGATAGTTGGCCCCGTGCAAATACAGCCCCCTCTCAGTTGTCAGTAAGGAGGAAAAAAACACTTTGAAAAATCGTCCTGCTGGGAGGGGGTGTACTTCATTTTAATGCATGGCCATAGTCGTATGACCATAGACCCTCGCATTCCTACAATGCCGGGACGGAGCATGTCGGGTTTTCACTGCTGGGGGGGGGGGTATATACCCGCATGGAGAAATCGCGTTTTTACAACCGATCGAGAAACTGACGTTGCACAGCTCATCGATTCCCACTTGATGATCTAGATACTTTAGGCCAGGTAGAACCCTGATCTGTATGATCTGTATGATCTGTATGCTCTAGCTCATGTTGCCGGGTGGGAGCTATAGTCTGCATGATCTACAGACACGTTTCCTGGCTTGGATCTGTGCTATAAACAAATCTTGTACAGCACCTCAGAACGGCGAGTAAGGATCTAGATGATCTATCTGTAGATGATATATCTGCAGAAGATCTGTATGATCTGTAGATGATCTATCTGTATGACATGTGAAGCTTTTCTACACCCCAGCTCACAGAAAAGGCATCCGCAGTCCAGACAAACTTGGAATTCTTGCATGCTACGGTAGCGCCAAACTGGCCGTTAATATAATAGGAAGGGGATAAGATTAGCAAAAAGTTTCTTTGTAATATATGGAAACAACGTAATGAGCGCCCAAGTGTTGGAGGTGTCTATTAGGAGTAGGATCGATGTTCCGTCTCGAAAGGGATGCGTGGTCAATGGTCAAATGACCAAGGCAAGCAACAAATGAGTACGCCCCCCCCCCCCCCCGTCCTCGTCTATCTATTAGGAAACCTCACCTTTTCCCTCTGGTCCGCCCCCAAGGCATCTACGGCCACTTTGTAGTTCTCATCCCTGGTCCCCTCCCTGATAAAGCCCGCGCAAGTTGTGCAAATCCCTTGTTGGCAGGAGCACGGCGGGTCGTCAAACACCTGAACGGCGAGCGAGCGAGCACCGGGCGTAAGCGAAACGGAAAAAAATCAGGATAAGTGACATACAAATCAGGTAAGAAAATCACGCAAGTCATACCTGGCACAAATAATACGGATCATACAAATCGTACCAATCATACCAATCATACAAATCATACAAATCATACAAATCATACAAATCATACAAAGCATACAAATCATACAAATCATGCAAATCATACAAAGCATACAAGGCATACAAAGCATACAAGCAATGTACACCATGCAACTAATGCATGCATGCATGCACAAGTGCAAGAAAAAAAGAGATCGTGCGGCAAGCCGTCAGTGACGCGGCAAAGCTTGCGGTATTTACCCGTAGCCACAAAAAAGCTAGCTGCCACACGCGCGCGCCATCATTTTCCCCCGTCCAATCACCGCGCGCCGCAGCCCCAACGCCAAAAGGGTAGGCATGTCATGCAGGATGCAACAACACTTGAACCCGTCAAAAATGTAGGCCATCATACTCCCCAACAAACATATGGGGATCGCTCTGAGGCCGCCACGTTGTTCGAAAAATGTCCAACATTTCACACGTCGAACAGATCATCTACAGATCATACAGATCATCTACAGATCGTACAGATCATCTACAGATCATACAGATCATCTACATATAGGTCATCTACATATATATAATCTAGATCCTGACCTGACGTTCTGAGGTGCTGTGCAGGATCTGTAGAGTACAGATCCAACCCAGGAAAATTGTCCTAAATCATGCAGATCATCTGGCTCCCACCCGGCAACATGAGCTAGAGCATACAGATCATACAGATCATACAGATCAGGGGTCTAGCTTCCTTGATAGATCTGTAGATTATCAAGTGGGAATAATCTATCTGATCTATCTGCAAATCATCTGTCCGAGGTGTGCAACATTCAGAAAACCCATGCTGCAGCTCTCACCGACTTGGCCGCGTAGAGCACAGAAGTACCCTCCGGGACTGTCACCTTCTTCGTCACTCCGTCGAGCTCCAGCTGTAGGCGAGAGCGAGAATCGTCCAGACACGATCACCGGAAAACGGGGCGAAAGGAAATCTTAGGCGACAGGCCAAAAACGAGCAAAAACAGACTCGCCACATCAGAGGAGGGGGGGCAGAAGAGTCATTGCTGCTGCACAAAAAAATGAAATAATACCACATCCAGCGGGTAGAAAGAGCTGTCGCTACATACGTACCGCTCGCAGGCGACACATGGTATGCCTTCGAGTCGGGTTTTTTGTTGGTTGAAAAAACATAAGAGGGTTGAGTATCCGTGGGTATGTATACAGCATCTATATTCGAAAGTTGTCAGCGGTACTCGGGTATAGGCTACGCCAGATTGCAGAGCAGTCTTTGTTATACTTGGAAGTACGTATATAACCGTTACGGGACTGCCGAATAAAAAGAAGCAACAAAAAAAAGACGCAGGGATGTTCGCGGGTCGGGTCAAACCTCGCGGGTCGGGTTGGGTCGGATTGGGTCGGGTCGGGTACGGGTGACACGATCCGACCGGCAATATTTTGGAACCATCCCGACCTCCTGACCCAACCTGACCCTCCTAACCCGACCGGACCGACCGGACCGGACCCGACCCGACCCGACCCGACCCGACCCGACCCGACCCGACCCGACCCGACCCGACCCGACCCGACCCGACCCGACCCGACCCGACCCGACCCGACCCGACCCGACCCGACCCGACCCGACCCGACCCGACCCGACCCGACCCGACCCGACCCGACCCGACCCGACCCGACCCGACCGACTGACCGACCCGACCCGACCCGTAGGTGACCTTCGACCCGACCCGACCCGACCCGACCCGACCCGACCCGACCCGACCCGACCCGACCCGACCCGACCCGACCCGACCCGACCCGACCCGACCCGACCCGACCCGACCCGACCCGACCCGACCCGACCCGACCCGACCCGACCCGACCCGACCCGACCCGACCCGACCCGACCCGACCCGACCCGACCCGACCCGACCCGACCCGACCCGACCCGTGAGACAAGAAACAAAAAGTGACCAGACCCGCGGGCCGGGTCATGACCCGCGAAGAGCCCTGAAACATTTTTTCGATTACGCAGTAGTAACGGGTTGACACTGAATTGTCCTAAGGTAGCTATTTAGGCACTATGATTGGCTAAGGGTAAATTATATGCGGCTCAATCAACCTACAGAGTATTTTCCCAGCCACACAGAGCATCCCGAAGCGGACGAATCAACCTATAATATTTTCCAAGCACAGCATCCACGCCGGCCGAGTCAACCTAGAGTCTCACCAAAGCACAGCATCCAAGCACTGATTGATCACTGCTACAGGGTTCGCGTGAGGGTTAGGGTTCGGGTCGGAGGGTCAGGTTTAGGCGCCAAGCACACAAAAACCTCCGTAAGTATTCACTACCAAGGTGTGGCCATCCCTCGAGTCTCGAGGCGATTACAGCTCTCGGCCACACGAATTGAGCGGCCCGGGCTACTGGGGCGGGGATGCGTCCGAACCGCAACGGAAGGAGATACACGACGCGTGCGCAGCCTTATTCTGCTGGTAACTTGTGCTGCACCCGGATAGCTTGATAGTAGATAGGTAGATAGATAGATGCGTGCGATGGAAGTACCACACACAGCTTGCAAAGACGACTTTCTACGAAATCCTCCATCTCACAGCTGTTTTTTTTTTTTTTTTTAATTTTATAATTAATAGAACCGCACATATCGCCTTTTAGGTCGCTACGTACAAACAAATAAATGTCGAAAAGAGTGATAGGCCTCTTTAGACATGACGAAAACATAATAATCAAAGCGACAGCACACTCCTGAAAAAATCACTGGGAAAAAACAAACCATTGAGGTTGGTAAAATATTCATCGACGGGTTTACGTACGAAAAACGTGTTTTTTCTTGGGTTTTTTTTTTCCCGTTTGTACTTGGTTCTGCTTTACCCCCCCCTGCGAGGGTCTATGGTCATACGACTACGGCCGTGCACGACATGAGTACACCCCCCCCCCCGGCTGCGTCTCCAATGTGGATATTGTAGGGTCGTTTTTTTTCACGTGCTAGAGGAGAAAGGACACCTAGTAAGAAACAGGAAATCTGGTGCAGGCTGGGTTTCTTATTTGAGAGAGGGTGCTTTCTACACTAATTTCGATACAACATTTAACGACTCCATAATTTCTTATTTTCCTCTAAAATTTCAGCCTGGATTTCTTATTAGCCTGTTTCTTATTAGGTGTCCCGTACTGCTGTACCTCTACTTCCCACTCCTTGGTCTCGTCGAGAAGCCCCTCCAGCTCGAGCGGGATGACCGCCAACGGCTTTGATGCGGCTGATCGCCCCGCCGCAGTCGTCGCCGCCGGCCTGTTCGCACGAAAAAGGACACCGACAAACGACGAACGATGACAAGCGATAAACAATGAACGATGAACGAATACACATTACCAGGTGCGCACGGAAAAGGGCGCCGACAAGCGACAAACGATGACAGGAGATAAACAATGAACGATGAACGAATAAACATTATCAGGTACGTACGGAAGAGGACACCGACAAGCGACAAACGATAAACGGCAAACAATGAAACCAATGAACACTACCAGGTACGTACGGGAAAGGACACCGACAAGCGACAAACGATGACAAACGATAAACGGCAAACATTGAACCGATGAACATTATGTACCTGGCACCACCAGGCAACGAGTAACACGACTACCTGGTGATGTGCCGGGTAGCCAAAATAACGGTTACGAAACGATGCGGAGTGTACGGTAGCGATTGACGACTGCATTAGCCATTGATGGTTAGCGATTCATGACTAGCGGTTGGCGGTTAGCGACTGTCGGTTTACGATCAGCCATCGACGATGTGAGCAGGCAAGATTCAGTTCGGGCACGTTTACGTACTGCACACTCAACACCAACATATGACCAGTACTACAGCAGCAGTGTACATCCGGAAAGAAGAGCATGTGGTTTCGCACGCTGAACGAAGACAGCAAGGAGCGGCACTACGAACAGAGTAGGCTTACGGTTCAGTTGCAACCTTACACCAACTTTAGGAGTACCACTTGTACGGAGGCGTGCGCGACAGATACGACACCGCGGCTACCATATGTTAAACTATTACCGGGGGGGCTATTGTAGTAAGAAGAGCCTGCCTACGGTATTAAGTAAGATAACCCCAAGGTTTATACACCATAATCGTACTTGGTTCCGATTGCTATATAATGTATATTAATAGTACTGGACACCTAATAAGAAACAGGCTGATAAGAAAGCCAGGCTGATATTTCGAGTAAAATAAGAAATTCGGGAGACGTTATCTCGAAATTAGTGTAGAAAGCGCCCTCTCTCAAATAAGAACTCAAGCCTGGACCATAATATCCTGTTTCTTATTAGGTGTCCTGTACTGTATCATATCATATCATACGTTTCCCCGTACAAATAATGGAATGTATCACGTATGCAGATAACAGCATGCACAACGGTATGTACGAGTCAAAACGAGGGGACCAACAACCAACTATTAATGCCCCTCCGACCTCAAGTATAAGAAGCATTTGGACTACAAACGGTCATATATTCCGGGTCAAAGTGGTACCGCCGTGCAACACGCCTCCATCAAGGATCAAGAGGGGTGTGATTCGGTGGTGTGACCCAGCCGTATATACTAAACATTGTAGTTGTGCATGTGGGTTATCGAAAGGCCTACCAACGGCCTACGCCAGTCGCCACCGCCATATTTGGCCTTACCACCCCGGCTGACGGCTGACAAAAAAGCAGAACCCGAAACGGGTTATCACCCGGGGTGGTTTCTTAGGCTAAATACGGTATGACAGCAGCCCTGGGGCCATGCCGGGCCAGGCATCGGAAGCTGGGATTTGTGCTTCACTTTCGAAGTCTCAGCTATGATAGGTCCATCCGGGACATTATTTCCATTCACGTTTTATACTATGCCGAGTTTAGAAAATAAAGTTGAACATTGAAAATTGTATATTCGTGATCGCAAAGACAAGACGAATCGATGCTGAGATTTTCAACGAAAATAAAATTTCACACTAATAACAAGTGATTATGCAACACAGCATCAAGAAAAAAAAACAAAGACCGGCCAAAATTGGCGAAAATCAGTCGTTTTGGGATAAATCCTCAATATCTAACGAACTTTCGCTTTCCAGGAAAAACTAAAAAAAAAGCCTGCGCGTTTGGCTTCAATTCATAGTTTGCCGCCCTCTAAAATAAACTTTCACACACAATTATTTAATGTAAACTTGAACAAAACGACCTCCAAAATCCGCATTTTTGCTGATATCTCCGTCAGTTTATCGATATTTTTCAAACAGAAAAAAAGCCCAGGCGCAAATGTCACGAGCTAGCTAAATACGCGGTCTAAATATAAATATTGTGTGGCAACATTACAATCCATCTAAGCTTGGACCAGAAATTCACGTTTTTTGCAAACATCAGGCTAAAAAATAATAATAATTAAAAAAAAATCGACGTGTTATTATCTCCGTCTCGAGAGGGCCGTTTTAAGGGCATCTCTGTTTTTTTCAACCTACCCATACAGCATACCCGAGATACTGCTGTAGGTGTTCCTTGGTGATGGGGGAATTTCGGATATTTGGAGCCGGACGGACTATACTACCGTTACAGCTTAAGTGCCGGTTGAGTAGTGCCGGTTGCCCGCTATGTACCGTATATTTTAATATAGAGTATAGAGTGCCTGTAAAATGGCTTGGCACCGATGGGATTCACCAGCAGGGTGGCTGTGTGCGGAGTAGTGCCGGTCGACGCAATAGTGCTGGTATTGTTGGCTGGTGCATGCGTGCATACCGGCACTATGAGAATATAGAGAAACCACTACTCGTATATATATACGATGTGCCTGATGCCCTCTGGCCCTCTGGTACTGCAGCAGTAGTAGGTACAGCAGCAGTACATACAGTAGTAGTACTCCAGTACATCCATCCGTAGAAAACTCTGTAAAACTACGTGTATACTGCTTGCTGTGACGCAGCAAGCAGTGTGAAGGTGCATTTACTTGACTATCTGCGGCTGCCTTGTGAGGGGTCTCCAGCAGCTGAACGCGTGTCGATGATACGTATCTGGTGTTCTCCTGTATCATAGCACGACTTGACTACGCGATATAAACGCGGAGCGGCTTGCTCTACTCGTAATAGGTTACGAGTATACATCATAGCGTAACGCAGGTATTCGTATCAGACATACCATACCATCAATATATGACAACGAACAGGTTGAACACAAAATCCGATATCCCATTATCCCGACGAGAGCTTCTATAAGCCACTGCGCCATAAACTGCGCGAACATGGCACGCAAAAGCCAAGGGGGGTGGCGAAGAAAACCCACACAGCGCCCACCTCGACTGGCATACTACCTGTGGCCCTCTGCCAAAGGCGCGGGCGAACGCAACATGCAAGTAGACCTGGTACCCGCTGGTATCATACGTGACACATGTTTGTTGACAAGGAGTACTGCTGCTGGTGTAGCGTACCTGAAAAACCCGTGTGCGATAGGTAGACCTCCGACATGCACTTCAATTGAACATGAAGAACACACAGCAGTACATAATCAACGCTTTCGGACGCCGATTGGCATGCGGCCACGAAATAAGCAGAGCTTAGCCAATCTGACAACACCGCATGGGTTCTCGAGGCAAACTGACCTCGCCAAGGATGCGCCAGCGAACGGCGCAACAAACGCGCTCGCGGAGCTCACACCGCCCGCAATCGCCACCACAGCCGCATGAGTCTTCATGGCGATTCCGCGCTGGTTTCTGTCGCACTCTCTTGTTGTCTCCCGTCTGCTTGAGTCTTTTGGTGTAAGCTTCCTCAGATGGATGCAACTGCTACGCTGTTCCCAGGGTTAACCCACTCTTCGCTGGATGAAGCGATCGCATACCACCAAGCAGGGGTCAATTCGACAAGGTCCCCTTATTATGAAAAACGCCTTCCATCAAGGTTTGCACCTCTTGGCGTCCCGTTCTTCACCCCTCCGGCCCCCTCGACCCCCTCAGCGTTAGCCCTTAGACCTCCGGCTACTACCCTAACACAAGCAATATGGGTGACGTGCCTGGAACGAAGGTGTGGGTGGGGAACCTCGGCAGCACGTGCGAAGAGCGCGATCTGAGGGACGAGTTCAGCAAGTTCGGAGAGCTCAACAAGGTGTGGTCACCTTTCCACAGAAGGCGCACACGGCAGCCTTTCGGGCGGGGCCTATCGATATACGCGACACGGCCCCCACGTCGCGCCTCGTCTCGATCCCGTGTAACTGCCTTCGCATGCGGCGCGGGGTGGACCTCAGGATATCCTTTATATTTTGCGAGAGAGGGTTGGCGCCTATTGCTAGCTGAGAGTCTGTCCGATCTTTGTGTGGCCAAAGGACCTGCCTGTTTTGAGTGTGTGTAAAGGAGATCGTCAGCTGCGGACAATTCTGGCGCCTTTTTCGCGTTGCGTCGTCGGCTCGTCGTGTCCCAAACGGCTTATATAAATGTCCTACCTAGCTCATCCTCTGTCCTCCTCCCCTTTCTGCCCGTGCGCTGTGTCTGGCCCCTCCTGCCTGCCCGAATTATCGCGTGGCTTGCTTCCCCCTTCCCCCCTTTTCCGCCTCCACTGAAAAATCACGTGGGGCGTTTTTTTGCCTTTTTTGCCTTTTTTTTGTCTTTTTTTGTCTTTTTTGTCTTTTTTGTCTTTTTTGCGTGCTGTGTTCCCTGTTTTTTGTCTTTTTTGTTTTTTGTTTTCGTTTTTGTCAGGTATGGGTCGCGCGTAACCCCCCGGGCTTTGCGTTCGTTTGGTTTGCGGACGAACGGGATGCGACAGACGCTGTGCGTGAGACGGACGGGAGGAGCATCGCTGGCCGCGAATGGCGCGTTGAGATTGTAAGTAGACACCCTGTTTTCGTCCCCATTATTTATTGTCGCTGTCGCGATCCAATTTTTTTCTTTTTTTGTTTTGTTCTCGTTCTTCCTTTTCGCTGGTGGCGGCCGCTGCCTTTTGCTCTATTTTGGGCATTTGGCGCGTCGCCACCACACTCTCTCCGCGTCCACCGCCAAAAAAAAAAAAAAAAAAAACACGAACAAAAAATAGGTGTGGGTCGCCCGCAACCCACCGGGCTTCGCTTTCGTGTGGTTCGCTGACGACAAAGACGCCGGTGATGCCGTTAAGGACATCGACGGCAAGAGCATCGCCGGTCGCGAGTGGCGTGTTGAAATCGTGAGTTGGGCTGACCGCGACACACTGCTGCCCCTCCTGTTCCTGTTCCTCCTTGCTGCTTCTGCTGCTGCTGCTTCCGATGGGTGCTGCTCATCATAGCAAATCAAAAATACAAATACCATACGTACCAAATATGTATAATACCAGGTACGTAGGAAAATACGAAGCCAAGATTTATCAAGATCAGAGTCGAATCAAAACATCTAAATGTTCAAAACCTAGAAGTCAATCCGACGACTCCCTCCGAGTCTTGCCTTGTCGTATCATATATGCATGTACATAAAAGACATAAAGTATCAATTCGTAGCAGGGTTCGAATTAGTGCTCCAGCAACACATCGGGCATATTTGGATGCGCTACGAAAATTTTGGACGTATGTGCGTAAATGTACTCAAAATGTGCGTCTCATTCGCTCGTCTTGCAAATAACACAGACAAGCATAGACAGAACCTGCTCCACATAACTGCAATGGATGTCAGCGCGCAGGTCAACTCTGAGGAATCATCAACATGTTGAAATCAATTTATTCGCCCCCTTATCACCGCAATTTTCAGCTAGCACCCTGCAAACTCGCCTTCGCCATCTCACATGCTATACAACAGGTGCTATACAACTGCTATACAACGCTATCATCCCACCCAAAACGAAATATATTTCTCGTTCGTTCCAGTGTTTATTACTTGCGCCTTGCAAGGGCATCGTAAAAAAAAACGTCCGCTTCACGAAGGATGTCGAGCCGCTTTGTCAGGTCAACGCCTTGTTTCCTGTACGTATAAATATACATATATCGTAGATACGTACATAGATACCAGGTTGAAACCACAAACGCGTGTTCCTCTCTATTTGCGACCATTTCAAGCCTTGTTTCATCCACGGACATACAAAACCGTCATAAATTTGAACTCAGTCCCCTCAAAAAAGAAAGCCACCCTTGAGCCACCAACAAATTCGGCAGGAAATTGTCGAATAAATCACAAGAAAAGGCCTAAAAACATTTTCGCCTGCGGCGAAAACAGACCCAAAAATTTTTCGCCTGCGGCGAAAATAGGCCCCAAAATTTTTTTTCGCCTACGGCGAAATGGACCAGCACAATTTTTTGGCCTGCGGCCAAAAAGTGTGCGGGGGCCTAAAAGAGATGTGCGGAAAGCCGCACATCTACTGCTTTTTGTGGTGCGCAAAAGCTGATATTTCAGAAAATTGGTGCAATTGCGCACGTTTCACCAACTAATCCGAACCCTGATTCGTAGTACCCTTTTGCAGTTTGCAGACCCCCCGCACCGGCTCTGAACGAATGACCCACCCCTACCAACCCCCCCCTCCCCGAGACCCGAAATGTAACACCGCCTTTCTCTCCCACCAAACTTCTGACGCAACCTTGCTCGTGGGGGGTATGATATCGTTGTACTCTCGCTCACAGTCTCACCAGAGGGGTCGCGACCGCGGACCGCCCGGAGGTGGTGGTGGGTACGGGGGAGGGGGGGGGGGCGGTTACGGTGGTGGCGGGGGCGGTGGCTACGGGGGTGGTGCCCGCGCCGGCGGCGCCGCGCCCCGCACGGGATACAAGGTCCGCATCACCGGACTGCCGGAGGGCATGCGCTGGTCGGAGCTGAAGGACTTCGTGCGCAAGGCTGGAGACGTGACTTACGCGGACGTTCGCGGCGACGAAGGGTGGGTTACGTTCCAACTTTTGTTTTGTTTTTTAGTATATTTTTCTTGTTGGTGCCGCGAAAGTATTTCGGCCTTTTCTGTGCCACGTGTTGTACTCTTGCTTCCTCGGAATAGCTCGTTGGATAAATCGGCTTGGAATCGGACTTGTAAGACCAAGTCAACGCATATAGTCGTACATAACTCCATTCCGGGCGTTGCTCCCTCTTGATTCCTCCGTAAAACGTTTGCGAGTCCGTATATAGGGAATAGAGAAGGCTTTCGGCCGGCCTCGTTTCACTTTTGACTGTTGGAAGAGACGATTAATTTTGAGCTTGTTAGGCGACGTTGCCCCTCCCAGTGTTGTGCCGTGCGGCCCGCCCGGCCCTCTGGCTGTGTGCTGAACTCACCCTTCACCTAACAAGCCCTTTTCGTACGTCTATGCCGACGGTCGGTGGTGGGGGGAGAGGGGAGGGGAGCGGAAGGAAGCGCGAGATGCCCCCCTACCGCTTCGCATCGTCTTGTTCCTGTCTGGTAGCTGGTAGCTTCCTTACGACGGCACCGGCGGAATCAAGCGATCGACCGACCCACCAGCCTACCGACTGGCCCACTCTGCCCGACGGCAACCGTTCTACAAAATCTACGTTTTTTCCGGTCGTCAAATCCGACTGCGCGACACCACGTGTCTTCCCACGTGGATTGTGGGTGCATTTAGTGGGGCTTTCTACCCAACCGCCAGATCCAAGATTTTTTGTTGAAGTTTGGTAGATGGTGTATATTTTCGTCACGGCTTGGCTATCTAAGGGAACCTTTTTTTTCGTGGTGGTCGTCGATTTTTTTGGGCGGGGCCTCGGGGGAGAGGGATAAGAGATGAGACGATTGTGCGCGAACAAACATATACACACGGCTGTACTTTTCGAGTACGAGTTTTCCGGAGATTAGTGCCTGCTTGAAGATCGTGAGGACGTCGGCGGTATGAACTGCATCTCTGCGCTCGACGGCGCTGACGGGGAAGGAGGGATAGAGGATCTATCTACGAACCACCTTCCTTCCCTCCCCTTCGGCTAGAGTCAGCAAACCACTGTTGCTTCTGTGGAGGGGTCCGGTGTCGGTGCCATCGATAGGGCTAGGGAAGTCAGCTATCCTAGGCGTCATTTTCCTACGGTCGTCGGTTTTCGAGCAGCAAGGGGAGGGGTGGGCAGGCAGCAGCGCTCCCGGCCTCTGAGGCTTGGGGCTCGTTAAAGCTGCCGACAGTTCTTCCTTCCTTCCTACCTTGGTTGCGATTCGCCACCATCATTCATCAACATGACAACAGCAACAACAACAACAACGACAGCGCTGCTTTCTACCAACCTTCAGTGCACCTACCACCGCTACTTCACCACACTACACTACACTACGTACGCGCACAGTTTTCTGCCCTGCCTTGGATGATCGGTACTGCACTGCTCGTGAGCGCGCGGCCCGGCGTATTTTCGTGTACTCGTAGTGCGCTAGTTTTCTCGTTTTTTTACTGGCACCCACCCCTTTGTTGCGGTGCTTGTGATGTGACGTGCTATGTGCGTTGCGATTACTCGGCTTTCCGTCCTTCGTCCGGATCGAGTCGACGGGTCAAACCGATCGATGTCTGTACTGTTGAGGCAACGTTGAGTCAGGGTTGAGTTGGTGAGTATGTCGAGTTTTTCGGCGCAGCAGACCATCGGAGGTCGTCGCCCGGCCTCTGGGTCGAGGTGGGCCGCTACCGCCGTCGCTGCTTCTGCTGTCCGTCGACCCTATGTATGCCTCTTCCTGATCGAGGAGGCTACCGGGACGGATGGATTGCTGTCCCCGTTTTTCGTCCGCTGATTGTGCACCTCTTCCTTCCCGCCGTCGCCTGTGGCTGGGGGTCCTGTGCTCGGCCGCACACACGCTTCTATTTTTTTGTTTGTCGTCTTTTTTTTTTCGCTCTCTGCTCGGGGGGGTTGGGGGTCATCCGGTCCTGCAGTGTGGCGGAGTTCTCGAACAGGGACGACATGTCGAGGGCCGTTAGGGAGCTGGATGACACCTTCTTCGCTGACAGGCGCATCCGCGTAGAATACGTGAGTGCAGGTTGACGCGCGGTTGGTTTGCTCTGTGTTCACGCTCTCGAGAGTCGTACACGAAAGTTACCGTATGGCAGTTGAGTTCTGATCGAGTTTTCTGCCATTTCGTGTTTTTCTTGCTGGCATTTTTTTATTGCAGTACTGCTTTTGATGTGGTTTGCGACGGTCGAGAACGTTCCATCGTGGAACGTTGTCTTTGTTCCGTGTAAAAAAAAATGCGGGCTTTTCGTGGAGATGACGAACCGAACGTCAGCCCTTCAAGAAAGCAAAAGTTATTACAGACCGTACAAAAACGTTTTGTTTTGTTTTTGGTCGTACAAAAACGGCTTTGGTTTTTCGTGTCGTAATTACACGTCATACCCCGCATTGATGCAAGTGCACGACGGGGCTGAAAGGTCATCAGAGGGTGGACGCACGCACATGTGGTTGAGTTCCGACTAATAAATCAGTCGAAACTCGCAGCGGGTGTATTTGCAGTAATGTTATACAACTTTCGTACCGCGTGTGGTTCCAATTTACACCTCGGTATGTATGATATAATCTGTACTTATTAATAATAGTACGTGTACGTAGTTTATTTTTGTTTTTTTTTACCCAACCAACCCAATTTTCCACGTTAGTGGCATTTTTTTTTTGTAGTTTTCAGCATCGTCCTCAGCAACTAACCCCTGTTCCGAATGACGCTGTTGTAACCTTCTCCTCCTCCTTGGCTCCCGACCGGCCGTTCTAAGCAGGACGATGCCAGTGGCGGTGGTGGTGGTGGCGGCGGCGGCGGCCGTGGTCGCTCCCGTTCTCCCAGGCGCCGCTCGCGCAGCCCGCCCCCTCGCAGGGGAAGCCCCCCCCGGGGCCGTTCCCGCTCCCCTCCTGGGCGCGGACGATCCCCGTACGGTGGCGGTGGCGGGCGTAGCCGCAGCCGCAGCCCCCCCCGCGGTGACAGGTGAGAGGAATGAAAGATAAACCTCGGCCTCTTGCCTTGCCTACGTAGCAGTAGTAGGTAGAAGTGGGGGGGGGGACGAAGCCGTTTTGTTGAAGCGAGAACTTACAAGCAGAAGGGTGGACGTTCAGAGTTTGTGCGCCGTTTATTGGGTGCTTTTGCTCAGTGCGGATTAGGTTCGTTAAGAGAGAAGGCCCCCCCCCCCCCCCCCCCCCCCCCCCTTTTCTTGTACATTGCTGCTGAAGAATCCGTCATCTACAATTTCAGGTGTCATCCCCAAAACACCGGTACGGTTAATGAAGGGGTGACAAAAAAAAAATTGTCATGATTTGTGACTCGAGGAGGAGGTGGAGGTTTTCCAGATATGACGTCGACACCGGTAGTACCCCTCCGCTCGCATGCCTCGACACTCCAGGCATAAGACATAGATTCATCTGGTCGTCGGTTTGAATACGCTTGTTTTTGGGCGTTTGTTGCTGACCCTCGAACACCGCTGCTCTGTTTCGTCCGCCGCGTGTGCGCCAGGTACTAAACCCAGGTGGATGACACGGTGCGCACTCGAGGAACGTGTCGTGGCCGCCATGACGAAGCAGTCGGCGATGACCCTGCGTGACGTGCCGACAAGACTTCTTCCCTCGCCCCGGCGTGGTGCAAGCTGCGCCACGCATGCACTCTTACCTGTAGAATAACGAGTCGCATGCCTCCGGCCGCCCCAAATAGTCTCCCTGTCTGGTTCTCACCAGGGCAAATCGCGTCTATGCTCTAGTTGTATACTTGGTGTGACGAAGGTTTAGACGGGGATCGCGCCCAGGACGCCATGCATGGTAGGATTGTGGCGTGTTTGAGTGCCGCTCGTGTATCGGGCAGTTTGTAGTAGGTTGGCTTCTTTTTTTCTACTCCTGTAGGCGGTTTCAGGAGGAGGCGTTACTAGGTGACGTTCTCACTCTATATATCCTTGAGAGGGTGGTCCACCGATTTTTTTGTCGTCCTGTTTTTTTCGACAAATAAACGTCTCTTAACACCCGTGTGTCTAGAGACATCACGCGGCCCCATCCCCCCCACCGCCTTGTCTTGGTCCGCGTTCGAATATAGGCGTAGTAGCCCGCGCCAGCCTCCCTCTACTCGGTTAAGATTGCGGGAGCTACGCGCGCTGTCGGGCGGTACCCTTTGGTCTCCCATTACCTGCAGCCCCGATTCGCGTTTTCGCTCGGCGGGCGGATGTATAGGCAGCAGTCGAGACATGTATTCTCATTCCCGGAACTATACAACGATTTTTTGTGTTCCTTGCGCGCCGGAGTTGAGGGGGTAAAAGGGGTGGGGAAAGCTTTCTTAGTTACGCATATGGAGAGGTTCGTTTAAGGAATTAGATACCAGGGGGCGCGTTCGCATTTCTGTTTTGTGTTGCGGGCTTGGAATCGGAAGTAAGTACACATCCGGTTGATCTGACCCACAGCAAAATTCGCGTGAAGAGTTGAGTGGTTACGTTTAGTTTTGTCCGCTGATTGGCATTCCGCACATAGCTGTGTTGACAACCCTGTCTTGTAGTTTGGGACGGGCTGTCAACCGTCCGCCCAGGAGAATATAAAATATCGACTACGTATAGTTTATGCATCTGATGTTCATCGTCTTTAGGCGTCCTTTTTTTATTGGCGCGCCGCGCAACCACAACAGTCATGGCTACGGGGGGGAGGATGTCGGACTTGGGTTCGCGTCCGGTCTGGTTCATGTTTGGCGCTACCAAAGAGTCCTTGCAAATTGCGCAAGCAGTATCTGTGGTACCGCTGGAAAGTTACAGCCAGAGCTACTGTGAAGTATTCCGGGAAGCAACCGGCGGCACTCGAAAATGCGTAGCCAGGTGTCGAAATCATGCGCGACTGATTAGCGTGAGCTTTATTTCGCGACTGAAAAGCGCAGGTAGATCTCGGCCCCCACATTTATACGTAAGAAATTCAGATTTTCACCATTCCCCTTTCATGCGCGCGTTCACGGTGATCTCTCGATCTCCGTACGGCTACAACGTAGCTATCCCCGTAGGACTGCCTGTGGTTCTGCTTACATTGTTGGGGGGTAGACAGCAATAAATCAACGCCGACTCAACGTTGGATCCGGCAAACTATCATCCGGTCAGCTCGTGGGATAATCTAACTTCAAAAATAAAATGTTCTTCAGCGTGGGACAGCAGTGAACTTCTCACCTTACTCTAGGAGCTTCGGTCCACCGTACAGCAGCCTGGGCTACGGCAGTATCTGTTCCGTGAAGCGTTTCTGTCATGAGGGAAAATCGGCGGCACTTGAAAATGTGCAGCCAGCTGCCGAAATCACGGACCAAATCGCGGTTGTGTTTGTAGTCTTGTTTATATTTTGATGGATGGGTTGTGAGCGTGTCGTGTTGACCCGTCGCGTGACTTATTATTAATAGTCCAAAGACACAATACATATAGATCTCAAACACCATGAAGTTTGCCGAGTAGGTGAATCTTTCGGTATTTTACCCATGAACGTGTTTCGAATTGTATGAAGTTCGCAAGAAAGGGTTTTGGAATTTCTTGAGTTTTAAATGTTTCATTGGAGTTTATTCCTCGATTCGTCTCCGTTGATGACAAACGATGCTTCTTGCCGAAGGGGGTCTAGGCCCACGCGAAACCATGCAGGTCCGCGGTAGGAGTCAAGCCTCTGGCGGTGTAGAAAACGGGTAGACTTGAGTACTACAAGGGCTCCGCTGCGCGAGCGGCTAACGCCGCCCGCTACGCTCGCGGAAGGAAGAATAGAACCAAATGTGAAAAGCGTAAAAGAGGAACATGTAATGTTTTTGCAACTGGCGACTTGATAATGCCAAGAGCTCCATATGTATGACGGCAAATACAGGACAGAAACAATACTGGTGATTTTTTTATCTTCCGACACGAAAAAACATCGCGAAGAAAGCAAAGCTTCGCTCCGAAGGACAGCCGCCCTCTACGCTCGCGCAACTCAAGAAAAGGGACAGAAGAGGTCCACGATGTGTAAAGACCGACTTGAAAAGGCCAAAGAGATTCATGGTGCAATGCAGCGAAATACTTACTGCTGTACCCAACTGAACGTACAGTACCCGTCTACCGCTGTATTGTGATACTACAGGAGTACTGGTATGCGACATATATTCTGTGGCAAATCACCTATCATACCTACCTGTGTGTACGACGACAGCAGTACGACACAAAAAAAACACGCACACACCAAAGAACAAACAAACGTACAGGCGACTTGCAAATGCATACAGCAGTACTCGTAGTAGATAGATACAGAGCTCCATGCTCCAGGACAACAGAGCTGTATGTTCGGAAGAAAGAAAAAGCACAGCAACCTGGCTCGCAGCACGGCGCTGCGCGGCCTGCTGGGGGTGTGATGTGTGCCTTTTTCGTGACTACTAAGTGTGGTAGTACAACAACAGCAGCAGCAGCAGTACTACTGTAGTACCTTCGATCTTTGTATGTATAGAACGAGTATGAAAGAGAAAGCACAGCGCAGCAGTAGTAGTAGTACGGTCGTCGATCGAATGGTACAAAAAATCCAACAAAACTGAGAAAGACGTACATACGTATGCTACTCGTACTCGTACTCGAACAAAACACTCCCCGCCCACCCGCGATCACCTCGCCATCGATTCGGTCCGGGTCGAGCCCTACTGCCTCTCTGCCCCAGTGAGCCCCGCGGGGCCCACCTCGCGTGAAGCCCGGTGCTCACCCGTGGCCCTCGTTCACCCGCTCGAGGATGAGCATGCCTCTGTAAATAATAGTTTTTCGACAAATAACGCACCGCTTGAACTTGGCTTGAATGTTCTTTTATTACAGACGAAAAAATCCTTATAATTTCGGACATACATACTGGATTATTTGCAGCAGCAGCAACAGCGAGGACCTTCATGCTCCCCTCGTGTCTCGATGGACACGCCACGCCTAGCCACGAAAAAAACGACCGCGCTCCTTCTGACCCCCCCCTCTACTGGCCAGCGCCCTCCCATATACCCGCGGTGGTGCCGGGCTCGCACGGGCTGTCGTGCTCACTGGGTACACGCACGAACCCAAAACCGGAAATGTTTAAAAAAAATCAAGTACGTCGTATCAAAAAATGTTTTGTAAAAAAGTTGAAATTGCAATTTTAGAACTAAAAACACAGAAACATAGGAAACCCAAGAACCTCCGGGAAGCAAGTAACTTCTGCTTCGGCAATTAGAGGCTGAGAGTGGCTGTGAGGTGCCAAGATATGCCGAGGAAGGCTTCCGAACCAAAGAAGATAAAGCTATGTATGTCTATTAATAGTTACTACAGAAGAACAACGTTTTGAAAATAAATTGCTTTAGGGCCCGTTTTAACGAACGAAACTAAAATCAATTTGGAAAAAAACAAAATCAAATCCGCTTTTCATTGGTCAGAACCCGCACCACCACCCAAGATTATACCCCAAGATCCTAATCTTTGGTGCTGGTGCGTGCGTTGACCAACGAAAAGCGAATGTGATTTTTTATGTTTCCAAATTGAATTTATTTTATACTCGTTAATATGGGCCCTTACGAGTAGGTATGCGTAACGGCATCGAACTCTACTACCCCCCCCCAAACCCAACCCAGTTATCACCCTCTCATATACTGGCGGAATCGGTGTCGAATTTTAAGGGATACGGTACCACGTAAAATCCCCCACCAAAATACTTGGTAGCGCAGTATGTACGTACGTACCAAGTGTAGGGCATTTCCTTCCGTTCGCAACACCGAAATAAGCAATACACTGGTGATCAACAGGGCAACACATATTATTGGCGCTATAAAGTACCGGGTATCACACCTTTTTTAAACCGCTACTCGTAGTACGTAGGGGATTTGCTTCGTCTCGCCACACATAAATAAGCAGTAAGCTGGGGGACAGTAGGAGCGGCGCAATATCGCAGGCGCTGCTCTACCATTAAAAAAAAAACACGTACGTACGTAATATGAATACGTAAGGGGTTTCTTTCCTTCACAAGTATAGCAGCAGCGTCTCAGCAAAACAGCGACCAGTCCAAGATCTTGAACGATCTCAAAAGCGATCGCAGGGCGGGAACCCCAGCTCTTCCCTCCACCGACACCGCCTCTGGCAAACCCTTGAGTGGAACTCCAACAGCATCTACGCCGCCCTCGTCCTCCGCCGCGAGTGCCTCGTCCGGCCCGCTTCCCCCCGGAGAGGTTTGCGCTTGCTCGTCGACTGGTCGGTCGGCAGCGGTAAAGGTATCGGCGCTCGCCATGGAGGTCGCGGTGGCCTCCTCTGTAGGGTAAGGCACGTTGACCGTGATGAGGAGGTCAGTGCCAACGTTCGGCAGTCTGTGACGGTCGGAAGTCAACACATGGGGCACAAGCGGTTCGTTCGTCCATTAAGCCTGTTAATCGAGTTTTGGGTCACTCCGCCGACACTGGGTGTGCTGGATGTCGACGTGTAGAAATAACGATTTACTGTGAAGAACACACACACGAGAGAAAGTTTCAAATATTATTGGGTTTTATGGTGGGGAGTGGGGTGTTTCTGCTGGACAGGGTCAATTGTCACGATGGACAGGGTCTCCAGTCTCCACGATCATGGTGGGACTCATGGTGGACAGGACGAGGGTCTATATATCATCGTACAGCAGTGTTGGAATTCCCTAGTTTAGTCAGGTTCTCTGAAACGGAAAGTCCAAGTGCTTCCGTGCGTCGGTACAAAACATACTGCAATAACATGCAGGCGTTGTCACGGATTACTGGAATATACAATGCAAGGCCTTTAATCAATGAAATCAAGACGAAGGTGGTATCATAAATACCTGCTCAGGGTGTTCTTTGGTTGTTTTTCTCGGTTACAAGCGTGAAACACGTCGTAGGAGAGCGTCAATCCTCTTGGACATATTGTAACTAAAAGAAGGCGTGGTTACGAATTACTGGAATACACAATGCAAGAACGCATGCTACGATAGAGGCGCACCATGTTTTTTCTGAGCTCCTCACTTAAGGAGCGTCTTACCTCCCCGAAATATTGATTTTAGAGGGAAAAAAAAGTGCTGCCGGATGCGAAATCTCACGACCGAAGTATACTCTGAAAAAATATTCGTCACAAAAATGAACGTCCGACGAATTTGGGTTAAGGAGCCCGATCGTTCAGAGAACGATTCCGCCAAAAAGTGCTACCTCTACCGTAGCACGCGTCCAAGGTCTTTACTCAAATGAAATCAAGACGTACGCAAGGATATCAATACCTCAGGGTGTTATTCTCGGCGGTATTCTAGGTTACGAGCGTGAAACAAGACCGTAAGGGCGCGTCAATCCTCTCGGTGCTTATTCGCGTGCCGCCTATCAACGAAGTGTGAGCCTAACCGTCTGCCTTTCACGATGGCGGTGTGCGAAGAAACACACACTTCAGGGCGACGCCAAACACAATCGCCCACAAACAAATGGTGCCCAGCAGGTAAGCTCTATCCTAGCACGGCGAGGGATCAGACATTTTCGGAGCCAAAAACGTCAAGTTTCTGGTGGAAAACCATGTGCCCTATCGGCCCCGTAAGATGCAAGGCACAAAACCACAACCGAAAAGACGCTCACCGAACATTGACGAGGTACAAGCGGATGGCCTCCGGAGGCGCGCCCCCCCTAAACTTAGCGACCGTCTGTCTTCCCGCCAAGGCAGCCTTCGCGTACGGTGCGAGCGCTGGCATGATGCTGGGGAATCGCACGATTAGGACGATCGGTTGTTTCAGCGGTCAGTCGGGCAGGAAGCGGTGTAGAACAGGACGCAGCGACCAACGTAGCCTGGTAGTGTTAACATACCAAGGTTGTGGTACCAGATAGATGCCCGCGGAATACATGGTGTGGCCGAAAAAATCTGCGTATGTGGCACCGATTTTGCCATTGACGGCGAGAACTTGAGGTTATGTTTCCGCAGCTGCTCGAAAAGCTCCACGCGTCGGACAGATCATCTACAGATAGATAATCTACAGATAGACCATCTACAGATATATCATATAGACCGTAACGTTCCGTTAGGGGGATTGTGCAGGATCTGTACAGTACAGATCCAATTCAGGAAACATGTGCTGGGTCATGCAGATTGCACCACTCCCACCGAGTAACATGGGCTGGACCATACAGACCAGGAATCTATATGCCCTGAGGGATCTAGATCATCAACTGGGATTTGATGATCTGTCCGATGAGCAAAAACAAACTTAGTATTGAGCACGTGGGCGCCGGGGTCCGGCTCGGAGACGATGGCTTCTTCGCGGTAGGCGGCTACGTAGGCGAGGCCTTTGGCAACATGTCCGCCCGAGGCCAAAACTACAGCGGCGATTCGCCCGCACCAGGACGCGAGAGTGCCCATGTTGCTGCCGTTAAGCGCGCATACGTCTTCAGGGCCTCGTTGAACCGCGCCGATGCCGCGCAACAGTTGACGAGAAGCGCCAAACTGGCCTTTTCTGACATCTTGCTACTGTGCCACGACCAATGCGTCAACGGCTTCACGGCCGACTGTTGGATGCATACGTGGTTGAGACCGCGACATTATTCAGTGTCGCCATGTCTGCGGTAACGCCCCAGCAGGCATCCGGTCGGGAACTGGCTCACGCCAACGAGGCCACCCTGTCCAGTCTCCGGCACCAACTGCTCTCCACGGAACGGGAGGCTACTGCTATTGCCGCGGCAGGTCTCGTCAACGACCGGGTTGTCTCGCACAGCGACGGAGGACATCCGCCCTTGAGGCGAGTAGGCGCAAGCCTCGCCGCGCCGTTCGGCGAACCATTCGAGCCAGGCTCCCTCTCCTTCCAGCCGAGCACGACGGGCCCGCGCCTTCGCTCTCCTACTTCGAGGCGGCTACGACCGCTACGCGTTACACCCACCGTTCTGTCGATCAGGAGTTTATCAATGTTCACCTCACGTAGCCTGCAGAACCAGTCCCCAAAGGAGAGCAGGCTACGTGTGCACGTCGCGGCAGACCCGCTCACATTACCCTTGTTGATGCTTGCAAGATTTCGCACGGGGCGGGCGCCCGACAAAAAAGGTGAACTCTTGCGACAAAACCTGGTACAGTACTATTTGTAGGTGCCGGATCAATATTCGATGTGAAGTACCAGGTATGTCCTAAACGACTTTACAGCTCTGTAGATATAAATACTCTAGGACTAAAAAACGCCTCCAGGCCCGCACAAAACCCTTGTATTACCAGGCACGACGGCATCGTGCTGTTTACCGATCGTTACGTCGCCGGGCTGAAAGGTGGCCGCTGCTGTGGGCTGTAGGGCATTTCACATTTCAGCGCCACGTATCGTGGCCGGGGTTGGCAAATGAGCGGTTAACGCACTCGCCTGTCAGTGAGGTCGGCGCAAAAATCGCACGATGAGCTCGCCGCTCCATTTGCCGCCGCAAGGTCGTCGAAGAAGTGCCGCGCGCTGGCACCGTCCCCTTCCGAGGAGAGGTCTTCCTCGAAGGACAACACTTCGATGACGATGCTGACTCCATCCACCCGGCTTACAAACGCTTCTTGGTGGTCGGGCACCTGTCGCAGATCACTGGGGGTCAAACATCACGGGGGGGGGGGGGGCGCAAACGGCGGGAGTTGCTTGCAGAAAGAGGCGCGTTGACGAGTTTACAGTAACTATTTGTGCTAATGTTGCATCACTACTGCTGTTACTCATGCTCGTTGTATACTTTAGATTGCGTTGTCCGCGCGTTTGTTGCGTGTATACACCCCCCCCCCCGCCCTTACGAGAACACCAGAGTTCGTTCGTCATTTCAGGTTTGGTTCTTTTGTACGGCTCAAAAACGTGTCCTCACAGACCAGGTACTCGTACAAACAGTTCGGTATTCGGTAGTCTGCTGTGCATGTTCACTAAAAGAGCCTGACAGATGTACGTGGGAATGTGGACCCGCCCCACCTGACGTCCACAAAGGCTGCCGGCAGTAAGCACTCCATCGCACCGCCGAACAGCTTCCGAAGCGTCGCTTCCCGAGGAGTACCAGTCTCCGTCTCTGTCCTGCTGTCGTCGTCCGTCTCCGCCTTTCGCGGTGCGTCCAGCCTGCTGGAGTCAACGACACAGCTTGTGAGCATAACGCTAAAAATAGAAATAAGGCGAGAGCGCCACGTACTCGTGCCACGTGCGATGAACTAACAGCAGCAGTAGTCCACGCACGTACACATGATACTACACGCTGCACGCTACTGTTTTGATACAAGGGCCCACCAGGCGTCCGGAGCGCTCTGAGCTCTGGATATCGGAGCCGAGAGTCGAGCGTGTTTGGCGGCACCGCCGGCTTGCGGCGCAATTTTTCAATTTTCGGCATGGATGGGTGGAGATGTGGAGATCTTGGGGGGCGGTGTTGCTTCGGGCAGTGAACGGAGACAAGACGTTGGTAGAGCGAGACGCCAGAGTTTTCAAGTTAGGCATGGCAAGCATGGTCCATCGTCAATATTCTTCACACAGAGCATGACAGCAAGACATGCATGTACGCCCCGAGTACTCGCGGTCAAGTTTGGACTTTTGCCTGCTTCGACAGAAGATGCCCAGGGTGCGAGTAATCGTATACGTCCAAAATAATAAAGGGGAACAAACGTGGGCAAACACCACCGCTGTTGAAGGCCTGGGCATCGTCTGCATCACCTTTCAGGCACCAAGGCATAGCCTGGGACCGGTGACGTGTCTTTCCTCTCCTCTTCAGCCATAGCAATCAGTCACAGCAGAGCAGTAGTAGAGAGAGATGGGAGAGTTGCGCACCTATTTCAAGTTTCTCGAGCTATTAATAGGGAGTTCCAAAAGGTTCTAGAGGCCTATTACTGTACCCGTTAGGCATTTTCTAGGCCGGTGAGCTGCGGATGCATCGACCGGCGCCTGGCCTGCCCTCTGTGACCCTTGCCACCAGCAGTGGTCCCACCATAGTACCTTCCAACGTACATAACACCAATACCATGTCTGCGAATGGAAGTGTCTCAAAGCCGTCACAGCGCTCGAGTTCGAGCACCAGGTCGTCTCGTCGAGCTACGCTGTCTGTCGGGCCCGGCGGCGGCAACCTGCTGAGCAATGGGTCTCTTTCGCCGCAGCGAGTACTACGAACGAAGGTGCTGCGGGAGAAGAGCAATGAAGGAAGTGGCTACCTCAGCAGTGACGCTAATGCCAGCGCCGGGGTGAAGGCCAAGCCGGCGTCGAAGGGGTGAGATGTGGCTTGATTATCACAGCTTAGTATCATAAGTTTATAAACAGTTTTAGGTCCGAATGAACAACGATATCGACGATATACTGGTGTTCCACGTCAACAGGCGATCCATTCCTGATGTTCTCCTGTACAACTGGACAACGGGCTGCGGTACTGCTGCTGTTGCTACGTTGCTACGTCCGTTGCGCTATTAATAGGAGCATATCTAGCCTTCAGATCTCTATTTCAGCCACGCGTCAGCTATTAATTGTACCCCGTTGAGTACATAGTACGGGTACCTCTGGTACGTGAACATGCTAAGCATACTGTAACCGGATTCGCACGGTACGGTTTGTAGGTAGGTGTACGTCGTACTACGTTTGTAAGTGAACGAGTACACACCGGTAGTCGTAGTACCACTGCAGTGCCTTTGAGCTAAAACAAGCGACACTCGCCGCGTTCCGAGGCGTGGACACCTGCTGATAGTGAATATGTATGGAGGTTTTGTGCCCGGCGCCTAAAGTTGACCTCCCGACCCGAACTCTAACCCGAACTCTAGGCCAGTGATCAGTGCTGGGATGCTATGCTTGGTAAGACTCTAGGCTGATTCGGCCGGCGTGGATGCTGTGCTTGGAAAGACTCTCTACAGCAGCAGTAGTAGGTTGGTTCGGGATGCTGTGGCTTGGAAAGACTCTACTAGTAGGTTGATTAATACGATGTATCCCTAAGCCAACCAGAGTGCGCAAAAAGCTACCCCAGGAAGATTCACTACCTGGCGTTGTCCACTACTGCGCGTTCCCGACTTGAGGATTGGCGAAAGAGACGAAGAGGCGACACTAACTGTTCCATTCAACGGTTCGTACGCACGCCGCCAGCTGAAATTTAACAGCAGGAGGCTTCAAACTCCCATGCATGCAATGACACTTGCGAGCGCATATTCATGTCTGCCTATATAGAAGGTAAAGGTGGCCACCCTCAGATTCCCATGGCTGTACTGCACGCACCCCCAGCCCCCCCCCTTGCCCTTACCGCCCACTTGCATACCTGGTATCTGGTATTTTACGAATATTTTTGTTTTTTCTACTGTACTATTTTACGGCTTTGCAGGGCGTCAAGGGCACAGCACATGCAGTTCGCGTTCGGATCTAAGATCGTAAAGCCTGGCTCTACGAAGGCAGGGGTGGTCGGTGCAGCAGGAGAAGCGAGGGGGAGGCCTCAAGGGGGCGCGGTCGCGGATGGCGGAAGCAAAGCTCCAATTCGGTCAAGAAGGTCGGCTTATTTTTATGTCTGGTGCAGTTGCTGCCTGGTTCGGTTGGACGGCTGATTTCGTCAGACATACAGCTAATACTTAGGGTTCCGTAATGGTAGGAAGAACGGTTTAATGTTAAAAAACACACATAAAACTAATACCTGGTACGATTAACTAATACCTGGTACGACTTACAGACTGCGAGAACGCAGCCGGTGCGATTTACAGACTGCGAGAACGCAGCCGGTGCGACAGATCGTACTCGTAGACCTCACAAATTGAACATGGTGCCGTGCACGTGTACATCGTGCTTCGTGAAAAGCCGTGCTGGTTTTCTCGGCCTTCTGAGGTTTTGCCTTGGGCAGTGTATCCACAAGCGTAAATCATTCCCGGTCGATACCAGGTATTTATAAGCTCAAGTTTAACAACTCGGGGTTTCCAAGGTGTGCCTCTTGATGCTAAGTCAACGTTTTTCCTGAACTTCCGAGAGCCCTGGCTGACAGCACCATAACAGAGTACTTGTAAATTTTACCGCGACGGCAGTAATGAAGGTGTTGGGGAACTGGCAGAAAGCGCACTGCGTTAGAGCTGGAAGATAGCCGCGGTAGAAGACGTGCACACCAGCGCTGCGACCCCGTCGTTTGAATACAACTGCTGTATATACAGGTTAGTGGTGCAACCTCCTACTGCTGTGCCATTTTGCTCGGCTTACGACTGTACCACTTGCTCCGCTCACGACTGTTCGGCTTTTTTCAAGCAGAGAACGGGCTTCCCTACACGAACCGCACGAGCAGCAGCAGCACCATCAGCAACGCGTTACCTCGAGAGGGCGGTCGGCGACACACGCGCAGCACCAGCCATCGCCGCTCGCGTCAACACGAGAGGAAACAGATGCCGATGCCCTAAAGGTGAATGCCATGGGTCTGAGCGGTCGCGCACGTTCGTTTTTTTTCCCCCTCTTTTTCTCTTCTTTTTATTATCTGGCGGAAAGATAAAAATATTCGGAAGGGTTAATACGTAACCCTTTTTCTACCGCACTCTACAGAAACATACCTGGTATACAGTAGGTACAGTAGCCCCTTTTTAAGGGACCCCGCGATAAGGAAAAACAGTGTATAAGGGACCTCGAGTTTCTGCCCACCATTTTTACCCACTATTGACCGTAAGGGGCCGGTGCCAACTCTGATAAGGGACGTCGGTGTATAAGGGACTTCCTATCCCGAATGCACTAGGAAGGTCCCTTAAAAGGGGCTACCTACTGTATATGACTTTATTTCCAAGTAATATGTCCCCAAAACGGAAGCGCGGTCCTGAACGGCTTAACCCCGTAAGAACCGGTCCCCCCCGTTTTTGGGGACAAACTACTTGGAATTAGTGTGGGATATGTTTTTCAGTTATGAATGGGTTAAGGTCATCACACGTCCACATCTACTGCTGTGTCGTGTGTGTGTCAATCTAAACTCGGTGGTTTATAGAACACAAGGCTGCTGCCGTGGCAGCGGCAGGGCGGGCTGTTGCGGCCTCGGCTACCTGAGTACCGGTGTGTTGACCACTTTCCGTTGGGGTCGTCACCATTGCTGCAGTGTTTGTGGACGATCCTTTCAGTTTTTCGTTTGGAGATTTTGCTGGCGAGGGACAGGCAGCAACCTTTTTGTCGGGTTTTTTCCCCACGCGACAGCTCAAAGTGGGGCTCTAACTCCGAACACTGTAGGTTGTGCCCGGAGCGTGGGCTGGGGTTGCAAAGGAGGGGCGGGAGGGAGGCTCTGTACAGCTGCTGCTATCACTTGCACGTCTAAAGACATAAATTTCACATTAAAAGCTTAAAACGTCACGTTGAAAACACAGAAACATCATGTTTTCAAGTATAATCGATGCATTTCAAACGTGAACGTCACGCCGAAAGCTGTAAACATCACATGTACAACACGGATGTAGTTGGTGAGTATAACAGACCCGGTTATGTTGTAGAGCACGAGCACGGGGGCGAAGGGCGCCAAAGGAGACTTGCGGCGTCTATGAAGGAAAAATTGCCGATATCGAACAGGTCATCGCTTCCCACTGCGTGATCTAGATCTATCAGGGAAGATTGATTCCTGACCTGTAGTATATATGTGATCTGTATGATCTGTATGATCTAGCTCACGTTGCCGGGTGGCAGCTGTATAATTGCAGGATCTAGGGCATGCTTCCTGTGTTGGATCTGTACTATATAGATCCTGCATGCACCTCATAACGGCAGGTTAGGATCTAGATGATCTGTAGATGATCTGTAGATGATATGTATGATCTGTAGATGATATATCTGTCCGACGTGTGAAACCTTACTTTAGTATAATTCGAATTGTCAGACTGTTCGTCGCGGCCTGGTTTGTAGGTCGAGGCGTGCCCCAAACAAACGCAACGTCTACCATTATGAAGGAAAAGTTGCTGCTGTGTACCTGGTATAATAATATCAGACTGTTCACCGCCGCCTGAATTGTGGTCGAGGCATGCCTAGTCCAAACGCTAACAAAAAGAACGAGGCAGTTCCTTCGCCTGTTTTGCAGAGAGTCACGCGGGCCCGTTAAGCCCACGACAAGTTTTGGGCGAGTTTCTATGTACATAGCGGTGGGGCGCCTTGACATGTGTGCCTACTCATCTGGTGTTCGGCAGGCTCAGCTGGCGGAGAAGGATAACGTTATCGCTAGCCTGAGGAGCAAGCTCGAGAAGGAAAGCGCTGAAGGTAGGCCACATTCCTTTCGTCCCGATGTTGTTATGTTCGTAATTCGACCTTGATGCCAAGCATGGGCTTCAACGTTGAAAAACAAAAACAATACGACGTAACAGGGAGAAGAAAACCTACTATCTATCTCAGTCAAATCCCGGGTGTGATTATTACGGGGGACCATAGTAAATAGGACCAACGGTAAAAAATCTACGACGTATATATTTTTCTATTTTAATTAACAGAAATTGATTATATTTTACTATTACTAGGGTCCCCCGCAAAAGTCAGTCTGAGGGCTCTGATGCGGTGATTTCTAGGCTTCTTTGCGTGCCCGTCGCAGCGTGAGTGAGAGCCACCACCCCCATCCCAACCGGTGGATAAAACAAAGAAGAACGTTCTCGGCGTTCCCGAGGAAACGCGCATCCGACCATGACGTCTGTAAAGAGACTTCCGTCCGCGCGAAGAGAGAATGGGAAATATCTTGCCCCCGAGGTTGTTTGGCACTATGCTGCATATCGCTCCCACTATGGTGTCTGCCTCCTCTTCTCACTGTTGAACTCCCGTCGCGCCCGCTGACTGTCAATTTTTTTGCGCCGCCAATTTTTCGATCCGCTGTCAGCGCTGAACATCTCTGCCAGCAAGGAGGCACACGGAGCGCGCTTGTCTGCAAAACAGGTTAAGATGGCGAATGTTTTGTTTTTTGTTTTTACGGTGTCGTTTTGTTTGTCGTTGTGTGAAAAACGTGTATTACGGAGGACCGTAGTAAATAGGACCAAATATTGACGCTAAAAATAGGGAATTGTATAGGTTTTTGTGTACCGTAGGTCCTAGTCACTATGGTCCCGCGTAATAGTGGGGTTGAAACACGAGCTATGCACTAGGACGGGGAAAGGCTTGATTCGCTTTTTTTTTAGCAAGGGTCGGCCAGGGCTTGTCGGGCCAAGGATATTGCGCCTGTATTGTGTATTCGTTTATGCAGAGCGGTGGTTGTGCTAACGACCGCAGTGGGCTGTGGGTAGAGATTTTGCTGCCTTTTCTCCTTTAATTTGTCTGCCCCCCCCCCCCCCCCCCCACTCCCATTGCTACAAACCCTGACGTCTCGCTCCGTCACCGGCATTGTAGGAGATACGAGGGTCTATGCAGGCCATACGGCTACCACCATGCATGACATGAGGGCACCCCCCCCCCCCCCATTGCAAGCCCGGGTGCACACACTATTATGGGGGACCATAGTAATCAGGACCCATCACGTACACAAAAACCTATATGTTCCAGTATTTTTTCCAAGCATATTTGGTCCTGATTACTCGTATTATATTCAAAAACCTACGTATTCCAGTATTTTTACTAGGCATAGTTGGTCCTGATTACTATATTTCTCCGTGTGTATAGGTTGAACTGGACGAGGGGGCGCAGGCAGCGCTAAGGGCGGTGGAGGAGGAGGCGCGAGCAGAAGCGGAAGAGGCGCTGAAGCAGGTGGAGACGGTCGCCTCGGCTGGCCTGTCCAAGACGAAGGAGATGCAGGCCAGCGTCGACGAGATGATGTGAGTGTGTGTTCCTGGAGGTGGTGCCGCGCGAAGGTTTACGCCCGTGTGACTCTAGACTGCATTGCCTCAGGAAGGAAGAAGGCTGCATAGGAGACCCTGGCCCAGCTCCGACAAAACGGTTGGAATGTATTCTTGGACTTTAATCCTAACTCTGACCCGGTCCGCCTGAGAAAATTCTGGGAATTTTCTACAAAATATGTATTGAAGAACTAGTGTGGACTGATTGATGTGTATCAATCATTTGGTCGAAGCTGGGCCCAGTTGTAAAATCTCTTGGGGAGAAACTGCACGAGATTGGCGCATGCGCTGTGGGAGGCGAGGCAAGCAAGGTTGTGTTTGCGGGTGGCAAGGTTGAATTTGTTTGTGTTTTGGAGGTGTGCGGTGCCATCGAAAACGGCTCTCGCAGCTACTTGTGTGTTTCTTGCTCCTTATTGTTTTGAGCAAACGCGAGTTTCTAATTAAAATAGCTCCAAAACAAGGGTACTGTACCCCTTTCGAACTGGCTAAAGCCGAGATTACGGCCGAGGCTGTACCACCGCCGACCGAGAGTCGTACCTGGTACCAATACGATTCACGAAGTTCTCCTGAATATCCAGCAGGCACAACTTGACGGCAGTGACAAGTATCGCGCTGCGCGAGTTACTAGTATAATGAGCGACAACTGTTTTACTAGGCATCATGAGGGGTGTCGTTTCGATCGTTTTTTCGGATACGGCATCGCTTTGACTTCATATTGTACGCACATTGTACTTCCATGTTGTACGATATTTTCCGCCGGGGGGTGCAAATTAATGCCCAAGGGGCAACCGATATTGTACGTACCATCTCTAAGAGATGCTCTGTCTGGTGGTCGTCGCCGCCGGCCGAAGGGATACCAACCATACCTCCTGCACCCCTCGGGCCCTTTTTTCGCCGTCTCTCATTCGTCTCAGCCGAATACTCAAGGACCGGAGGCAATGAGGCGGCTAAGTGAAGCCCTCGTGATGGTCGTCGCTGGTTTGGGTTTTCAGCCATGCCCGCCTGCTGTTTCAAGCCTACGGCTGCACTGGTACCCGTTTTGACAAGGAGGAGGGACTGGGAGGAAGGGATGATGTGTTATCGTTGATTGTGTGGCGTCGGTAACTTGACTCATGATAGGATGCCGCACATATCGCTCTTCTACTGCTTCATGAATTTTCAACGAGGGAAAGGAGCTACGAGGGCGTGAGAGGAAGGGAGGGTGTGTACGGGTGATGACGGTGCTTGGGAGTTGGTAGCGCCTTGGCTGCGCGTCGGACCTCAGGAGTCGTTCGAGAGAGCTGATTGCGCCTTTTGACAGTGCCCAAGATCTAGGGAGAGCTGTTTGACGTTAACACGAGGTCTTTCGACGCACGCATGCTATCTTAAGGTCAGAGGTGCACACACACACACCATGCTTTATTCGAAGGGTGGCGGTCACTTGATTATCTTGATTATAGTATAGGAACTCTAAACCTCACCCAAAAACTGATTTAATTTTTTTGCAACACAAAAAGTGAAGAAATTGACGACTTCGGGTTTAACCCATTCAGAACTGAAAAAAACGTCCAACATCAATTTCAAGTAGTTTGTCCCCAAATTCGTGGGACCAGTTCTTAAGGGGTTGAGGAGCCATTCGGAAACCGTTTTAGCCAAAAAGTGCTACTCGTACCTTTATCGAAGCACGCGTCTTTCGCTGGAGCTATATATAGGCGCTGGCTCTATCGTTTCGGTCACGTGACGTTGTTCTAGAAGGAGGTGGAGTCAGTCGTCGAAAAAGGTTCTGCCCAGCCGCCCGTTATTTTGTGTGGAGTTTGCTACAATACAAAGTATACATAGAAGTACGTACAGTAACTATATAAGCACGTTTGGGCTGTTCGGTGTTACGTGCCTGGATACTTGCACGGCGGCTACGTTTTTTTCTTTTAGCTTTCAAGCGCTTGTTTTTTTTATGATGTTCGGTCTTGCCCGGTGGCTCGTACGTAGGAGTAGCCGGTACGAGGAAGAAACGCCTGTTGTGTTCTCCCTTTTCAGCTTGCGAAACCTCCGGGATTTGAAGTCCAGCCACAATCATCCCGAAGGGGAACCTTGTACCAATAAGTGTGTGCCAGGCTAAACTCCAATGGGCGATCCCTTTGCACGGTTTACTGCATGCATAGCAACCACAGAATGCATGTCCGAAGCTTTTTTTTTTTTGCTTGTGAGGGCCGTTCTTTTGTTCCATCTTCGCCTCGATTCCGCCCCGTTCCTCTGAACGGCAACAAACGGCGGCGCACGGCTCTTCTTGACCCTATGGATACTTAGCCGAAGAATGGGACATAATGTGTCCCCTATAAAGGATGCTCCTTTGCGAACTCACAGTAGGTACACTAAAGACAAGCAAGATGTCCCCTTTCCCCGATAAATGGGACCTCTACCTTGGATAAAGTATACAGAGTACAGAGGCACTCAGAGCAGGTCCCTGCGCCCAGGTACCAGCTTCGGGGTATGCAGCAAGCTCTTAGCCAATCAGACTCATTTGTTAATACGTCGTATTTAATCTCGATTCGTGGTTTCACATTGTTTGGCCGTACCCAAAGGGTTAAAACCATGCATTGGCAAGGCCAGCCCTTGCCCCAAGAGGGCCGGTAACCCATGTGCGCTGATTTTGCCCTCCTCCAACGCCACGCAGAAGATCATGCATTTCTGTCGTCGATTAAGGGCTGTCTTGGGATTCCGTGGCGAAACCGTACGTAGTCGGACTGGTGATGATGCCATCCACTCGATCGAGCGCCCACCAGTCGGAAAGTCATGTCGAGAGGCAAAATCTTATCGTCTGTTTTTGTTAACCTTGGCGTTTCCGAAGCGTGCCACCCGATGGCCCCTTCCGGAGATGATGTCCCAAATACCGTTTTTTTTTGTTTGTTTTTTCCATACCATTTATTATCTTCGCCCTTCCTTTCTCTCTCCTCCCTACGTACGTAGTCGTAACTCAGATCCGGGGTCACAAAGTAGGGTCCTCTCCCTCCTCCCCCACTACGGTTCTTGCCTTGCATTTTTATCGCGAGAAGACTTCAGTCTTTTCTTCTTTCGTCGACTCGCATCGAATTGTGCCGCATGTGGCCTTAACAAAAACGGTCTTCGCCACTCGTAAAAGAGTTGCTGTTCTCCAGCCGGGTGGTTTTGATTGCTCTTGACGTGTGCCCGAAACACCCGCGGAAGACTAAAATACTTGAAAAATACGCTCCCCCCGTAAGACGCACGGTACGAGTAAGTTATTGGGACAAAAAAGGGCAAGCAAAGTGAACAACTCTGAAAAAATCTTGTTTATATTTTCATTCATTTTTTTCTAAAACTTAAAGAAAATGCGGATCCCTATTGCAAATCCATTCTTACTCTATTTCTAAGTTGTTTCTACATGTTGCCGAAGCGCCTATACTACGCGCGCCTACTTGACAACAGATCCCTCCTGACTGACTGATCCTCCGTCCCCTTCATTTTCTCGCGCTAAAAATAAACACGAAAAAAAGAAGAAAAAACTCTTGTTTCGAAAGTTTTGGCGTCATTTCAATACCGGGTACTCCTTTTTCTCGTCGATGACGCTTTTCGCTAGTGGCGGTCTCATTGGCCGGCCGCTTGGTGGACGTGTCTTGCCCCGCCTCCAATCAATAGTCGTCATCGTCATCCATGCCGACACCGGGCGCCAGAGTGCGCAGCAGCGATTGGAGATCAAGAATTTTAAGACAGGCTGGCGGGTTGACGCCACACTCCGCGATGTACTCCCGAAGCTGGACAGGGGTCAAGTTACGAATCTCCGATTTACCGATCGTTCTCGCGAGTTCAGTAGCCCTGGCCATGTGCGCCTCGGTTCTCGGCGGCGGCCGTGTCTTCTTTTTGGCCTTTCCCGTGGAAGGTGCCTCTCCGCTGGAAGGACCACCTGGGGCCTTGGTCTGGTCTCTCGGAGGCATGTCGTCTCTTCCCGCCGTTGCTTTCTTGGGTCGTTTCAGCTCCTGCTCCTCCTCCTCATCCTCATCCTTTAGGCCCCTGGTGTACTCGTACATGCGGCAGTTGTGCCACTTCTCCATAACGAAGTCGAAAAGTTCCTCGAATGTCGCGGTGCCCCGCCCTTGTCCTTCCCCGCCGCCCCGGTCATCCGTCACAAGTTCGGCACATCGCGCCCATGCCAACCTGACAGGCTCAGCGGTGCAGACCATCTCAAGGACTTCGAGTGCCAGGTCGCCGTGGTACGTGGCCAAGAGAGCCCGGTTTTCCATCGTGTGTCTGTATCCAGCCTCGACCGCCAATCCAAACTCGAAGAATGTGGCGGAGGGAAAAACGAGGCTCTCGTCTTCCCCCTTGACGCTCCTTTCCTCCACCGTCGCCTCTAGCCCTTTGTACTCCTCGTCTGGGTGCGCATTCCTAAATTCTTCGGCAGTGTCGTACTTGTGGGTGTTCACGAAGCGCAGGAAGGCGGGAGCCTTTCTCCCGTCCCTCGTGGCGCGGGTCTGAGCGCTTCTCAACAGCCAGCTCATTATGTTGTACAGCGTGCGCCTTTGGTGGGCGTCTAGACCGCACGGGTAGGAAGGGTACACCGCCTTGACGAAGTTGGCGTTGTGTAGCGCTTGCGTCAGGGTCTCCTCGATCTCCTGCTCGGGAGAGGAAAGGGCGAGAGAGGGTGCTTTCGCGGTAAGGAATAAGAGCAACCGACCGGCGAATACGCCACGAACATGTATGTATCTTTGCACGCCAATTCCGGCCCTCTCACGAAAAGGACAACCAACGAGAGCCTGATTATGAGATTACAGAAACAAACGGATGTTTCAAGTCGGGCATTCGCCTACGTACTGCCACAGCAGTAACAAGTCGACTACAGCATTTTAAGCGTGAGTATATAGCGAAACTGCCAATGGCATTTCGTGCCCGCCGTTTTACGATTGGTCAATTTTTACTGCAGTACCCGTGTATATTCTCAGGGACCAACATAAGAAACTTCAAAATGATAAAAAAAATGGTGCCTTCTCGCTCCTCGAACAACAATATTGCGGCCTCCGGCTGATTTTCAGGTTTTCTTGTCCGAGCGGCGGCAGCCAACGAACGTTCAGCGCTCTGTGAAAACTGTCGGTAGTATTTTTACACGTCCGTTCTTAAGGTCTTCCGGGATACACTCAACCAAACCCCGAGCTTGCACCGGAAAGCGACCCCCACGTCTGAAAACGCCCCTTCCAATTGTACACCGGCACAAAAAAACAAAACTGACACTCGTCGCCTCACTCACACATTCGATCGTCAGGAAAACGGCAGTCAGGTCTCTGTTCGCGCGACCTTCGGGGAGCGTGCTCGCTTGGGCTCTAACGTCATCGTGGCGGATGAAACGCTGCAACTCCTCCTGACGGGCCTCCCGCCGTGCCCTCGTGAACCTTAGGGCGCGAGCTGGAGTGGGTGGCCGGTCAGCATTGTCCACCATAATCTTGACGAGAAACTTCCACCAATCCCGGACGAACGTCTGAACAACGGGTAGGCCGAGCAGGTCCTTGGCTAGGGGCGCCAGAAATCTACTGTGCTCCGTAAAGCCTTCCCGAACTTTTAGGGCCACTGAGTCGAGAACTTTGTCTTCGCTGGGGAGCCCGTCGAAGATAGCTTCCGTCACCGCGGCGTAACTCTGTATAATACCGAAACACGGATGGGGGCAAAAACGCAAAAACGCAAAAAACAAGAACGGAAGCGGAAATTTGCGCCTTGTTGAGATCGATGCCCCGTTGAAATAAGTTGAAGTGGTTGTAAAACTCATGCATCTATATACGAATGGCGGTGTAAAATCCCAAGTATATATTATATACTGGCATGCATGAATGCTGTGCAATACTGGCAAGGATGGTGCGTGGGCACCCCGAGAGGGGAATGCATTGGTTGACCAAGATGTTGGCCGTGCCTTCCGCGGTGAATTCTGGCGCAGTCACGGCGAACATATCGGCCCGGTCACGCCGCGGGGCAATCCCTACATCTTACTCATCACCGACCGTTTCAGATACCGGCCTTCCAAGCCCATACCACCACAAAATGCTGTGCAATCGTCGAGTCCGCAAATTTAAGCAAAAACAAAAAATCAAAAACGGATTCGCATTGGTTACGTACCTCGACTCCGCCATCCGAAGGGGCGCCCCCCCGCAACTCCGCGAAGTCAGGCAGGCACTCTTGTTCCTCTTCTGCCTCCTCGTCGTCATCGATAAGAATAGCTTCTGCATAGCACAATTACACGAGAAGAGCCATTGGCCACAAGGAGGTGAGTGTGAGTACAACAGGGTTGCTTCGCCCCGCAAACGATATACTCTCCGTTCGACCATACGCCCTTTTGGCACTGCAAGGTATATATATGGCTAACATGCCCCCGAGGTGTACTTTGGAACTTGCGACGTCGCGCGCAATTTCCTCCAGAGGGTGAAGCCAGTGCTGGGTCACAGACTGAGGTAGCGGCTCACCTCTGAACCAGTAGTCCTCTTCCTCCGCATCCCTCTTTTCTGACTCGCAGTCTCCAGCGTTCTGTGATAGCAACGGGGGAGAGAATCAAGGGGGCGATACAAAATTAGACGGAACAGCTTGTAAGGTGGTTTTGAGCCGTATCATAGCGCACCGTATTGTGACCACGGGCGAAACCAAAAACGATGACAAGATGCACTCAAGTACAGGACACTTATGTATTAATAACAAGAAACACGAAAGCTGGTCCAGGCTGGATTTCTTACTTTGAGAATGGGTGCGTTCTGCACTAACTTCAGTGTAACGACTCCCGAGTTCTTATTTTCTTGTAAGTAAAAGAGAGACTGCCTTTCTTGTTGCTCGTTTTCTTAATATTAGTAGGTGTGCTGTACTGTATCAAATATACCAAAAACAAACGCCCATCGAAAATGCGGCGGGCAGAACAAAACGTGCACGACACTGGACACTCACGGGATCATAACGCAGGTCACCGGGACGGAGTCCCGACCAGCCTTCTTCGTCTTCGGTAGGTCCGGCCGAACCGACCTCCACTCCCTTCATGCTTTGTCGCGACCCATCGACAGACATTTTGGTCTCTCTGTCGTCTTGCGCCCGATTCCACGTCCGTGTAAAGGTTAACTGCCACCTGGTGTGTCTGTGATGTCACACATACCCATTGCATTTCGTCGATCAAAAGGGGGTGCGCACAGGGGTTGTTGGTTTAGACATGCCGACAGCAGTTAGTTATACGCCTGACACTGCGATGTTGTTGCAGAAATGTTCGTACGCTCTACGACGTTCCAGTATACGTATCGCATCAACCACAAGAATATCGGAGCTGCTGCTGCTGCTGCTGCTGCTGCTGCTGCTGCTGCTGCTGCTGCTGCTGTGCGTGCTGACATCGTGATGTCCTCTCCGGCCATACTCGCACACTGTTAGAAGTTTGTGGAGGGAAGACGGTGTGTACGACCGCCAAAATTGCGTATCAATAGCCGTGACGTTTGGTCGCCGAGTCATGACCCAAACCCGCGACGCCACCCGAAAGGCAGGCTACTCAAAATGGTGGGGAGTTACTACAGAGTACTATTCCTTCGAGGTCGTGGTTTTTTAGTGCCCGTCGAAGTAACTTCGAATCCTCAGCGTTAGGGCTTGAAGGCATACCCCTCCTGGGTCCTGGCACAGGTGAGACGGCCCTCCACAGCTACGAGTAGCCGTAAACATGTTTCTCAGGGTGGAATTTACTGCATGCAGGTGTCAGCCTCACTCAGGAGGAGGAGCGGAAAGTCTCAGACACGGTGGATATATATGTGGATATGGAGGTGATTAACTTTTCCCGGAAAATAATTTGAGGCGTTCGACACTGCACCAAGTTGGCTATTCATAGTGACTCCAGTCGTCCGCGCCGACAACCGCGCCCATGGGACGAAAACGGCGGCCTGACGTTCAACACATCCTCCTGTGTGTCATGTGTGCATGTGTGGTCGCTGCTTTGAGGAGGCGAACTGACGGATTTACAGTACGAGCATTTCTCGATTTTTTCCACCCACATTCAAAATTTGGCACCACTTCTTCTTTGACGACGCCGCCGACGTGCTGCGCGTTGTTTAGGTGTCCCTTGTGAGAGCTGAGATTGCCTCCAGCGCTGTGGTCGGTGTTGTATGCAATGGGAACATTCCCATTGGTTGTATGTGCGACGTGCTTGCACCATTGGTTTTCTGCTTTTGTGGAGGCTTTTTGGTACGGGGATGGAAGACATACTACTGGCATCGAATCAGTTGCTGTCGCTCAACGCACACTTCGCACCTGCGCAGAGAGGGGTCAGCGTGCGCATCGCAGTCGCTCATGGTGGCTATGCGAGTGTCTGCCGTCTCTAGAGCAGCACTGAACTCCCTCGCCTTTCTCGGCGCGCGCCAGGGCAGGGCACGTCTCCAAGGGCCGGCGGTTCAGCTAGCCTTCCTCAACTCCGTACGAGGAGGTGAGCCTTACGAAGCCTGACGAGTACTCGTACGTACTGCTTGATACATCGTGGAGCTTGCTTGTTTGACCGTTCGTCGCTGGGTAGGAGTGGCGAGTGGCGTATGAATTGTCACCACTTCTGTTATTCCGAGCGGGTTGCCCAGCCGCCAGTTCTGTAGTGATGTTCTGTTGTGAATGGTCGCACTCGATCAAGGTGGTGGTGGACTTTGAATTGCGGCAAATGCCTTCAGGCAGGAGAAGCAACAACACCACCAGCAGCATAGAGAGGCAGCAGCAGCAGCGGTAAGCCCTTGAGTACACGGGTGTATACCTAGCATTCCTGCGTGGCGGGATCCTCCTGTTTTCTGCTTTCGACGAACCGCTTGACCCTTGCAGTCGAGCGCCTCCAACTAACGCGCTGCGGTACGGAGTCTTTGCCATCCCTTGTAACGTTGAAGAAAATGCACACGCCACGGACGCAGGTTCAACAGCCTTGGGGCCTACTCTAATGTCCCTCGGCCCTGGGACTCGCGTGATACTTGAGTACTGCTGTACTGAAATTAGCAACGACTTTATCGCGATATCGTGGTTTCAATTGCATCGCACTGACAGCAGTAATACTACGCACAGGGCACGGCTAACGACACTGCTGCCTGCCCATCCTGTTTACTTGCCATTTCTTGCCTCCGCTTATCCTACGCCGCATAACTATGATAGGAACACTAGGCGGGCAGCAGCAACAGGTGCCAGCTCTAGGGAGAGTAAGCAGGGGCAACGCGAATTCTACCCCTCTGGCGCACGGGACAATCACCGGCCGTGCGCAAGCAATGGCCATGTCGGCCTCGTCTGTGGGGGCTGTTAACGAAGCCGCGGCTGGAGTGTGCGCCGAGGTCATCCCAGGTATTCCTTGAGCGTGGGCATTGGTCGTGTATTGACTTGGCAGCGCGTGTATTTTCTCGTCAAATAGGTTCACGCGTAACACGACACAAAGGCAGAGGCAGCAAGGCAGAGGCAGCACGCTCCAACTACTGCTTGCCACGCTTTCAACTCTGGAGTACTTTTTTTTTCTTGAGCTTTGTTAGTATAGACAAGCCGTAAAGCGAGCTACACGTTGATATTTATAAACACTCGAATGAAGAAACCGAGCAGACAGCAGTGTAGAGGCACTTCTGCTGTAAAGCGCCCACCCCCCTATTCTGGGGGCTTCTTTTTCCTATTGGCCGATCTTCGTCGCCTGTATCAATGTGTGCCGTACGCACCAGGTATGTCGTAGAGGTCAGTTACGCCATACTCAAGTTTGCCTGATGCATGGCTTGCACCCGATGGCCGATGATGGCCGTGAGTTATAACCCCTATCTCCTATTTAGCGCGAGTTATGGATGCCTAGGAATTTCGACCCCTCATTCTCACCGCCTGACCACTGGTGACCGTCGCACCTGTCACACCCTTGGCGCCATGTCGGCCGACCCGCTCCTCCCGCACCGTGTCGGAGCAGTGCCCATTCTGAGCGACAACTACGCGTACCTTCTCGTGGACCCGGTTACCAAGAAAACGGCTTGCGTCGATCCGGCAGAGCCTGAAAAGGTACGTGTTGTTTAGGCGCCGCACTCTTGTCAATGGGCAAAAGGCGTACGATAGCTTTGGCCGTTTATGACGGCGTTGCGCTATTGCCTGGTTTGGTGGAGGCGGTACCACCGTTTCATCTTAGGGGACGCGCGGCGAGGTCCATCAGGAGAGATACCGCCGCCTGGAACCTGCTTGTTTTTTTTTAATCAGACCGGTTTCGGAACCCGCTTGAGATACTCGTAGGAGTTTCTTGTCTGTTAGTGCGGGGGTGTGCCCGTAGGAATTATTTTGAGCGTTGCGCCGGTAAGCGAAAGGTACTCCTGAGTCCTGAATCGCGCGCACGCACGCACGCAATACCTCCCGCGCGCCTCTTAGAAACTTATTTATAATGCTGTATTTCGCCTGCAACGTATGCTCGTACATGGAGCTGTTTATTGTATGACAATTGGGTATTGAACCGCTCTTGGCCGTGCTGCCAACACGTAATTCGTCTCCAAACCGTCGCGTCCAAGCGTAGGTGATGGCTGCTGCGAAGGCCCGTGGGGTTGAAATCTCCGTCCTTCTGTGCACTCACAAGCACTGGGATCATTCCGGGGGCAACGAGGCCATGAAAAAAATGGTGAGACATATTTTGCTGGGATGTATGTGCTTATTGAGCGCCGTAAGGCCTTGGTGACGTGTCTGTTCAGCAACCGTGCGTGACCGGTTACTCAGGAAGTACTGGGTTGCGTGCCGTCGGTAGGTGCCGTCGGTAGGTAGAGCAATGCCGCGTTATAGGGGTGGTGGCTTGTTCTCTGAGCTCCTCACATGACATGCTCAATATCTCACCCGTAACTCGATTTGGAGAAATGTTTGTTCACGCAGCCCGACCAACGTTTCTATGCGCTGTTACGGGGGACCAGAGTAAATGGAACCTACGAAACACACAAAAACCTACGTATTTCCCTTTTTTTTACTAACAATATTTGGTTCTATTTAATATGGTCCTCCGTAATAGTCTAAAACCAATGATACTAGTGAAGTGGTCATACAAACCAGTCGTTTATCACTTGAGGAGTATACTAATAGTCAGTAAAATAGTATTGCCTCAGAAGGCAAAAACTAACTGCGATCCCTATACATACCTACCGTGGGGCGAGTCCACTTCGTTCTCGAGGCTAGGGAAAAATCACACTCAGTCGCACTCGCGGGTACGTCTCTTTGGATGGCAGAACGAGGTACCTTCTGTCTCACCATCTCGCGTCATGACGACCTTGAAATAATGCCGTGGTTTTTATGTTCATTGATCCGCCGAGTAGTCCTTGGAGTGCTCGTGATGTTTTCTTGCAGTGTCTGCGCAGGGGCATAGCCGAATACAGCAACGGCACACTGCAGTATAGGGATGCCCCGCGATGCTACAGCTATCTTGTTCAATGTTATTTCCGGGAAGATGAGAATCGTGCTCAGCACTGTCCCTCTACCGTGAGAATGATCGGTCAAATGGTTCAGCGGCGGCAGCGGTGCTTGCCACCGCAGCCTAGTGCTCTCCTCGAACGTGCCAGGTCCTGCTGTCGTCCCGCTCTCCTCGACGGGCTGTCGCTCGTCGGTAACATTTAATCGGTAGCCGTTCGCCGACCCCCGCTTTTGCGATCCTCGCTCCTTGTCGTAGACAGAAGCTGCCCCCCACGCTACCACCAGCCTTTCCTCCCGATCACAATCGCGCCTGTCTACTCCGAAATATATTATTCATAGTAATACATTTCGAAATGTGTACATTATCCTCCGTCCCTTTCAACCCCCGGGTGCCGGAATTTTTGGCGTTCTCTTGCTTGCCCAGATCCCGGGTCTAGAGGTGGTGAGCTCGGCTTACGAAGACGATGTTCCGGCGGTAAGTTAGCGCGGCAGTGTCGTGGTAAGCGTGGTAGGATTAACAGTTGGGCGATATCCTAAGTTACGCGGAGGGGGACGGACACAGTAGGGAGAGGGCTAGGCGCGTGCGCAGCGATGCCGCGATGTCGAGCGTGCAGGCTGCCCCCCGGAAGGAGCCAGCAGCCGCTGGAGCAGTGGCGTTGTAGGAGTAAGGCTTTGTATCACCGACGGTGTTTTAGGGTTGAAGGCTGAGGTTTGATCGAAACTAGGCCGGTTGGAGATAAAGTTCAGCTGTAGGGTTTCAACCTCAACTTGACGGCGTCTTGCACACGTCGTTTCTTGTTTTCCTGCGTGCTTATTTGTCACCTCGGTCGCTGGTGCCGCCTGAGGGGGTGGCATGGCGCAGTCAGTATCACAGGCATTCGAACTACTCGTAGCACAAAGCGTCTGCAGAGCTTGCGGTATAACACTTTGTTGCGAAATATTGCCCCTGTTAAGTTATGACTGTGCTTGTATATTCGCCCCGTATATACAAACGGGGTCTAATGTCCAGAACATGAAGGTATTGAATAGCCTCGAACAACGGTTGGGGAGGAGTAACGCATTGTTTTTTATACTGGGTATTTTCCGGACGACCGAAGGTGACAAGGTTATGTTGCTGTCAAGACCCTCGCCTCCCCTACTCGCTGACAGGCGGAAATTCCCATGAGCAAGGCATCACCCCCCCCCAGCCCTCAAACACGACGCAATTTCGCCTTGGGAATTATTACAGATGACGCTCGCCCTAAAGGACCAAGAAGAATACTCGCTTGGGTCGCTGACCGTAAAGGCGCTGCACACCCCTTGTCACACGAGAGGGCACGTCCTGTTCTTCGTCACGGGCGCAGCTGGGGCTGAGGAGGCGCCGAGCGAAGAGGGGGGGCAAGGGGGGTCGGCGCCGCTAGTATTCTCGGGTGACACTTTGTTTGTGGGCGGCTGCGGGCGTTTCTTCGAGGGCGACGCTTCCCAGAGTGAGTCCCGAGTGGCGCCAAGGATTGGGGTCGCGTTTGTGTGTGTCAGACTCGCCTCAATCCCACGAGTCTAAATCTGTCTAAACTGGTAATTTTCCTCATAACAGACAAGCGGGAAGACAAAGAGAGAAGGGGGGAACACACAGCAGCCCTGGGCGCTTCTGGCGTATAGCTACTCTGCCCTACGCAGCTATGACACAGCCTAGTGGTAGAAGCAACAGCAGCAGTAGCAGCAGCAGCAGCGTGTCATTTCCCTACCTAGCTTTCGTGATTAGGCGCGTAGCCATCCATCAACCTCATACCCTACCCACTCCGCTGCCGACGGTGCGCGTGCCCTACAGTGTCCCACGCTCTCCAAGGCGTGGCGTCGAAGCTCCCGGGGGCGACTCGCGTTTTCTGCGGGCACGAATACACCGTGAGCAACCTTCAGTTCGCCAAGTCGGTGGAACCCGACAACGCTGCCATTTCGGACAAGCTGGACTGGTCGACGAGGATTCTGGCCAAGGGAGGCTACACCATCCCCTCCACGGCAAGTCGGTTTTGCACCCCCCAGACGTTTGCCGGAAATGCTGTTTCTTGTTTCTTATCTTGAGAGGTAGCTGGACAGAATGCGTGCCGGCTGAGAGTGCCCCGCAGCCCTTGAGCAGCCGCACGGTCAGGGTCTACCGCCAGAACCACGCAAATAGGCGGGTGGTGGTCTGTCCACGAGGGTCTAGCTAAAGTTGGGGACTTGTGTGTTGTGTGACGATAATAACTCCTGCCGCTGAACCTGGTTCCGAAACTCAAATCCAAGAAGCCCCCAGCGTGCTTTTCTTGTGAGCAAGTGTATGAGCTACTTCGGTGGGTGGAAGCGGCGAGAGCTAGTCTTCTTAAGACGGTGGGGTTCGTTCGTGTAAGGCGCCGGGCCGGGAATCGTCAGTAGTAGCACCCGACGACTGCTGTACGCATATCATAGCCTGTTGTTCGCAAACTTTCACCTCGGACAGCTTCCCGCCCCCTTCCCCCCCCCCGTTCAGTGGAGTGATGCTTACTGCGTTAAAACAAATGTGCTGTTATTCTCGTGCACTCACGCGGTTTCGAGCTGCATGTAGGAGGCAAGCCTTGGTTCAAACATACGGCGCGTGGCACCTTGATTACTCCATTCAACAGCCCTCCGGAGAACCAAGGGCACACAATACGAGTGTGATGCCAGTAGTCGCGACTGACCACCGCAATATTTCGTGCGTCTCAAGTAAAGCACCGCTACCGCCGCCCTCTCCTGGTGACGTCGAGGAACCACCGCGTTATACGTAACCCTCACGACCGAATAGACAACTTTATTGGTCGGGACATTCCGCTCCCGCTGCCCGCCCACCCCCCCCGCTCCGTCTCGAAAGGGATGCGTCGTCATTGGTCAATACTAAGGCAAACATCAAATGAGTACGCCGCCCCGCCGCTCCCCCCTCCGCTCCGTCTTCACCGTGACAGATAGCGCAAGAGCTGGAACACAACCCTTTCATGCGCGTCAACGAGAAGGCGGTGCGAGAATCGACGGGGGCGGGAAGCGGGGTGGACGCTATGAAACGGCTGCGAGAGATGAAGAATAGCTTCCGCCCGCCACCGGAAACTCCTGGCCGGTTTCCTGCGCTGTGACGCGCAAATATATCGCAAAATTGGGAGGCTGTCGCTTACGGGCGTGATGCTCAATATATGCGCAAGATTGGGAGGCTGTCGCTAACGGGCGTGGTGCTCAAGTATATGCGCAAGATTAGGAGGCTGTCGCTAACGGGCACAAGTCGGGGTTCTGAGTGCTGTGCACCAGGATGGCCTCTGAAATTGCCGTCGGTTTTTGCCATGCCAAGGGACGTCTTTAGAGAAGGGGGGGGCGGGGGGGGGGGGGTTGCCAAAAGTTGGCGGGCCATCGCCGGGAAATGCCCTATATACACGACAACAAACAAGAAAGTGTCGGTTTTGCGCGCACAACGCTGCTTCGTGAAGGCGTGGCAACAGCGCAATGTTGTATGTAGCAGAATGTAGTCTAAATAGAACGCTTGCACGCTCTTGATGCTGTCACATTAATTATGATCCGAACTCTCGACGGACCGGTTGGCGTGACGCAGGGTTCGTTAATTTTCGGTAAGGGAATGAATGGTCGATGGGTCCAATCATTGTGGGTGGGTGTGTGGTCCTGTTTATTGTGAACCGCTGTACGTCATAGCTGGAGTTTTAAGTTTTAAACCCTTCATTTTTTGTGTTCACGACAACCGCAAAATATATTCGGCTCTACCTCATTCCAATAATAAGAAGTGGTTTTGTCCCCAAAGGCATGTTTGTGTGTGTGTGTGAAGTACCTCACGGGGTGCACACCTGTTGTAGTTTTAAAGAAAAAACTCGGCGGTCCTGAAGAAGCAAACAAGCAAAGCGTGATCGCATTGAATTCTGCAGCTACGAGCTGCTACAAGGCGTAGCTTACCTGGCATCATTTTTTCATTATTAATTGCGGACATTTTTTACTTTTTTTGTATGCATAATGTATGCGCGTTACTTGAACCCGACGTTAATTACTACCTGGTACCGTGGTAATTAGTATCGATCGGAGCGTTGCTTGAGGTTCGAAGCCGTCGTTGGTGTTCTGTTGTCGGCGTTGTTGATGTCGTCATCATAATGTCGTCGTTTCCGGCTGTGTACGTACATATTATACGATACGTACGATACGGTATATATACCCAGGGTGCCAGGGGTGATGGTGTGAGCGTGCGATAGACTAACTTCTCTCGGTGAATTCATCATCGCCATCGCCGTATCGTCGTATATCAACACCAAATGCCATCATCGCTGCATTCCGTTTTACCTCTTCTTCGTATTTTTGTTGATGAATGGACAACGACGAATGTGCAACCAGTACATATCAGACATATTATACAGCTGCCTGTATACGCGCTCGCTCGCGCCATTAAAATATGAAACACATCCATCCATCCACGCTCGACGGAAGAAGAAGAGAGAAGCAAGAAGAAGATGAGCACGGCGTATTCAGCGTATTCGCAAAAAAAAAGTACACGGACGCAACGATCTTTCATATGCGTGTCCACGTGTCCACAGATTCACCCCAAAACAGGCGAACCGTGGGCTGGTTGGCTATCTGCAGTCTACAGGGCCTGTGACGTTTCGGCTTCGTTTCATGCCCCGGGGCTTCACAGCAGCACAAGTCGTTGTGTGTGTAACCCCGTCTCGTGCGGTTTGCCTTGCTTCAGTCTCGCTGGGTCTTTTTCCATCTCCGGCTATCGTCAGATGTTTGGATCTTTATAGTCGAAATGGGTTTCATAGGAAAAGGCGTACTCAGAACTATGGGGATACGGGATACGGGGTTACTCATCGGTGGTTTTAGACGTGTTTTCCAGGCTCGCGCGATTGTCCTAGACAGCCACCGTCGCGGCCTTTCTATTCTGCGGTGCCCACGCAAGAGCTGCAGTTTTTTCGGCCTGTAGCACCGAGAGGGACGCACATATTTGGAGCAGGGCGTGTGTGGGAGGGTATTTTTGTCGGAAATCTGGATTGGGAACGTCCATAATTTCGCTGCACTTCTCTGAACTAAAAACAACAGCACACCCTGCTGCTGCTGCTGTGCTAGGGTTTTAGGGTTTTTGCGTTGTTTGGAGAGGCGACATCTCACCTAGTAGTGGCGAAATCCTCCGCTCTCGTGTGCCGAATATTGTTCGGCTTCGGTGGCATCGGAATTTTGGCGTGCCAGGCGCTCGTGTAACCAGGTCGCTGCTGCCTCGATCGCCGAGAGGAGAGCATCTCTTCTGGGACCCACAAAAAGTCACGGCGGGGCTTTGGCGAAAACTGATTGCTCGGCATGAACGGTCTTGGCGCGCCGGCTGGGGGCGCCGGCGAGCGAGCGAAACCCACGCCCCTGCTGATTCGGATCCTGATGATCGGCGACAGCTCGGTGGGGAAGACGTCGCTGGTGCTGCGCTACGACAAACGGGGATTTAATCTGCGGTTCACTACGACGATCGGGGTCGACTACAGCGACCGCCTGCTGGAGCTCGACGGGCGCCAGGTCAAGCTTCAGGTATTGTTGTTGGCAGTATGGGACGAGTACTGCTCGCAGTCTTTTGGACAAAGTTGGGGGGCTAGGTAGGGCTGTAATAAGGCAAGAGGCCTTTTCCATCAATCAGTGTTCTTTGGTGCGGCGTGGTCGTCGGTGAGCTGCCCGCTATAAATGCTGGCCTTTCGCTCTCTCGCGACTCGCTTGTCGTTTCTCGACGGAAGTTTGAAACACTGATGACCTGATGTTCCGATCAGACAACAACACCAACAACAGCAACAAAATGTAGGGCGATTCTTCCAATAATATACATCCTCTCTCGGCCGCACTCATCTTCAGCCCCTGCTGCCGGCTGTTGTTTTGGTTGGGTACCACACACATGTTTAGTTCACATTCTCCTGACCCAAGGGCTCATGTGTGGCGAGGCACGAGGCACACGAGCACCCCCGGGGTGCTACGCAGCTATCCCTCGCGTTGGTTCCCCCCATCTCCTGTGCCACATGTCCCGAGTGACGCGACAAGGCTCGCCCCTTCGGCACCTCACCAGGGTCGTCCGGTAATCAAAAACACGGGTCGGCACGTACCTATTGGTTCTTCGGTTGTACCATTTTCGTTGTTCGAATTCGAGCATCGTCGTCGTCGTCGTCGTGAATTGATGTCTTGATGAGAGAGCCCTCTGTCATCATCTCTTATGATTAGTTATGCGCTTGGAGACTGACTGACTGCAACAAACTTGCTTTTTCGTTGGGCCAAATTGCCACGCCAACACGGACCCAGCTCGCCCGTCGGCAGCCCGCCATCAGGATAGCAAGGCCGTGGTGGGGTGGCTGCCCGGTGTGGTTGCCCGCTCGCTTGGTTACTTTGTTTGTATGTACGTACTACTCGTCGTACAGCAGTACTCGTGCTCCTGACTTCTGACTAAATTACTGCTGAGTTTATTTATTTTCAACAGAAGCATTCCAGTTTCTGCCCTCTCTTTGGAATTGTTTTTTTTTTGGCTGCCTGCCCACTGCTGCCTGCCCGCTGCCCACGAAAAACGACGACCGGCCAGGGGGCAGGGGACAAAGCCTACCGTGTTCTTTTCCAATGTTCCACCCCAGTGAGTAGTGAAGCCAATGAACGAAAAACAAACGCAGCCTTTCTTTTACCTTTTTCTCGGTCTTCAAAATTACTATAATGATACCATACAAATACCAAATACTCGTATCAAACGAGTATGTTATCATACCAGAGGGACGAATCTATCAAAATATAACCTACGCCCAGCTCTGTACGAGAACCGTATTTTACGACGAGTTTTCGACGAATTTTGACGAAAAGGACGAAAGACGCTTCGCTTCGCACGACGTGCTTCATACGATGACGAGTCGTACGTAGAGCCGGTACGTTGTGTTGTTGTATTGTCTGCTCGTATAGTCTATACCAGCTGCTATATACGGAGTAACACAGAGGACAGCAGAGTACGCCACCTATACACTGGTAGGCTCCTGCCCTTCGACGCCCGAAGAAAGTATTTGGGGTCGAATGTCGGCGTGTCCTCAATGATAATCTGCGAGAAAATGTATCGTATTTATCGTAGCAGCAGCAGCAGCAGTAGCAGCGGCAGCAGTAGCAACAGCAGTAGACCAGTACAGCATACAGCCAGCAGTATTAATCATTAGCGCACGACTGACTCTGCTGTTGTAGCACCAGCAATAGCGGTACATTACGTACTGGCCCTCTGATAAGAGCGCCTCAGAAACTCAGCCTTGAGACTCCGGGCAAGAATGTAAGAAATGTTTTGTTGTGCTTTTGGATGTTTTTTATTTTCGTACAAATCATGAGAGGGTGCAGGCGTCGACCCAACGCAACCCTAACCCCCGTAACCCTACGAGTAAAACTCCAACCCCAACCTATTGATACTACTGTAGGCTGAGGGCCGAGGTGTTATACTCACTCATAGCTTTGCCGCGCGTTTTGGGTAATCTCAAGAAAAATGTGCGGACCCTCCCTCGATTGCGTACGTAATGTTTGTACATACGTATCATACCAGGTAAGTACCAGAAGGCATTTGGTTTGTTTTGAGATTCGAACACCCGCTGCTGTATATATAAGTCTGTTCTTGCCTCTGTACTTGTGTACTTGGTGGAACACACTACAGCAGTAGGACCCTTTCTCATGCCACTCTGTACAGGAATATAAGCAACGTTTGTATTGAATATTAATGTATAAAATGTGCTTATATTTCGGTACAAAGTGGGCACTAGAAATCGCCTCCTACTGGCAATTTCCTGGTTTCTTATTAGGGCCGGTATTCTGTGCAGTATATTAATATTAATATATAGTAGAAGTACTACAGTTAAAAAAAAAAGAAAAAAAGAAGAAGTGTAAGTAGGCAGAAAGAACGGCGGAAGCACCGCACATACAACAAATCCAGCCAGCCAGCCGCCTCGACCTGGTTGATGGCTTCAATATTCGAGAATTGGAAATCGACGAAAAAACGCACCGCAGCAGACACACTTATTAATAGTAGTGTTTGTTATTTCTACCCGTCGACATCCAGGACACCCCGGAGTGTCCGTGCTGTGCTTATTCTTCATTCGACGGAGAGATACAGGCTCTCTCTGTGGTCACAAAACTACGACGCAGAGATTCTTGTAATGCAGTACGTACGGAGAGTAGACAGTGCAATGCCATGCCATCGTTTCGTACTGAATACGATAAAGCAACACCTCAGTCCAAATACATTGATTGTGGATGGTTTTGGACCCCATCCCCATCGAGTCAAAATACGAGGTAAAAGTGTACCAGGTAGTCTCTAGCCGGGGTACACAGCATTCTGGATTCTGGTATTTGAAGAGCGAGCGTATCAAGATTGCCTTCCGGCGGAGTTTCTTGCTTTTTTGAGAGCCGATCCTTATCGCCACCAAACCACCTGTACTGCAACCGATACTATTTTACTTATATACGTATGTACGATACGAGTATCACGTACTTTTGCTTTTTTACAACAATTATGTGCTGTGTTCGTGGTTCGTGGTTGAAATGTTTTCCACGCGTCTCGTGCTTGCATAGAAGGGAGGGGAGGGGGGATGGGTGTACTCATGTCATGCATGGCCGTACACGGATGGCCATTGACCCTCGCATCCTTACAATGCCGGGACGGAGCACGTCGGGTTTTCACCGACCAGGCAGACCTTGCTTGCACCAGAGGGGGGGGGGGGCTGATAACTTACCGTACGGGCGATGAGGTAGTATACCAATGTGCCGTCTGTGGAAGTGGGCACACCAACCAAACCACAAAAAAAACGGCGGCGACCTAGGGGGGGGGGGGGGCGTACTCATTTGTTGCTTGCCTTAAGTCATGTGACCATTGACCACGCTTCCCTGTCGAGACGGAGCGCCGTTCCTACTCGTATTGCAGATACATATCATACGTCCAACAGCAGTTGGGCGCTCATTACGTTGTTTCCATATGGGGGGGGGGGATATTGAGTGGTGTTCTCGTGTTCTCCTCGGGCGGTCAACTTTCAGCGGACGAGGGTTCTTGTTTGTCCGCGTTGAAAAATTGTTTCGCGACTAAAACTGACTAAAATGTGAATTATCTTGCTTCTCGAATGCTGCGCTCAAAATCTCGAGATTTGAAGATTTTTCGCCTTGAGGTGGGATAGAGTCTGGCCACATGTGGCACAGATGGGCATCCTCTTATTCATACAGACAGTACAGGACGCCTATTAAGAAAAAAAGCAATAATAAATTCATGCGGAGATTTGCAGGAGCATAAGAGATTATGGAGTCGTTGAACTGAAGTTGGTTTCTTAAAAAAGAAAATCCAGCCTGGACCAGCTTTCCTGATTCTTATTATTCATATTATATGTAGGTGTCCTGCACTGCTACTGCTACTGCTACTGCTGTGGTTACTATATGATATGCTGCCTCCTTTTTTGTCATATTTTTATCTTTTTGGCTCCTGTGGGGCCGGGCCGAAAGACTGGGCCGAAATGTCGTCGCCCGCCGTCGCCCGCCCACGTATGTATATATTATTATTCCGTCTGCTGGGAACGAAGGAACGAACAAACCATTGAACGATTGAGCGAACAAGCAACACAAACGTTTGATCGATTTGATCCTTTGATCTCGAGCTTGACTGAACGAATAAACGTATTTTTCAAGTTCCCTTGTGTCCTCGAGTTCGCCCATTGGCCACTGCCGGAGACGGTCTGCGGTCGAGAGGCTCTGCGCCGGGAACGTGTATGGAGATTTGTAGTTCGTACCACGGTGACATCGAACAACTGCTGTTCATACCAGTATTATAGTATTATCGTATTATTCCAGGGTATAGTGCGAAGTGTACGAGGTATACCGGTAGTATAGTCTAGCCTATCCCTTGGTACCTGATAAAAAAAAACCTGGTACCTGGTATAATCTAAACCTACTTTACTGGTTGTATACATTCACGGGCGCGTTGCCACGGATATGTTGAATGCTGAATGTTTCAAGGAATCCTGAATGTTGGGTGTGTTGTGTGCTGGCCTCGATCTGGCGGGTGCTCCTTGCGTCCGTACGTATGGTATACATGCACAGCAGCAGTATCGTCAACATCATACGCGCAGGCGGAAATCCCGCCGCACACAAGGCCCCTCTCGCCGCTGGGCCACAAGGTACGAGCACATGCTGACCATCTGCTAGGTAGAGCGACATGTAGTGACGTAGAGGGTTTTCTAGTGATTGATGATGTGCGTTGGGGGGGTGACGTTGTCGGTGGCTGTCGGCTGTACATATGATAGGCTGTCGGCGCACCCACTGAGGGGGCGCTGAAAAGTTGGCCGCTCCCTCTCCCCCTCTCCATCTCTCCCTTGCGCGAGAAAGAACCACAAACTATTATACTGCTGCTGCTGCTGTCGAAGTATTATTAATACATACATATGATACGTAGTACCCTTCGTAGCTTCTTTGGGATGTCCGAGGGAAAAAATGACGATACTACTACTGTTTGCCGATCACGGCATAAGCCATACCTGATAGAGCCACTTCCGGGCTGCTATTAATTTGGTACCACTCTGTTTCGAAATATAAAGGCATTCTGAATGAACTAATAAGATACAAACAGTGCTTATATTTTAGGACATATTGGTACGGGACGGGATGTATATGCGAAGCGTAACGTAGGGAGGTGCTGCACGCACTTCGTAGACTGTTGGTATATACGTAGGACCGCACTTTTTGATTTTTTTTTGGGGGGGGGGTTCGCTAGGTATTATTGGACGCCTGAAGGGTCAGTTTGGTCTGATTGGTGTCCAGCGCGTGCGGCTACTGTGTGTCGATGTTTTACGGCAGTTGTTGTTCTTGGGGTTGTTGTTGATGTCACATTGGCTCATTGGCGAAGTCCACGTAGGCCTCGCTCGCCAAACAGGCACAAAGGAGTCTGCAGGTATCATGGGTAGGAAAACTGAACCAAAGAAAACTCAGTAAGGGCGTGATACCAGGCAGGACGACTGCCAGTTCCAAGAGACCCAGCTGTACAAACACAACACGAGAGACACATAGCGTGCGACAGGAAAGCATGCCTGGCACGTGACATGTCACTGCTATGCTGTTTACGACCTCGCGGTATAGCTGCACAGGCTACAGCCGGTAGCAAATCCCGCGTCTGCACTGGTGCTCGCCGACCCCCCCCCCCTAATGTCTGTCTGGTTGGTGAAAACCCAACGTGCTCCGTCCCGGCATTCTAGAGGTGCGAGGGTCTATTGTCATACGACTACGGCCATGCACGACATCAGTACTCCCCCCGTCCCCCCCAAATGTTGGAGGTGTCTCTATGAGGTGTAGGAACGGTGCTCCGTCTCGAACGGGACGCGTACTCAATGATGACAGTACCCCGTTGTCGGCCACCCCCCTTGATCCCCTAAATATTGCCAGGTATTCACCAATAATATGAATACCTTAATGAACTTCAATCGAGCCTGCCGTGTCCTCTCGACGACAAGGCGATGACAGGAGCAGTATATACCCCATTATCGGCAGACTATTTATTTGTATGCAGAAACTTCCGCAAATATCAACCAACCAATCTTGAAGTGCCCAAGGTTAGCACAGCACGGCACAGCTGCCCAGAAACTCGTTCATGGGGGATGCGGAAGGCTCCTCTGCTCTCGTGCACGAGGCCGACCTCATCTTGGGCGCTCGCGGTGGTGGTGGTGCTCCGGGCGTCCTCCGGTCTCCACCCCTACCCGATGCGCTCCGTGCCTTGCGTGCTCTGATTGCCGCCTTTTTCCCAGTGGTTTTCCCCTCTCGTGTTTGCGTGGAAAGCAAAAACATTCTCCATCAAATTGCACCCCCCGTAGGGGAAAATAGGTTTTTGTCGGGAAGGGTTCAGCCGAGCCTTCTCCCTCGCTCGTCGACGACCAGCCTCTCTTCCTCTCCTATCCTCGCTGCCGAATCCAGCTCGCTTCCTGACCGTGGGTGAGCGTTCCCTCTGTCCAGCACAACACGGCGCGAGTCGACGAGGGAAGGAAAGGCGTGCTGAATTATTCTCGCGATGGAAATGAAGGCCCTTTTGTATGATAACCGTAGTGGGGAGGGGGGAGAAGGACCTGCTTTGCGACCCCGGGTCTGATTTACGGCTATTAATAGGAAGGAGAGAGAAGGAGAAGAAGGGCAAAGATAATAAATGGGATGGACAAAAAAAATGGCACTTGTATTACTGGGGAACATACAGTACGGTAGAATTAATAACCAATTATGGTGGTGTAAAACATAGTGGGATACCTGGTTTTTGGGTCCAAAGTGGCTTCTGATTGATGTGGAACAGAGTTCACTACTAAGTCTTTTATGCATGTTATGAACGCAAACGATGAAGAACGTCATTTTTGTTTTCATGTAGGGGTTGGCGTAGTTGGTATGGTACCCGAGGCAACTGCTGTACTATGCAGTATTAATTATCTACGAGCAGTCAAGCTACTGACCTTGTATCAAGGCAGTTGTTGTTGTGGGTTATGGTACTGCAGCAAAATCGGAGAGCGACTTAAACGGAATCATAAATGCTTCCATGGTTTTGAGATCCGATATTGAACATGACATCGCCCCTCTGGAGCATGGCGACTCGTGCGAGGCATCTCGTACAACCCTCAGATTGTGTATCGCCAACTCGATTTTTCTCGCTTTGTGTGCGTTGAAGAACACAATGCTTCGGAAGGGCGATGTCATGATCGTTTTAATATCGGATCTCAAATCATGGAAACATATCCGATTCCGTTTAGTTCGCTCTCCGATGTTACTATATATGAGTACCAAAATCTACGAGCAACCAAGCTGCTACCCTTGCATCAAGGCACCAGAGGGCAGTATTATTGCTGGTAATCTCACGTCGTCTTAAGTGTGGATTGAGCAGCGAACAGCACGACTGACTTGACTGTATGGCCTGGCTGCTTGGTACTTGGCGACGATGACGATCATGATCAGCCTGCACGGTACTCGCCTGTGTTTTTTTCGGACCACACAGCAGTAGAAGGAGGCTACTTTACTATCCTACCCCTTGGTGTAATATGCTATCAGTATCAATGCGATAGTCTACTACTCGTACGTGTTCCCGCCGGGTTTTCTTAAAAAAACACACAGCATTAGAAGGAGGCTCCTTGTACCACACCAGTATGCCGACTGACCTATTAATTATCCTATCATACCTCTTGTTGTATTAGGGCCCGTTTTAACGAAGAAAAAAAAAATTCAATTTGGAAAAAAAAAAAATCAAATCCGCTTTTCATTGGTCAACACACGCACCAGCACCAAAGATTAGGATCTTGGGGTATAATATTTGGTGCTGGTGCGTGTGTTGACCAATGAAAAGCGAATTTGAATTTTATTTTTCCCAAATTGAATTTATTTTGTACTCGTTAATATGGGCCCTTATGCTATTGTTAATAGTGTATCAATACGATATTCTACTGCCTATTTTCGCTGGTATTTTTTGCTTAACCCCTTAAGAACTGGTCCCACGTATTTGGGGCCAAACTACTTGATATTAGTGTGGGATAATTGTTCAGTTCTGAATGGGTTAAAAGAACCACGCAGCAGCAGAAGGAGGCTGATTTTCAACACCCAGTAGACCTATTGACCTATCAGTACTCATACCGTGTGTAGTATTGTACTGTCGGTGTCGATACGTTAGTTCGTGTACCTTGAGTGTACTGCGTGTTCGTGCAGTAGTTGACATAAGGACTTGTTGTGAAGTGGTGTCTCTCGCCTGGGGCACCCCTGCGCCCGCATTCATCGTGCACCTATTGCGGGGGACCATAGTAAATACTAGTAAATAGGACCTACGGCACAGACAAAAACCAATATATTTACATATTTTTACTATTAATAACAATATTTGGTCCTGTTTACTATGGTCCCCCCTAATGGTTGCTCTTACTTCAGCAGCACGTAGTGTACTTAGTCACGACAGAAGGACCGTGATTCCGTGAGCACACCCTTATTGTCAGCAGATGAAGGAGCAGGCATTCTGTGAACTCTTGTGGTCTGTATTGCTACCTTTACATGATCGATGGTGTCAATGTATTTACTACGGCGGCTTTTTACACCCCGGGGTGCCATGTATATCTCCTAAAGTCTAGACTACGAGCACTGGCTTTAAGGTTGGTACGGAGTAAGATCCTACCTGGCTGGTGCCCGCTAGACTAAATTTTCATACCGTTACTTTGGTACCTGGTGTACAGTCAGTAGTACTGTACTGTACAGCAGTATACGTAATGGATTTTGGAGCTGTCGTGGACGGAGTATTCCGAAGCGGCGGCGCATGTCGGCCCGTCTCTGATGTTATTTTCTCGTTATTTCGTTGTGTAAGCTTACTCTTGTTATCTCAGGCTCTATACATATCCCTTGAACCCGCGTTTTTGCGGAGGAGCACCAGCAGGTACCTGGTGTTGAACGATACGCTACGTACGACGTGACCCTTTTATCACTGCAAAAAAATGCCTACACTAATCCCAAGTACTTCGTTTACGAAAGCGTGGTCGCGTGGTCGCAGTTCTCAAGGAGTTGAAAAAGGGAAAGGAGATATATACGTATATAATGTTGATAGGTCATTTTTCAAGAGTCAATAAATATTTTTGGTAATTGTTAACATTAACATTGTTATTAACATTGTCTTGACGGATTAATCGCGCCGCCGCGTTCGGCCAAACAATGTGTTTGGTCCCTGTGTGTAAGTCATTGGTTGCTATTGTTGTTGTCTTGAAAATATGTTTATTGTCGGCAGTATTTTTATGTAATTTCTTCGAAGTATGTGATTATGCAGCTGAAAAAATATATAATTTCATCATTTCGATCGAGACTCCTCCCTGCCTGGGCCTAGAGCTGTTGACGTCCCATCCGGCGCCAGCACTGCTTGTCGGCACATCTTCCACTGCTGTCCGTGTGGACTGAGTAACTGAATAAATATGCCCATGAGGCAGTACATACGAGGTGTACTTGTTTTTCGCTATGTACCAATATGGACCGAAATATATGGACAGTTGATGTATTAATATGAACACCAAACGTTCCCTATATTTCCGCCCAGAGAGGTCCAGTTTTTTGGGGGATGCGCATGACGACGATGGCGGCGACTGCGGCTCGCCCTATGTGCAGGATCGGTCGGCACAAAACTCTTTGTGCAGGACGTGTATGGTCAACTTTGCACTTAGGCCCAGGCCCAGACCAACTCGACCCCAGAACTAAGCTGAACCCGAATCCGGACCCTTTGGGGAGCTCGAGGTTGACAGGGTGGCGTTTTTCCGAAAATACCTCCGGGCGGCCGAAAGACCGGCCTCGACCAATCAGACCCACAGCCTGCACATTTTTTGTGCCGACCCCGCTCCTGCACGTATAGGGCGAGCCGGCGACTGCAGGGTTTGGTTGCCTTCGTCGCGGCGTTACGATATCATATCGTATCATATCATATAGCGTAACATGTCATGTAATATATATATATATATTGAAAAAAAAACACACAGCTGTGAGATCGAGGATATACTATCGTATCAATCATGACATATATATACCATGTAGTATTATATTGTTGTATTATCTCGTGTCATATCGTAGCAAAGCTTATGATGGTGATGTACCCAATACCAGGTTGTCGATTTCATGTTTCCCCGAGTACAAAAGGAGTGTTTACTTACTCTTATCATAGGTATATACAGTAACTAGTATATAGTGAGCAATGAGGCGTGTGGTGGGAACACGGGAGGGCAACGTTGGCTTGTTCAATTCGCGCTGATATGCGATGGGCGGATGTGCTCCCAACAGCCACACTAGGCTGTGAGCAAGGCACTGCAACAAGTTTAAGATGTCTTTGGTATGTCAGCCCGGAAACAGGTACGTAGACGAATGCAGGGGGAAAGGTGGACATGTGGGTCATGTGGGTCAACTCTCCACAGCCCAGTACCAACCGCTCGTATATAGTCGAATACGTAAACCTCCTCGTACTCGTACTGTAGTGCCTACTCGTACATACCCGTGGGACTGCTCGTGGGTGACACCACGAGACGACCCCTGTAACTTTACCTCCGTGATACAACGTATGTAACCCTAACTTGTTGTCAGGCTGTTGGTTGAGCCAAGCTATATCGAACACCCTCCCTGGCGCTGAATCAACTAACAAGCCTCGACAACACAAACAAGAACCAACCACAAACAGCAAATTACTGTACCCCTAACATAAAATCGGGGTGTTTCTCAAAAGTCTCTTTGCCAATAGCCTTCGTGAGAATGTCCGCATGCTGGTCGTCCGCCCGGAGATAGTTGACCGACAAGTCTCCCGTCCCCACCAATTCGCGCAGAAGATGGTACCGTACATCGGTGTGCCTACTGTTGAATGAGCTTAATGGGTTTCTGGCCAAGTCTATCGCCCCTTTGTTGTCTTCAAACACTCCAATACTCGGCGACCCCAGACTGGGCATCGTAAAAAACAAAACTCCTACGTACTCCGCCTCTGTTGGGGCTTCCTTCACCCCGTCGGCCATGGCTACGTACTCCGCCTCTGTTGTGGATAGGGTCACGCACTTCTGCGTTCTAGAAAACCACGACACAGATGTACCCCCGCAACAGACATTCGCACCCGAGAGCGAACGCTTATCGTCGGCCTTGTGAAGCGGAGTACGTAACGAACACTCCCCTCGCGTAAAGGGTGTCCTTCGCCCCGTCGGCCATGGCTACGTACTCCGCCTCTGTTGTGGATAGGGTGACGCACCTCTGCTTTCTAGAAAACCACGACACAAGTGTACCCCCGCAGAAGACGTTTGCACCCGCAATCGAACGTCTATCGTTTGCCTTGTGGCGCACAAGGCCGGCGATAGGTGTTCGGTCACGAGTGCGAATGTCTGTCCACAAGGCCGGCGATAGGCGTTCGGTCACGGGTTCCGATGTCTGTTGCGGGGGTACACTTGTGTCGTGGTTTTCTAGGACGCAGAAGTGCACAACCTTGTGCACAACAGAGGCGGAGTACGTAGCCATGGCCGACGGGGTGAAGGAAACTCTTTACGTGAGGAGAGTGTTCGTGACGCAGTCTGCTTCTATTGTCGATAGAGTGACGCACTTCTACGTTCTAGAAAACCACGACACAAGTGTACCCCCGCAACAGACATTCGCACCCGTGACCGAACGCCTATCGTCGGTCTTGTGGGCGTAGTCCGCGTCCTCGTACGTCTCCAAGTCGTATTCCAACTGCACTTCCTCTAGTTTACTGTCCTTCCTGGACGTGAGACCCAAGTGGGCCCTAGCGCTCAGGTACCCAATTATCTTCGTAGCCGCCTTAACATGTACCTCCTTAGGATTATGTGAAAACCTTGCAACCGCCCGTACTGCGTTGGCGATGTCCGGCCTCGTCTGATTCGCAATCCACATCAGACTTCCCACCATTTTGCGGTAACTCGCGTCCACCGCAGGGTCCTCATCACTCACGTGCCTGGGGTCCATTAACGGGGAAACGGGAATGGGGCTGGTTTTCGTGATTCCAAAACGTTGGACAACATTTCGACTAAACTGAGTCTGCGAAGTCTCCAGGATTCCTTTCTCACGATATCTCTTGTACGCTACCCATGTACCACGTAACCTCGCCAAGATGTTTCGTAGGGAATCTCTTGTTGAGATGTGCCACTACCGAATCCGTGATTTCTTTGGTCGCTGCGATCTTGATGTCATCCACGTGAACCACCAGCATCGCTACAACCTCGCCATTCACCATCAGTCGAAAGACGCACGCATCTACCAAGCACTGCTCAAAACCACTCTCGACCAAGGTTGACGACAGCAGCTTATACCACGAGCGACCACTCTGCTTCAGCCCATGAAGAGCTTTGTTGAGTCGGACTACCTCACCCGATAACCACCCACACCCAGGGCGTAATCTTGAGAAAATATCGGTATCCAAGTCTGACTGAATAAAGGCTTGGTCAACATCCAAGTGCCTCAAGTATCTTGTCAAGTTTGCATGCCATTGTTGCAACGATGTGGTCAGGCGCGGTTGATGCAGTTGGGGCAAAAGTATCAAAGTAGTCAACTCCCTCTACCTGACTATAGCCCTCAGCTACCAATCTCGCCTTAGCTCTATCGATCATGCCATGCCACTCGCCCTTCCACTTCAAGAGCCACTTTCATTCCACAATATTGCTACCCGCGGGAACTTCGGAAATCTCAGTGAAAGTGTCAGCGGCCTCTACACTAGTTCATCAAATTCCGCTTGCATCGCCTCTTCTGTCCGAACGCAGAGTGAATTGATGAACGCGCCGAGGAATTGAGACGTCGGTTCCGGTTCCGCCTCCTCGAGAAGGTATTCCGGCAGCCGAGTAGGCTCACCGCCTGTGTCTTGCGCCGCCAGTAGCGCATGGCATATGCGGCCTCCCTCACAGGGCCCGATCGTACTGATGAGCCTCGTTGCCGCTTCCCGGTTGAGCGCCCTGGTCTCCACTCTCGTACTCCCCTCCCGAATATCTTGCACCATCGCCCGGTCCTGACATGTGCGCTCCAAGTTGGCGCGCAGCAGTCCGGATCGCAGTCGGGGTCGGAGCTCTATCGTCAGAGGATGACGCATCGTTCCCATCTCGAGATAAAGTGTCGCTTCCAGGCGGTTCGCTGCTGACCGTTGATGAATCGTTCAGCTCCACACTTTCGGCTTGCAAATCGCCGCCAGCTTGCGTCTTCGGAGACACCGCACGGAGTTCGTGAGGACTTCACCTCCCCAACACCGGCAGTGGAGTCGTCGGGGCGGATTCAAAGTCATCCTTCCCTCCCGGCTCAGGCGCTTCTTCTGGGTCCATCGTCCCTCCCTGTTCCGGCATCTCCGGCAGCGAGGGCGACGGCGTTCGTGTACTAAGCATTGCCTCCCAGGTCACGCCCCTTGTTTCTGCCACCTTGTTCGCCCGCGTGAGCATCCGCAAAGAGTCACTTGGGTGGTCGATGCCCGGCCCGAGGTAAAAGCAGCTCTGGGCCCGGGGGTGCGACTTCGACCGGCGCTTTCAGCGACAGTACGCTGGGTGAAGGAACGGGTGCGGTGAAGCAGGTGCGGCAGTTCCGTGCCACATTTCGTGCGGCGACCGGTTCCCGGGGTTTGCAGTGGTCGCGGTGTGATTCAGGGCGTCACAAGCCCAGTGCACCGCTTCGGCCAACAGGGAAATTTAGTCGGCGGCAGTTGAATGTGGGGGAAGATGATGGGCGTTTGAATGCACGCGGCGAGCCCCGCGTTCTGGATGATACCTAGCGCTCTCTCTACTACACCGTCCTGTTTAGGGCTACGAGGAACGCCGACATGCACCCAACCATGGAAGTAAACACCTAGAAGTGCTCCTCCCACAATGGAGAATCTTCCAACTTTCCACAGAGTTTAGAAACCGACTGCTTCAGACTCCCAAATTCGCGAGAACCAACTTCAGCCCTATGGCTATCTACGCTGCTACTCGCACCATTCCTTGGCAGGCCTATTGCCTCGCCAAGACCTGGCAAACTCCCACTGGAGCTGACTCCTCTATTTCCCCAGCACTAGTAGCGGTCCCGACCCGCTCACGAGTAACACCAGACGCAACCTCACTAACCACAGGAGTTCTACGACCCATCTCGAAAATCTGCGTCTTCGATCGCTCATCGTTTTGACGTCGCAGTTCTCGGCCGCTCTCGCGTCGATCTCGATGTTCCCTCCTGTCCGCCGCCAGCTGCCTCAAGAGACTGGCCAGGTCGTCCATCTCGGACGACCGTCCACTGGGGGCCCACTCGGCATGATCAGGGTGCTTGCTCGAACAATAAGTCGTAAACGTGTTCGATTAGCGCTGATATGCGATGGATGGATATGCTCCCAACAGACACACTAGGCTGTGAGCGAGGCACTGCAACACGCAATGTGTAGAAGATAGTTCAAGATGTCTTTATTATGTCGGCCCGGGAAGGTGTAGACGAATGCAGGGGGGCAAAGGTGGAGTGGGTCATGTGGGTCTACTCTCCACAGCCCAGTAACAACCGCTCGTAGTCGAATACATAAACCTCCTCGTATAGTGCCTACTCGTACATACCCGTGGGATTGCTCGTGGGTGATACCACGAGACGATCCCTATAACTTTACCTCGCGATACAACGTATGTAACCGTAACTTATTGTCAGGCTGTTCGTTGAGACAAGCTATATCGAACATGGCTTGCCAGTAAAAAAATAGAACCGTGGTTCACACCAGGTTAGACCCGATAGAAGGGGTGGGTAGCGTGAGCGGGGGGTTTCGATCGCGAGACGCACCAACCTCGCTCCTTGCGTGGGTGGGTGGGTTGGTTTGTTGGTTGTCTAGGACTACGACGCCTGCGTTCTGTCCTCCGGGATAGTTTTGCCTGAAAGTGATGTATACGTGCTCGTTTTGGATGCCGTCCTCAATCTTATTTAGTTGTTTTCTTTTGTAACACTTTCGGTCTGCTCTCTCTCTGTCTGTCTGTCTGTCTCTCTCTCTCTCTCTCTCTGTCTCTCTGTCTCTGCCTCTCTCTCTCTCTCTCTCTCTCTCCTCTCTCTCCTCTCTCTGTCTCCCTCTATCTCTATTTCTCTCTCTCTCTCCCTCTCTCCCGCTCCGTCTCTCTCTTTTCTCTCTCCCCCTTATCTCTGTCTCATTTTCTCTCTCCTTTTCTCTGATTGGCGGGCGACATTGTGTCGGGGCGTCCTCAGATCTGGGACACGGCGGGACAGGAGCGGTTTCACTCGCTGACGACGAGCTTTTTCAAGCGCGCGGAGGGTTTTGTGCTGGTTTACGACGTGTCCAACCGGCAATCGTTCGAGAGCGTGTCGACATGGATGAAGGACATCGTCGAGGTCAGTTTTAGCTCCACGCCACCAGACATCAGACACTTTTTTTTTTTTTTTTTTTAATGAAAGTTAGTGTCCATTTAAAAGACACCCATCTCTTTTTTCCTTCATCGGTCTCCCTCCCTCTCGTTTTCGAGATGCTCCGAGGGTTAACGAGGGTGAATAAACGTATATAGCAAGACATGGAAAACCTATATAATATACGTACGGCACTTGCTGCGCGTATTTGTGTATTTTACAGCAGGTGCCCACCTGACGTATTCTGTGTGGCATGCACTGATCCCGGGGATTTTTTGTATATAATAGTTGGGTTTGCTCCTGGTTTTGGGTTTTGGTTTTTGGTTCCTTTTGGCATTGGCATTGGCATCCCCACGCGTTTCGTACACAAGACTATTTGTATTTCCCGATAGGCCGCCGCCGCCGCTGCCACTTGTACTGGTTAGGAATGTCTTCGGGTTCAGCGCCTGCTGCTTCCGTGAGTGAACGGGACTGGAGGGGCGTATCGTAGGTGGCCGGTTGTTGCTGCTTCCGCGAGTGGGAGTAATTGGAGGGGTGTATGTGTCGCGGGTATGTTGTTGTCCTTTTCTGGTCGCTGCGCGCTCGTTCTTGAGGCTCACTGAGCCGTGCGCGCCTTGTCCTGTGTTTTCCCTTCGGCTAGGCTCTTTCTCTGTCTGCTGTACGTATTTTATATATCATACGTACATGTTACATAATACCTGCTGGGAGTATTTTGTGTTTTTGTGTTTCGTGTTTTGTAATTCGTATTTATAATAATTCTACATAAATGATGGAAGAATTATCTCCCTTTCACTGGTGACATGACGTTGTTCTAACTGTTGAGCGTATCATACTGATGGTAATGTTTTTGTATTTGTGCTCGTGTAGACTATTACCAGATATTTTTGATAGATGTAAAGCAACAGCAAAACGGCAGTATTGTTTGTGTGTGTTCACATTAAATCGTTAGTTCCGCCCGTCGACATATAGCACACAGCACGCCCATGCCATCAGTGTCCGTGCCGATTCATCCTCTCATATTAATTGAGAGTTGCAAGCTCTGTGGCCACCAAACTACGACATACCAGGTACCTGGTAGAGACAAACTACATTATGCAGTAAGCAGAGTAGACAATGCAATGCCGTGCCATCGTACTGGGTACGACATACACGACATACACGCGATTGTTTGTACTGCTGTCCATCATACCCTGGTACATATACCTGGTGTACAAGTAGCAGCGCGGTTATTAGAGCATGCTTTCAGGCCACCAGCCGTATAGTTGCACGTACGTGCTGTGGGCTGTTAGATCTGCACGTACTTTTGCACCATATTTACCCTTGCTCCCACCCGGACCTGATCCCACCCGGATCTGATCCCATTTGGCACCCTGCTCCCACCCACAAGGTGCAGAAATATAATCAGCCCTACGCAGGAGCCGCCGGAGGCCCACCTGGCACCTCGATCCCATTTGGTACCCATATAGGCCATACATATCTACAACAACTCCTGCTATACATATAACCGTATTGAATGTACGTGCAGATTCGTTAGACTCGCACATACGTGCAAGTTCTCTGGAGCCGCTTTCAGGCACGTATATATACCGGTATTTACTGTGAGCTCTTCTTCTGCTGGGCTTCCTTAGCCGCCGGTTTTTTATGTGTGTTTTTTATGTTTAGAATATGGAGAGTTATTTCCTCGCTGAGCCGGCTTAGACATAGTGCGAGTCACGCCGTTCCACCACCCACCGTTGCGGCGCTGCGATGCACGATGTGGTGCGATGATTTTATTTTTATTTGTATGCTCTCGTTTCCCTGTTCTATCCCACGCCGTGTGAAAAGAGCGTGACTACAAAAAGGAGTGTGAGTACTCGCGCCTACCGAGGCCGTTGTGTTGTGCGTTTTATGGTTATAGGCCAGAGTCGTCGCGGACAGTGGTGCGGAGCCTGACACACTGTTGTCTCGGGAGTTTTAGGCGTGTCGGCACAGGGTGGGTGCTTTACTCTGCGGTGGCGGGCCGTCCGGGTCTGGACCGGGAGCGGAAGGGAGGGGGGGGGGGGGGGGGGAAGGGTGGAAGTCATCCCCGGTTGCGCTTTGAAGAAGGTGGCATGCATGGTGTGCAGCAGAACACTAAGCAGCCAACGAAATATTGGTATACTGCTGTATGAATACGTGTAACCTGTAAATCGGGGGCGGTGAAACAGCGATGCCTGTATTTTTAACCCAGCTGGTAGCTGCAGGGGACGCCGATGATTGGCAGCATGGCGCATGAAGGCGCTTCTACTTTTTATCAAGAAAAAAGGCCGAAAGTTCCTGCCGCCCCAATTCCATGTCTACGGGTGTACCCATTGTCCTCCCGGCTGCCGACCCTCCTGTAGTCTATATATAGCCCCACGGCAGCCGGAAGGGTAGCCCCTCGATCTGAGTGTGATCAGTGTGGTTATGTCAGGCGGTGTCGTGTGGTTCATCCTACGCTGTTTCTGTTCGTCGCTCTACCCTGACTACTGACTACGACTCTGGAGATTAATTTAAGGACCGGTTGGAGTTGGTTGTTAGAGTCGAGTGGTCCTTACGTTTCCGTTCAGAGTGGTATGGCTCATGGCATGGTCGGCTATCATGGGCCGTCTCGTGGTTGTAGTTTTGTCCGCCTCCCTTTTGCCCTGACGGCGTGCCAAACCCAGCTTTCGTTAGCCGTCTCTGCTCCTTTCGTAACCGCTCTCTCCTCCGTATTGCCGTTGCCGTTGTTGTCGTTGCCTTTGTTACCGTTGCCTTTGTTACCGTTGCCGTTGCCGTTGTTACCGTTACCGTTGTTGCCGTTGCCGTTGTCACCGTTGCCGTTACCGTTGTTGTCGTTACCGATGCTGCCGTTACCGTTGTTACCGTTGCCGTTGTTACCGTTACCGTTATCGTTGCTGCCGTTACCGTTACCGTTGTTACGATTGCCGTTGTTGCCGTTGTTGCCGTTGTTGCCGTTGCTGCCGTTACCGCTGCCGTTGCTGCCGTTACCGCTGCCGTTGTTGCCGTTACCGTTGTTACCGTTGCCGCTGTTGCCGTGTTACCGCTGCTGTCGCCTTCGTTGTTGTTGTCGTTGTTTTTCATGCATGCTTATCTTGGCGGGACTGACGATTCTGCTCTGTGGCGTTTTCAGCAAGGGAAAAGGGGGTCGGATGTGGTGATTTGTGGCAACAAATGCGACCTGCAGGGGCGAGAAGTGGCGCGGGAAGAGGGAGAGCAGCTGGCGGCCGAGCTAGGGGTTCCCTACATGGAAACCAGCGCGAAAGACAACCTCAACGTCGAGGAGACCTTCGGCAACTTGGCTTCAAGGGTGAGAGCTTCGGTGGGGGTGACGGTGGCGAGGGCGGGGGTGGGGATTGGGGGACGATCGCGTCGCGCTTCCATGTCGTGCGCTTTGGCTTGGTGTGGAGTTGTTTGGTTTAGGCTCGTTTCGTTGGTTTTGGTTTTGTGGTTACGGCTTTGTTTTTTTGTTTTTTGTTTTGGTTCTTGATCTTGTTCACTTTTTGCTTTTGCTTCGGCTTGATTTGGTTTGGTTTCGTTCGGTGTGGTTTTTGCTTTGCTTTGGCTTGATTTGGCTTACTTCATAGTTTGGTTTCGTGTGACGTGCGATGCGCCGCGATAGGCTGGTGCTGGCGAGGGCGCCGTTTGTGTACATGGCAGCCCGGGCTGGTCTCGGACGGGTCTTGGGCCGTGCTGCACCTCGCCGCGGGGTGCTCGCGAGGACACGCGACGATCTTGGAATTGGAAGTTTGGCGGGGGGGGGGGGGTCGGCGGTCGACGGTTGTCACCCCCATTTTCTTGCGCGGTTGGGCGCTTTTTGGGGGTGCAAACCCTCGGGTACGCGTAACTGGGACGGAATAAAATTGTTTGCTTTGCGAATGGCGGGCTCGAAGAGAAGGAGGAGGATGAGGGGGGAGGCGGGCGGGCGGGCGGACGGGCTGGGTTGCCTAAACCTACATACGTGCGTGTTCGCATAGATCTGCTCGCTCAGGCGAACTTCCTTAAATGTGCCCACACTGAAAATAGAGCCTTTTCAAGCACAACGACCAGGTGGCACACCAACCAGGCATGCCTCTCGTTAGGGTTAGGGTTAGAGTTCCGGGTCGGGATGGTGGCCGCCGTTAGCCGAAGCCAAAAGATAAGCTCACCGTCGAGAACGAATGCCTTACAGCTTCGTGACAAAACCCTACCTCATTGGAAACATCATCATTTTATGCGGGTACGTCCGAGAAGTTCGCCTGAGCGGGCAAACAGATTTACGCCTGCTGCTTATACGTGCACTTTCGACTTTGCTCGAGCGGGCGCGCGTAGAGACTCCGCGTCGCCATCGCGTAGACGGTGATTGAGGAGGGCAGTACATATACATCCTCGAGCTCACAGCTGTTGTTTTTTTAATTTTTTAATATAATAGGCCTTGCTTGTTGCTTGGCCCCGATTCGGCAGAATGGTTGAAATCTAGGTGACTCGATGCCCTCTACGAGCATAGCCCTGTAACCTTTGGCCACCTGGGAATTTTTTTGGGATGAATATGTAATGAAGAGGTGTTGACAGTGTGGATTACCAACTCAACCAAATTTCTTGGGGATGAAAATGTAATGGAGAGGTGTTGACAGTGTGGATTATCAGCCATTTTGAACTATCAACCATCATGAACTATCAACCATTTTGGACTGTCCCACCATTTATCACAAGCTGGGCCGAGTCGTGAAGTACCGATGCGATTTTGTGCTAGTAGGCGGGCTGGACCGGATTTCCGGGCGGTGACCGGACCTCCGTTGTACTGCCGTGCAGAGCAGGCAGGCGGCACGCTGCTTCTCGCCGCGGCAGAGGCCGCGTCGGCGGTATTTTCTAGTACATACTTGTATGCCTTTTATGAAAAGGTCTGGCGTCGGGTTTTTGCCTGGACCTTAGCCGAGATAAGCCGTGCACTGCTGTGTTGGGCAAGCAGTAGCGCGGTAGCGCGGTAGCCACTTTTGAGTAGCATGTCCAGCCATGCCCAGTCCGGTCCCGGCACTAACCTTATGTCAGCGTGCGAGGACCAGCAAGATTGGCCACGTGAGGGTGCGACGTGAGGGTGCGCGTCCCGCGCGTTGAGGGTTGTGGAAGGGGCCGTCGATGAGGCACGAGGGGGCACAGGAAAAATTATATATTTCGCGACAAGGTGTTGACATTATCCTTCCCAAGTGCCATGTCCAACTAACGGTAATCTAGCGGTCATCCCGAATACACCTCATGACTAACTAACGGCCGTCTAACGGTCATCCCGAATACACACCACAAATATAGCCGTTAGGTGGTCATGAGGTTTGTTCGGGGTGACCGTTAGATGACCGGTTAGTTGGTCATGAGGCGTTAGTCGGTCAAGAGGTGTATTCGGGATGACCGTTAGATGACCGTTGGTTGGTCATGGAAACTTGGGGGAGGGATCCCCTCCAGCCCCTCGCGCACGACGGCCCACAGAATGTATACAGCAGGACAGCAGGTCTTCACTTTTGCTGACACCACCGTGCGTGAGTAGCGCGGACACCCGTAACAGCTGCAGCTGCAGCTGCTCTTTCCTGAATCTTGGTACACGAAAACGTTGGCGGGCGGGGTTGTGGTGGCGGCTGCACCTTGATGGGTTATATTATGAAGAAGGGTAGGGCCTAGCGCTGTGATACACGGGTGCGCCTTCCGGGTGCGATTAGCGTGAATATGGACACGAAAGCGGACCAAGGCCGATCGAGCCTTTTTCAAAACTTGAAAAATAATATGTGGGCAATGGGCCCTGGGTGTGCTCGCATTCCCCCCCTCCTTGCTCATCCGATTTGCGGGGCAGTTCGGAACCGCTTTCGGGGCTCCCGATAGCTGCGGTGGTTTTTATTTAGCCGGCCCGTGATGACTGCCTCGCTAATGGATTGGTTGTGCGGGTGGGTGGGTTGGTGGGTGGGCTACTTCTCTGCTGGGGAAAATTAGAGCTCGTCTGGAGGTTCACCCCAATGCCCCAGACGTACTCTTATGTTTTCTGGACAGACTCGTATTCTTTCTACTGCTGTACGAGTATATAGCGCTTCTGGAAACGGGGAAGGCCTCGAGTTTTTCTCTTGCCATACGGACCGCTTTCCAGGGCGTGAAATGCTCCCTCTCCATAAAGTCCCTCGAGAGTTGAGGGTGGGGGGGGGTACTCGTGTCGTGCATGGCCGTAGTCGTATTAGCATAGACCCTCGCATCCCTACAATGCCGGGACGGAGCACGTTGGGTTTTCACCAACCAGGCAGACATTGCTTGCTACACCAAGCGCGAAGCGCCGTGAGGTGTTGGGCGAGTCGCATGAAGGGGTGAGCTGCTGCTTCCTCTACTAAGAACCGCTTGTGATCATGTGTCCAACGTATTGATTTGATTCCTGGTGTGGCCACTTCCAGAGACAGCAATTTATATACTATGCATCTTCCTCATGGGTGCCTTACCATATACACAGGAGGGGGGGGGGGGGGGGCAGGGCGGGGCGGGGGGGGGGGGGGGGGGGGGGGGGGGGGGAGGGGGGGTAAAAGTTCACGTGGACAAGAGGCGCGATTTTTTATGTTTTTTTTCCCCGGCCGTAGACGCCATGGTGAGAGTCAAAATTGGTACTTTTTTATAGTAGTCCCACGAACAAGAAGTACATAACCGAATAAGAAGCTAAGGCTAGCCTTTTGGGGGACGCTTATAAAAATTCGGATTAAGAAACCGTGCTCAGCGGCAAAACGGTACACTTAGTCCAAGTAGAATGGCCTGTGCTCAAGGATGGTGTCACAATAAGGTTTCAGATTACGTGGGCGTTTCTTGTTGATGGGCCCATTTATGCTGTGCTTGTGTTTCATACCACCCGGTCCGGAAAAGGACCCGTTTCGGTACATAGACTGTCTGTCCACTTCTGCCGGGAAATGTAAGGGTCGTTTCTTCAATCGTTTTACTGTATATAGTACCCCAAACGTTCCTGTTGTTTTCGTACAGAGTGGTGCCGGTGTCTTATAGACCGCGTTTTTTTGTTTTTGTTTTTGTTTGTGGACAATGCCGCGAGGGCCTTGTCGCAGAGGTAGATACATCCTTCACATAACATGAAACCAGTAGCGTATAAAAAATAAAAAATAAAAAAGTAGCGTATACCAGGTACGCGCGATCGAAGTGTCACATCATGCTACATGTATATAGGCAGCTTGCAACGAGGAGTTGCGACGAAATCCTCGATCTCATCACAACTTTTTTTTTTTTTTTTTTTTTTTTTTGCACCCTCCTGTTCAATCTGTTAGTCTGAAAAGGAACTTAAGGATCCAGAACGAACGCCAAAACAAAAAAAAACGCCGTGGTTCTAGGTTTTGGCGCACAACCCCGCGAACGAAACGCGTCAATGTTGGTGCACGCCTGCTTCGGCTAAAATTATGAATGGATTCCATAGAGGCATAGAGGTTCGTTTCTGGGCGTCTCGTTGGTTGGGCCGCGTTCCCCCCAGCGCTTTACCGCCAGCGGCCTGTTGGCACGCGTCAAGCGGAAAGCCGCGGCTGTCGTTGGATGGCTGGTTGGTTGGGTGGGTGGTTGGTTGGTTGGTGGGTTGGTTAGCTGATTGGTCGGTTGGTGTGGGATTTTGGTTGGTTTCGTGGCCGATTGGTTGGTTGACTGGTTAGTCGCTTGTTTGGAAGTTTGATCGGTTAGTTGATTGGTTGGAAGTTTGGTCGGTTTGGTTGAGTGGTCGGTTGTGTGGAAGTTTGGTTAGTTGGCTGATTGGTTGGTTAGTTGATTGGTTAGAAGTTTGGTTTGTTGGTTGGTTGATTGATTGGAAGTTTTGGTTGGTTAGCTGATTGGCTCGTTGACTGGTTGGTCGCTTGGTTGGGAGTTTGGCTGGTTAGCTGATTGGTTGGCTGGCTAGTTGGTTGATTGGTTAGTTGATTGGTTGAAAGTTCGGTCGGTTGGTTGAATGGTGGGTTGTGTGGAAGTTTAGTTGGTTGACCTGTTGGTTGGTTAGTTGATTGGTTGATTGGTTGGTTGGCTGGTTGGCTGGCCTTTGAGGCTAACAAAAAAATTGACGGAGTTCAAGTTTGCCTGTTTTTCACGTCCCCCCCCCCTCCCCCAAATGGCGTGCTTGCTGTCTTCTCCTGGCGCAAAATAACAAATAGCCGTTCCTCTCCCGGCACTCAATGTTTCTGTTGCTTTGGTCTTTCTTCCTTCTCCCGCCGCCGTCGTCGTGGTCGTCCATCTCGCCCTCGCTTCGGCAAGGAGGTCACGAACAATATCAGTGGTACCCGTCCTATCTGCGTCGTCCAGTACCACCGCCAGCCGCGGGATGCCCCCCCCCCCCCCGCCATCCAAGTCGGCACTCGCTTGCTTGGTTTGGAGCGCCTGCGTGGGTTCCCTCAAAGGCTGCAATGTTGGTGCGAAGGTGCCACGCTCCCCCCCCCCCCCCCCTTCCTTCCTTCCTTCCTTCCTCCTAATCCCTCCATACGTTTTCCCACACACCACACCAACGAACCGCTTCTTGCACTTCACCCCGCCCCGCCCCACTCGCTTCGAACAATGAACCGACCGCTCATGTCTCTGGTGTGTGTTTTTGTCTGCTGTCTGTCTCTGGTCTGTCTGTGCGTGTGTTTGTTTTTTTGTCTTTCTGTCTGTCTGGTCTATCTGTCTGCTGGTTTCCTGTCTGTCTGTCTGTCTGGTCTGTCTGGTCTGTCTGTCTGTCTGTCTGTCTTGTCTGTCTGTCTGTCTGTCTGTCTGGTCTGGTCTGTCTCTGTCTGCTGTCTGGTCTGTCTGTCTGCTCTGTGCTGTCTGTCTGTCTGTCCTGTCTGTCTGTCTGTCTGTCTGTCTGTCTGTCTGTCTCTTCCTGTCTGTCTGTCTGTGCTGTCTGTCTGTCTTGTCTGTTCTTGTCTGTCTTGTCTGTCTTGTCTGTCTCGTCCTATCTGTCCTGTCTGTCTACCGTGCCGTAGGTTAAGACCCGGCTGAGAAGTGAGCCAGGCTGCAAACGCGGCGGCGCCACCGCTGGAGACACAATAACGGTAAACGGAGACAGGAACGCAGGGCGACACCGAGTCCTTCGCGCAGAAAATGGAGACGTGTTGCACGTGAGGAGGAGGCGGGGGTGAAGGGGGAGGAGGGGGAAAAAAACAAGATAGAGACACCGTCCGGGGGGGCAGTGTCGGGTCGGCCGCAACCTTCCCACGACTTACGCGCTTTTTTTCAATAATGTAGACGGGGGAGGCGCGGGGGGGGGGGGGGGGGAGCAAGCGCTGGAGGGGGGCGGGGGGGGGGGGTCCGAGACACACGCCGGAGCCGGGGGGGGGGAGGTGAATGTTGTCGGGTAATGTTCATTAATGCTCGGGCTCTTGCTTTTTTTATGAGGAGGGTGGAGTGAGTGGAGGCGCGACCTGGGCGGGGGAGGGGAGTGGGGGGGGGGTGTGGGAGGGGCAGCGTATTTTGGTTTACAGCACACGCCCTGGCGAGAAAAAAGGTCCGAGGAGCACTGACCGGGATTAAAAGGGTGGGTTGGGCAGGCGCGATTCGCGTTTCGAGATCGCAACATGTGTGTTTTCGGGAAGGGCAGTGAGGGAGTGTAATTGGTACGTGCATGAAGGGGGGGGGGAGGGGGGCGGGGGGGGGGGGGGGGGGGGGGGGGGGGGGGGGGGGGGGGGGGGGGGGGGCAGGCGCAGAGGCTGGCTGGGTTAGCGTTAGCGTCCGGTCGCTGGCTGAGCTGAGCCGAGCCTGAAAAAAAAACAGAAGGTGAGAGCCCAGTTGAATGCGGCGCCACGTTTTTTTTGTTTCTTCCTCCCTTCTTTTTTTTTGTTGTTGTCATTTTCGCTTTCTAGGAGACTGCTGCTGTGGCGATGCCTTTGCTGAGTTGGTGCCGCACGATGTTCTTCGAAAAGTTCCTCCCTACACCTCCTCCGAGAGGGCTGGCTCGCTAGCCCCGCGCTCTTCTTTTTTTGGAGCCGTTGCGCTTGAAACTTTTGTTGAGGATTGGGGTCTGCTTGTCGCAACAGTTTGGTTAAAAACGGGGTCTTCTTATTATCCTGGTTTTGTGGCGTCGCTAGCGGCGTGTGGACTTGTCCCGCCGGGGTGTATTTTCTTAGCGACCGCGCACAAGCCACGGCCTCTGCCCCTCTACCCCTGCCCCCCCATTCCCACACCCCCCCCTCCTGGCGCCGGCCCCGCCGCGTCTCGCCCCCAAGTGCAATCGCTCATCACCTCGGCGATAAGCGGTGGCGTGATAAAACGTCCGCCGATACATCAGCCCAGCGTAATTCACCTGCTCCTGTGATGTGCATTCTTAAAAAGAGGCGGTAGGGCGAAACGTGTGGGGGGGGGGGGGGGGGGGGGGTCGCGCGCGAGGGGGGGGGGCGATGTCGCGACTTCCCATTGACCTCTCGTCAAACTTTTCTGGGCGGTACGGGGAGGGGGGGGGGGGGGCGGCTATCGGGCGAGGTGTCGGGGCTTGTGTGGCGTGGTTATTGAACAGTAAAAGGGTCGTGCTTCTCTGGCCATGAGGGTGTGCGTGTTTGTGGCTGCTCGTTATTGCGCTGGACGAAGACCTTAGAGGCGTATTTGGCAGGGGTTGGGGTGGGGGTGAGGGTGGGGTCAGTCCGGGAGCGGTCGCCCGCTTTGGGTTGTGTGCATGAGTTGAGTTTCTGTCCTCAGGAGTGTGCTGAATGAAAACTTTTGGCGTTTTGTTTTTTCGTAACGTGGTTAGTTTGATGGGGAGGGGGCGATAAAAAGTGTCCTTGCTTCGCGGTCGTGTCGGGGTTGGAGACGGGGGAGGGGGCGGCGGGTCGGTGAGACGGAGGAGGAGGAGGAAGGGGGAGGGGGGGGGGCTTTGCAGAACTTATATTATCCACACCGTATGCACGGCGTCAAATGTGTGTTAGTCGTGCGTGGTTATGTGCATTTGGGATTGTCGATAGAGGAGTGCGGTCATCCTCTCTGT